>NW_019168159.1:6721125-7155831 GCF_002303985.1 Durio zibethinus | reverse complement strand
CAGTGTGGAACAAAGATTAGTTGATATGGATGAGGAGAAGAAAACACAAGTGAATGAAGCAACTAAAGTGTTTCTTGTTGCAGTCTAGCTCCTCATTGTATTTATAAACTTAGAAAAGAGCTTTCTGTTGTAGCAAAAATCTTTTAGATTTTGTCTTTATTGTTAGCTTGGATTGATTGAAGCTCTTCTAATAATTTGATATTATTTGCTTGGCAAATTTGCTTGGATATCTACTTTGAACCAAGTGCCACTCCATGTGAGCATAGGTACAAAACCCGAGTTTGTTATCTTAAGTAAGTTTTTAATTAATTTTCACTTTAGTTGAAACTCTTTTTTTTTCTTTTTGATTTGTAGTTTTTAGTTTGTGATTGTTTAATGATCTTGTTCTAAAATTATTTTTGTTTGACTGGTTTGGAATTGAAAATGATAGGCCAATCTGGTTTTAATATTAGAGTTATGGAATGTAGGTGAAGATTCATAATGTAGCAAGAGAAAAAGATCATGACAATTATTTATCTGAAAACCTTTTTGATGCCCATCTTATGCCTTTGGCAACAAGTATTGTCATAGAATTCATTTGTCAAAATAAATTATTGGTTATTTATTTTAGTATTATATGTTGATCAAGATTCCCTAGAATCTTTCATTCATTACCTTTGTTTCTTGATCTATTTTTTCTTTCAAAATATTTTATATCCCAAGCTCATCGACAAGGTAAGTTTTTACTTTTTTGGGCTTAAGTCCTTAAGTTAGATAATGCAAAAGTTATTGTATTTAAGCAGTATTTGTTTATCGTTCAACCATCATAGCAATTTGTGTCATATTTTTCTATCTAAAGTAATTAATAAATGATCCACTGACACTTTAATTAGATAGGTGATATGAAATATAAATATTATTGCAAAAAACCTAGATCAAGAATCAACCATCACTCAACAATTTAACTCAAGCTAGCTTATAGTTTGATTCACCCTTTTAGTGATGGGGATAGTGGGAAGGGGAATTTATCAAGATTGCTCATCCTAACTTAATTAAAGCTTTGCCCATGCACTAAACTCAATTTGATGATTTGTCCAAAAGCATGATTACTTTTATTATAAATTCATAAAAAACAAAATTAAGAAAATAGTGCAATTGAAAGTAAGATTTGCCCATTTTTCATGATGATATCCTATGACATACATACAATCAAATGGTCAAAAAGCTTATGAATTCATACCAAAGCTGAAACATCTTTAATGGGTTTTTATATGACGATCTTCAAAACCAAATCCACACGAGACATTTAGCTTAGACAGATGCTTTTGTCAACACAATAGATTTAGTTTAATAAGTGATGCTTGTAGTATTGGGTATGAATAAGACATGTTAAACTTTTTGGGATGTTTATTCTATTCAATGAAATACCAAGTGATCATTCACTATTGGTTTCATGCAGGAAACCTATGTATGTTATTGGAACTAAGCTTTGTAAATGGAAATGATTAAACTTCCATAAATCTTTAAGGGAACAAAGAATGGTTTGGCCATTTACAGTTTCTGAAAATGTAAGTAAATATTCAATGGCATGTTTTGATTTCCTTTTATTTCATCCCCTTATTGTTTGACTAAGTTTCATAAAATTGGATAAATTCATGTTTACACTTGAACACCACTATAAATTGAAACTAATTCTTAATCTATTTTATAATCTTTTCACCATTGTAATTGGAGTGGATGAAGAAATGAAAGTATTTTAGGATTAATTATATGAATGATTTCTTTTGTTACTCTTCTATATTGTAAAAAGCTAGAGTTATCCTCTCTTTAATGACACAGCAAAAGCATTATGTAAAATTCTATTAGTTATTGTATTGTTTTGTCTATTGATCTACTTTTATTAAAATTAAATATGTATCACATATTTGGTGTGTGAAGGTGATTTTATAAAACTATTTATGACATTTTTGCTATCAATGAAAAGTTTCAAAGTCGATAATTAATTAATAATTTGTAATTTTCTAGAGTTTTTTTTTTTTAGCTTCACTTATTAGAATATTTTTATTTCATAAATGATGTTTCATATAATAATTTTTTAACTTTTTTTTTTATTAAAGTTTACCTGAAGCATAAAATTTTATATGAATGAGTTGAAGAATTGAATTTATGTATTATCATTTGACAGTCAATCAAAAACTTATTTTGACCTATAAATAAAAAATAATTACAATATTAAAGCTTCTTATCTTATTGCATGTTAGCATAAAAAGATAAAATAATAAATTTATAAAATATAAAAAATTTGTACCCTTAACAAAGCGAGGGCAGCCGGCTAGTATATATATAAAACTAAAATTTTTTATAATAAATGCTAAGTCTTTTTTACATAAATTATAAATTTATACATATTAATTTTATTACATAAAACACAATAAACTTTTTATTGTCTAATATTTATTTGGATTATTGACTTTTAATTTTCTTATATTCATTTTTTAAAACCATTAGCTTTAAAATACTTTGATCAACCCTTTAGTTATATAACATTTTTATTTTTTATTTTTTATTTTCTTGTGACTTATATTTTTTTATCTCTTTTAAGGATAAGAGGAATATGAGCATCATTTATATCTCTATTACACTTTTTTTCTTCTAATTATTGTTTGTCATATTACTTTGATTATTGGCTTTTGATTTTCTTGTATTCATTTTATTTAAAACCATTATTTGTTAAAATTTATTGATCAAATCTTTGATTTTGTAATATTTATATTTTTTACTTTTGATTTTATTGTGATTTATAGTATTTTATCTCTTTTAAATGTGAGAGTTATATAAGTTTATTTCATGTATTTTTTACACTTTTTTTCCAATTCTTATTTGTCATATTACTTGGATTTTAACTTTTGATTTTCTTGTATTCATTTTTTTTAAAACCATTATTTATTAAAATTTATTGTTCAAATCTTTGGTTTTGTAACATTTATATTTTTTACTTTTGATTTTTTTGTGATTTATGATTTTCCATCTCTTTTAAGGGTAAAAGTTATATGAATATCTTTTATGCCTCTATTACACTTTCTCTTAATTCTTGTTTGTCTTATTATTAATTATGAGGTTTTGTTTTTTTTATTATGTTTTTGTGTTGATAATTTTTTAATTTTTTAATCATAATTTATATATATATTTATATTTACATTTCATGTTTGTTATTAGCCAATTGATGTATTTTTTATTGTTTTTATTTTTCTTATAATTTTTTACTTTTTTACCATGATCTTTTTTTTATTTTTTACAATTTAAACTTCGCTATTAACAAATTAGAATACATCATGGTTCATGATTATCTCTTAAAAAGATGATTAGATTATCAAAATTTGTATTTGTCGATTGCGAGATATTTATAATTTTAAGACTAAGCAACATATTAGTATAAATTGATGAAAAAACTTTTGACTGTCGAATATTTATTTGGATTATTGACTTTTGATTTTCTTGTATTCATTCTTTTTAAATCCATTATTTTTAAAATGTATTGATCAACTATTTAATTTTGTAACATTTATATTTTTGGTTTTTATTTTTCTTATAACTTATAATCTTCTATCTCTTTTAAGGGTGGAGTTATATGAGTATCTTTCATGTTTTTATTTCACTTTTTTCTTTCAATTATTGTTTGTCATATTACTTTGATTATTGACTTTTGATTTTCTTGCATTCATTTTATTTAAAACTAGTATTGGTCAAAATTTATTGATCAAACCTTTAATTTTATAATATTTATATTTTTTACTTTTGATTTTCTTGCGATTTATGGTTTTCTATCTCTTTTAAGGATTAAAGTTATATGAGTTTCTTTTATATCTCTTTTTCACTTTTTTCTCCCTATTCTTATGTCTCATATTACTTGGATTATTGATTTTTTATTTTCTTATATTCATTTTCTTTAAAACCATTATCTGTTAAAATTTATCATTCAAATTTTTAGTTTTGTAACAGTTATATTTTTTACTTTTGATTTTTTTTGTAACTTATGGTTTTCCATCTCTTTTAAGGATGAAAAGTTATATGAGTATTTTTTATGCCTCTATTACACTTTCTCCTTTTAATTTTTGTTTGTTATGTTACTAATTATGGAGTTTTTTTTTAATTGTGTTTTAATTTCATTTTGATAATTTGATAATTTTTTAATCATGATCTATGACTTTTTTTTTTTTACATTTCATGTTTGTTTATTAGTTAATTGATGTATTTTTTACTATTTTTATTTTTCTTATAATTTTTTACTTTTTAACCATGGTTTTTTTTTAGTAGTTTAAACTTTACTATTAACCATTACTAATAATGAGATTTGTTTATTATTATGTTTTCATTTTTTTAATTTTTAATCATGATTTATGATTTTTTTTTTTTTGTATTTCAAGTTTGTTTCTTAGCCAATCGATGTAGTTTTTATTGTTTGTATTTTTTTTTTACCATGTTTTTTTTTTTCTTTTGCATTTTAAACTTCGCCATTAACAAATTAGAATATATCATAGTTGATGGTTATCTCTTAAAAAGATGATTAAATGATCAAAATTTGTATTTGTTGATTGTGAGATATTTATTATTTTAAGACTAAACAACATGTTAGTACAAAAATGATATTGATTAATGAAAAGATATATATGTTTTTTCTCTATTTTTGTCATGTTATTTTCTTATCTTTAATTTACTTTATTTATCTTCTAGTTAAATTGTAGGCATGAATATTATTTTTTATATTATTTATTTATGAGTTTTTTTTATTATGTAAATTCTTTCAATCTTTTATATATTTTATTTTTAAAATTTTGGTATATAGCATGTTACTAATCATGAGAATTGTAAGCATCCTCTTTATGTTTGCATCTTTATAATTTTTTGTTTTTATATGATCCATTATCGACATTTTTACTGTTTAAATATGTCTATTTGGCATTTGAGACACGTTTAGAATCCATTTTTACTTATTGCTTTTGAATTTTTTTTTCAAGCAATAAATAAATTATTGCAATGAAGATTGAAAGGTTTGATTTATCAACTGTATCATAATTTTTCATTTTATTTTGTAAGTACAAATTGATATTTTATTTGTGTTTTATTTTTAGGGAATCAAGTTAATATAAAATTTGCTTTTTTTTTTCTATTTTTTCATTGTGATTGATTTTTTTACAAAAATTTTAAATTTTTGATAATGTATGAGCTCATTGACAATGGAAGGTGATACTCAAGTTTCAATGTTTTCAATAAGATTTTGATTCCTTTTGTTATCCCATGTTTTTCTCTTAATCTATTTATTGATTTTTTTCTTCATTTCTTTCTTTCCATAATTTTCATGTGATAATTAAATTATAAAAAATAGATATTTTATATTGTTAATAAATTTATATTTTCATTAGAAGATTTCTTTTTACTTTTAATGGTTTCTCTATGTGATTATAGTTTTATTTTTTAAAAGTTTGAGATCAATGTAGTTTTTTCTCAATAAAAAAGTATTATCCCTCTTTCTGGTAAGTCATTTTCTTATTTATTTTTAAAATTTTTAAATTAATTAAAATGATAGATAAATGTTTACAAGAATAAAACTAATTAAACTAATTATAATATGACTAAAATAATCATATAATTTTACTAATTTTATAATATATCATGTACAACATACTTATAAATTTGATAAGTTTTGTGAAATAAATGCATTTTGAAATAAAAACATTTTTTTTAATTTATAGTATTTAAAAATGAAATATTACACTTGCAATTACATTTATGGTATAAATTTATATAGTTTATGGATAATTATTTTTAATATATTTACATTTTTTTAAAACTTAAATTTAAAGTCATAATTTCTATTTTATTGATTTTTTTGTCTACCGAAAAAATCTATCAACAATCTAATCATTTTTATGAATGAAATGGCAAAAAAGATTAAAAAGATTTTATCTATTTTTATTTGTGGTGAGTAAATAAAATCTTTTTGTACTTATTTGATTACTTATCATGCTATAATTTCAAGAGATCTAAAAAAAAAATAGCCTTCTTTGTGATTTGAGATTATGAATACTTAAAAATACATGTTATTTTCAAATTTTTCATCTATTTCTTTAGATTTTTTTTACATTAGATTATTACTAATAGTTAAATATTTTTTTTTGGCATCAACATTAGATTTAATAATAATAATAATAATAATAATAATAATAATAATAATAAATTTTCAAGTAAAACAAATACTTATATGAAGTCTCCAAAAATATTCTAAAAGTTAAAACTTTTTTTCCTAATTAACAATTAAATCTTAACATTTTTATTTTGTAAGTCTTGATTTGAGTAGAATCAAAGAGATGAGTTTATTAAATAAAAAATTTATACCAACATATTTAGTTAAAATATTTATGGTTTTTTACTTCATTTCACTATACTCCTTTGTTAAACATAGGTACTGAGTAGTAATAATTTAGTTATAATAATACAAATTTTTTTTTATAGATTTTTCATTTTAAAAGGCACATACATTCATAAAAGGAAAATGAAAATGTTAATATTAAATATATATATATATATATATAAGGTTTATAAATCTTACAACTGAATTTATTTACTTTACTATTTTTAAATTTAATATTTTTATTAAAATAATAACTTAACTTGATTAATAAAAATGGATATATTTGTTTTCTTATATAATAATTGCTTAAAATATGGGTTACAATGGATAGAATTTTTATATAATTTTTTTTTCTAAAAAGGTCAAATACACATAAAAATTATTTGGAAAAATATTGTATAAATTTGAATGGAAGCTACTAGTTTAATATAATATTGGTAAATAATATAAAAATTGCAATAAATTTTATTCCTTTTATACATATTCTTTGCAATTTACTATTCATAAAACAACATATAACTTGGTTATTAAATATTTTTGTTTCTATTTTTATACATCCATTATTTAATTAAAACATAGGTTAGAGTGATAATTTATATAATAAAAACTTTTATACTAACACAAAAGGTGGATAGTGTTCATATTATATTATATATATATAAACTCGATTGAGTTTCAATTTTAAAAATTTCATAGTTAATTAAATTTATTTATTTATTTTCATATTTTATTTGTAAATTTATTCTTCTCAAAACAATAGCTTAAATATTTCTTTTATTTTTTCATTCGCATTCATAGTTAAAAACACGAATTAAGCAATTACTTATAATAATAGAACTTTCATTTGAATTCCTAATCTAACAATATTAATGCAAATTATTTGAAAATCTCATTAAATAAATAAAGAGTTTAAAAGTATATATGTGTACATACATGACTATATATTTTTAAGCCTATTAAAAGCCAAAAGGCAAAAAAAGAATACACAATTAATATAATATGTATCTTTTTAAAATGATGAAAGCATAACAATATAATAAATTATCACAATTAATAAACAGATATTATTTTTATTAAAATAAAAAAAAATAAAAAAGCAAATAAAGTTAAAAAAACACATTCAATGATCACATTTAATCCAATTTTAAATGAGTGTACTATATTTAAAATTTTAAAAAACTAAAAAACTAAAAAAATTCAAAAGACACAATCAATTATCACAATTAATAGATAAATATACTTTTTAAAGTTGAAGAAATGAAAAGGTAAAAAACAAAAAATGAACGATAAACTACCACAATTAATAGATAAATATTATTAAAAAATAAAAAAGTAAAGTTAAAAGGCAAAGAAAGTAATACATAATGAATTTAATATCTCTTTAAAATTATGAAAATCAAAAGATAAAAAAAAAAAAACACAATCAATTTTTACAATTAATAAATATATTTATTTTTATTAAAATTAAAAAAAATTAAAAGGCAAATAAAGCCCAAAAAACATGATCAATTATCACAATTAATCTAATTTTAAATAAATAAATATTCTCTTCAATATCATAAAAAATCAAAAAATAATAAAACCCAAAATAGAACCAATTATCATAATTAATAGATAAATATTATTTTTAAAACTAAAGAAATCAAAAAAATAAAGAAAGCCAAAGATACACAATTAATTAATAAATATGACTTTTAAAATTGAAGAAAAAGAAAAGGTAAAAAAAGCCAAGAAAACACAATTAATATATAATTATTACTTTTAAATCGAAGAAAACAAAAAGGTAAAGAAAGCTCAAAAAACCAATTATAATAATTAATTATTAAAATTTATTATATATTATATAATCAATTTTATGATTATTAACGAATATACTTGTTAGCAAATTCATTAATTAAAAGATATTATTTTCAAAAGTATAAATAATTTATTTGTCTCTTAAAATTTTAAAAATTTTATTTTGTGGAACAAGTTCATTTGAATTTTTATACAAGGTTAAAATAGTAAAAAGTTCTAATGTGTGGTAACAAAGTTTTAATTAAAATTTTTATATATTCTAAATTTATCATCTAATAATTCATAAAATTATAAAAAGAATTATATTGTTTTATATTTATTTTTCATTTTTAATTGGATAATCAAGTTCAATATTTTTATTTGATTAATTTATTTACAAATAATGATAAATGCTCTTTGTACTATTTATTTTTTTCACTTTAAAACTTTTTACTAAATTTAATAAAGTTGAGTCTCATAATTTTTTAATTAAAAATAAAAATATTTTATCTAAGTTTTCCAACTAATTATTTAGTAACATGTCTTTTTTGGTATTAGAATTACAAATTCATTAATGTGATTCACAAGATCAATTTTGTGTAAGGAGTAGTGAATTTTTCTTTTAAATAAATTTTAAGATGCAATAATATTAAAACTTAAGAAAGTGTTATATATCTTTGTATTTTAATTTTTTTTATGTATAAGACGTAATTTGATTAAAAGTATCACAAAAAATATTTAGATTAAATCTTAATAGAGCAAAATTACTTAAATATAATTAATATAAACCAATTTTAAAGAATTTTAGTCCTAACAATATTTTTATAATGAATTCAAATGCAATATGATTGGCATAGGTGAATTTTCTTGGGTTCAACTCCTTAAACATAAGTCTCTTAAGAAATATAAATTTTAGTGCAATTATAAATTGTAAAAATTCATAATACATCTTATTATTCAGATTAACAGTATAATGTGTGAGTACATGAGATTTTCACTAATATTTTTTACAATTAATTTTGCATTTGTACTTGTTAATATATAGTTTATAACGTTTGTAATGGTAATAAGATATTCTCCTCTTTTTAGATAAATAAAACACACCATTTATTGAAAAATAAAATTTATATAGAATAAATTCATGATACAAATAATATTTTTTATCATCAAATAACTAAAAAAATAAAACTAACATTTATGTTCAACTTGTTAGGGCAAAGGGAACAATTATCGTTTATTGAAAAATAAAATTTAAATAGAATAGATTTGTGATACAAATAATATTTTTTATCATCAAACAACTAAAAGAACAATAAAACTAGTATTTACATTCAAATTGTTAGGGCAAAGGGAACAATTTAATCCATCTTTACTATTGGGATTTTCATATTTATATTTAAAATTTAAGTACAATATTAAAAAAATAAATATGATATTGATCATAAATATAAAATCATATAATTATCATTTTATAAATTTGAATACTGTCTAATTATGAAATTAACCATGCAAAGCACAAGTGTAAAAAATCTAGTAATGTATAAACATGAATTATCATAATTTAAGTGACAAATATATGGAAGTGGTTGAATTCACATTTTTCTCTATTGAATATTTAAGTGCAATATACACCAATGGCATAGTTTAAAATTTTCAATGCTTGTATCATCCTACTTCAAAATGTTAAGCTCGAATCCTCCTTCTCTTCATATGAAATCAAAAATAAAATTTATTAATTATCATCTATTCATTTAAAAATAAATAATTAAAGAAGTCAACATTAGATTATGCCATGTCATTATTACCATCTCAAATACAAAAGCCACATAAATATCATGAATTGCCACATAAGCATAAGCATAATTTATAATTAATAAAAGGTCACATTAAAATTAGAATCTAAACTCTTTGCATATAGGAGTATTTTTTTTTCTTTTGTATTTATAGTAAGGTTGTTAATATCATACTTGATAATATTTCGATTTTAAAAAAAAGGAGTATGTTGGTATTAATTGCTTTGATAAATTATTTAGGATTTTTTGATTTAATACAAATATATTTATAAATATACTTGTATATAATACTACTATTACTAATAATCTACTAAATAAATATTTAATATCTTCAAAAACTAAATAAATAATGTTAAAAGTATAAAAAATAATATTATCAATTTATCATGATAGTTTTAAATATTTAATCTAATCATATGATATTTAAATGAGTATTTTTTTTCATGTAAATATTAAAATAAAAACATAGAAATAAAAAAATTAACCTTAGCTTCATTATTATTAAACTTTAGAAAAATCGTACAATTATTTTCTTGAAAGAAATTAAAATACTTATAAACTTTAATTTGAAAAAATAAAATATAAAAAAATAAAAAAAACTTTCAAGAATTATTTTGTTAATTAATTTTATTTTTATTAAGTTCAAAATAGTCAAACAACAAAAGACAAATTATAAAATTATAAAAAATTCCACATTCATGTATCAACTAAATAAGTTAATTCATTGAAATTCACTAAAATCAACAAAAATAATTAATATTATCTTATATTAAATTTAATAAAAAAATTATATTTAAGTGTATCGTATTTTGATATAATTAGAATATACAAAATAAAATTAACAACATTAATTTATAGATAAATATAAATACAATGTATAACTAATCAATTAAGATTTAATCTAATGATTATTATTTCTTCTTTAAAATATTAAAATTTAAAATTCGAATTTTATCACTTCCACCTTTTCATACAAAACCCTCAAAAATCCAATCCAAAGAAAGTGAAGCAAAACAGGGGCCGATATATAAGTGACGTGAGACCAACAAACATGCCCTTATTTGAGTTTTGAGTTCTTTTGGTTTTGGGCAGCATACCTCCAGTGTCTAATTCCTCAGTCACTCATATTCTTCACCCTCGGCATTCAGGATGATAACATAATTTGTATATGATAAATTTTAATTTATTTATATTTTATAGAGTTGATTTTTATTTAAAATTAAATGTTAGATCAAGTGGAGTTTTTTCTTTAAAATCACGCTTGAATTTGAATTAGGTTTTAAGTGATATCGCCCCAACCTAGATATATATTATTTATTTAATTTTATATTTATATATTATATAAATAAAATTAATATTTAATATTTTAATTTAAAATATTAATTTAATAAAAATGTTATATTTATGTATAATTAAAATATAATTTATATTAACAAAATAAAATTTATAAATATTATATTAACTTAAAATTATTAAATTAATTTTAAATCATAGAATACAATTTATGAATATATAAATCAGATTAAATATTAAAATTAATATTTTAATATCAAATTAATTTTTATCATAGATATTAAAAAATGGGACCGAACCAAAGCCTGTTCCGATTGCCATGTCTAAAAACTTCCTACCAAAAACCAAAGTACCCCACAGACTATGTGGACCCCTGATACATGGTAGGTCCACATTTTAATAGGGTCCCACTAACTCTAATTTAACTCCTAGGACATTAATTTAATGCATATAAAAACCCTAAAAAGGCGTTACTGTCTACGTTTCTCACCATTCTCTCTTTCTACTCCTGTGGGGATCCGCACAATGGCGGATTATAGTGGAGCTATCTCTCTTTCTCATGCTCGCAACTCCGACGATGACTCATCTGAGCACAGCCCTCGAAGTGTCCCAACGCTCTCTGCCTCTGGAGGAGGCATTGGCTCTTCCAAATCTAAAACTCCTAGCAACAAAATTATTGCACTTGATCATCATCATCACCACCATCCTTCGTCATCCGAGAACACTGCTAGGAAGCCTAGAGGTAGGCCTCCAGGATCCAAAAACAAGCCCAAACCACCAATTGTTATAACCAGAGACAGTGATTCAGCTATGAAGCCAGTGATTCTCGAGATCTCTGCTGGTTCTGATATTATTGATACTATTATCAGCTTTGCTCGTAGAAACCATGTTGGTGTTAGCATTATCAGTGCTACTGGCTCTGTATCAAACCTCACGCTCCGCCATCCTGTTTCTCATGCTCCAGCACTCTCTCTACATGGACCCTTTGGCCTACTCTCTTTGTCTGGCTCATTCTTTGACTCTACTACTTTATCTTCTTCTAGTAAAACACCCCAATCATCTTCATCATCAACTTCACCGTCTCCTTGTTCGTTGCCTTCTCCTCGGTCTTCTTTTTTTGGTGTAACTCTTGCAGGGGCACAAGGGCAAGTGTTTGGAGGGATAGTTGGAGGGAAAGTAATGGCAGCAACGCAGGTGATTGTGGTGGTTGCTACGTTTATAAGCCCAGCGTTTCACAGGCTGCCGTGTGAAGGTGATAATGAAGATCACCATCAGGATGCCAAGCCTTGTATTCGTGGTAGCGATGGTGGTGGTGGTGCTGCTGTTGGTGCAACCGAGTCTTGCTCATCAACTGGCATGTCCATGTCTGTTTATGGCGTAGCAAGTCCTACTCCACTCAATTGCCAGATCTCTCCCCCTGATGTTATGCCTTGGGGCCCTTCCTCACGTCCTTATTGAGAAGAAAATGAACGATATGGGAGAATCCCAACATACCTTGTCTAGGTAGCTTATGGTTTTACACCATCATCGATCTTAAGCTCATAGGAACTGTTTTGGGTGTGAGCTTTTCGGCAATATTCATTTATCTTTCCTTGGCATATAATATTTGTAGTTGCAATTGGTTGTCTCATTGCACTTGCAAATTTAAACGATACCTAGCTTTTATATGTCGCTATTATTAATTATCCTCATGCTTATTGAATGATAAAAAAAAAAAAAAAAGCTGTTTCAGCTTTCTATCGTCTTCATCTTGCTCCTCCTTTATGCTTATACATGTTTATGGTGTTAAGATTTGTTTTTTTATGGATCACCAAGAAAAGGCTTGCAGGTTTTTTCTCTTCTCGGCAAAGAAAGACTAGTATGGTATGGACGGTGGTGGTGGGGCTTCAGTTTCAGGATTTAGGCCTAGTTCACAAAGTTGAGTGCTGCGTTACAGAACCAATGGAAATGTCAGTTCTTGAGGAATTCAATGTCAGGGTCTAACCTCCCCCCTCGGGAAGGGCCCATTTCTTTTGACACCTCCAAAGCAAAAGGGCTCAGATAATAAGCCAGAGTGCAGGAAAGATACTATCTATCCGAAGCGCTGTCGACCATGAAAGGCTAGACTCTATATACTGTTGCTGGTATCTGTCAATTCATTACTGAGCTCTTTCCTTTCTTGTCCTCGCGTAGAGCAGATCAGACGCTTTATGTTTTAAATCATCTTTGTTTTCATTCGGCTTAAGTCTTTACTCATAGTAAATGATCAAATACAACATGGGTAGTTTCTAATCATTCTACTTTAAAATGATGTTTTTCTTTTTGTCAACCTCCATTCCAAGCTTAGAATGTTCTTACAATTAAGAGTAGTATATAATCCTACATTCAGTTCCTCTTGCAAGCACGAGACGTACTTCAAAGGTAGAAAGAGAATTTCATATTGGATAAGAAAGAAAAAGTACTTGGATATATAAATGGCACATTTAATAAGTCGATTTTATAATAAGATTGTAATGACCTAATAATAAAACTACCTTGTGACGATCTGACTCCACATCAAACGTTCGGACCGAATAAGCAGTGTGAACCAATGAGGACGACGAAAGTAAAGTGTTATGAGATTGGATGGAAGAAAATATCACGCTATAGTATTATTTGCTAAGCGTTTCAAAGTATAATAAGCAAGTTGCATTCAATCTTATATGGCATAAGAAAATATTATGAAGGTAAGAGAGTCGTGATACACCCTTCTGCTTAAATGGGAATTACATCCAATGGGATATGGATATATATAACATTCTGATATCCCATACATTTAAATTATTATGTATCTGTTCTTTTGTATATGTGAAATGTACCCAAATATAGTATGCTAGATATTTGATAGTACCGTAGAATATAATAAAATGCTTCATGAATTAATATGATAATTAAATGTAGATCATATTATTATATATCTAATGTTAGATAATTAGTTTGTGTAAGAAGAAATAGTTTATGAGTTTTGCCTTTTTTTTTAGCTGTTAACATTTGTGTAGCAGACCCCACTCGCTCCACTGTTAATGACAGATAATGGAATTGATCATCCAAAGGATAAAGAAAAAAAACCAACAAACATTTCGGTGTTTTATTTTATTTTTTGTTTTGGAAGATAATCTTTCATTTTCAATCAGAAGAGAAGAGAGTCCAAAATCCAGTCAAAATGCGCAGAACATACATAGCTTTCATACGTACTATCAGAGAGCAGTAATTCGATCCCAAGTCCCAACCTTTCTTCTGTGCTCCCCATTTATTGCCCTTTTGTCCACTTCTTCTCCCTTTACAATTCACAACATGAAATGAGAAAGGGAGGGAAGAGAGAGGTAAATTTTTTCTGACTCATAAAAATGATGAAAACTACTGTGGTGGAAATGCATGGACTGTTCAATGGGCCTGGCTCCCTCGCTCATGGTCATGGATGGAAGTGACTGCAGACGACTGAGTAGGGTTGAGCAAGTGGGCGCACGCGGGTTCAAAGACAAGGCTGGGTCTGCACATGTGTCATTCATCTATTGGCCAATTATTTTCACGAGCAATCTAACAGTAAAAGTAAAGCTGCTTTGACTTCGTCTTTTTGTAAAGGAAAAAAAAAACGAGTCTTCGTTATAATAAAAAATAATATATTAATACTTATAAATTATTTAAATTTAATTTAAATAAAATTTAAATTAATTATTATTATTAAATTGAACTTAAATTTAAATAATTTAATTTATCTATCGAATCAAATTTAAATATTTTTATATTTGATTGAATTATTTACGAATCTAATTAAATTTATATTTTAATATATTTTAATTGATAAAATATTTAAATTTGAGTTTATATTTTAATACAAATAATCGAGCTTTTATCGAATATAAAAATTAAAAAAAATTTTATATGTTAATTAAGTTTATTTTTTTATATTAATTAAATTTAATCAAGTGAATTCAAATAATTTTATTTTTATCTCGAATCGAATTCAATTAAACAAATAAAATTTGATTAAATTTAAATTAAATTTAAAATTTAAACTCAAATTTAAATTTAAATTTAATATTAATCGATCATAATCTTCGCTCGTACAGTCATTTATGCTTACTGGCTACCGGTACTTAAAAGTTAAATCTATAACTTTGAACTTCTCTTCCCCTGGTCAAAACTCAAAAAACTTCAAAATCCCTCCAGCGCGATATTATTATTAAATTTTTATAACTTTAAATATTATACAGTGAGGTACTATCGAAATATTATTATTATATAATTTGAATTTTTAATAAAATTTTATATAAATTTAATAAAAAAATTATTTTATTTATAACACAAAATTTATATTAAAAAAACAAATATGATATAAATAACCCAATTGACAGAACCTATTGCCAGGTTCAGGTCTGACTGCTTTTTTTATGTTTAAAGGGTATATGAACTAGGGCTAAGCTAGTTTGTGAAAGTGAAAGTGAAAGGGAACCAGTGTTGGAATTTAGAAACTGGGAAAACCATACATTGGGAATTGGAATACTAGTTAATTTATTCATGGTGACTTTTCGCAAGAAATAGACTTCTCCTGACCATGAGTATCGGAGTGGCTCTTTGTTTCACTGGTTAGGTTTTAGCATCAAGAGCTAAGACTTGAAGGGAAGAGAAAGGTACCTAGCAGTTACTACTGGCCGCCTTGCTGGGGATGGAGAAGTGGGGGCCTATATGTTGGGTGACATTCTCCAATGCCGCGCTGACTCATTCTACCAAAATCCTTTTTTTTTGGCTAAATTTCTACTAGAGTCTTTCAGTACTTACAAATGTATTCCAGGTTTTATTTCCTTTGTGTGAGTACGTGGGGGACACATTGGAGACTTGATGGTATTCCTTGGTTTCTCTTGCTTCCCCACCTCAACTCCTAGCTAGGGGTTACGTTTCATGCTCATGCGTATTCTAGCTCAAATTTTTTCCTCCACTTTCATTCCCACAAAAGTAAAAATGGAAACTGTTAAATGAGTATAATGAGTGTGTTGGTAATATAAATTTTAAAAATAAATATTTTACTTTTTATTCAAATTATTTAAATTATGCCATATATGTTAATTTTTTTTTTTAATTTTATGTTTAAGTTTAGCTTCAATCTTTATTATCCATTGATTTTACATTTGATGTTTGACATTATTTTGTCTCATGGTATGTTTGCTTTTTTTTTTTTAGTAACACATTTTATATTTCTTTTTTTCAAATGCTAGTTATAAGTTTAGATCTGCCTCAAGCCTTTGACTTAATGATTAAAGACATTTAAGAGAACATTAAGGGTCTGATTTCGAATCAAACTTTTTTTTTCTTTTACTTATATTAAGATTTTGTCCTCCTAATGTAACAAAAAAAAAAGTCTAGATCTAAATATAAGGCACATACAAAGGAGTGGAGTTAATTAACCTTACTTAACTCTAGAAAACCAAAGTTTATTAGGGATTAAAATAGATTTTTTTTTTTTTGCATTTTTATCCCATTGAAATTAATTAAAAATATAAAGCAAGAGGAACAAAATAAGTAAATGACAATGTCTTTGAGTAATATATAGTTTTAAAAAGTGTTAAAAGGCTTTATATTAGTATTATAAATATGATCATTTTTTTTCAATTTAATTTTTACACTATTTGAGATTTTCAAATATTAAACTTTAATCATTGAAATTAAAGTGTAACAATATATTAACAAAGTACGAGGTTGTTGGCATTTTCTTCTATTTAATATGATCATTACATTAATAAAAATATTTGACTAAAATTGTAGAATATGTCATGCAGTCAAATATTATTATTTTTTATATATAAAAGTAAAATCATGATTTTGTATATTACCACCCAAAAATTAATTTTAATTTTAGTTATTCAAAAATATTACTATATATTATTTTTTATTTTTGTCTCTAAACATATCTCTTGCTTTTAGAATCAGTAGAAGATAAATAACAAAAAAAGGGCTAAACTCGTAAAATTCATAAATAATTATAAAATAGATTTGTATAAAAAAAAAATTTGTGCAAAGATAGAGATATTGCTAGCGAGCCTCGTCATGAGTCAAGGAAGAAAGATGGCATTTATGGTTTTCTAAACTTCAAAATGGAAAAGTTGAAGGCTAACGTGAATTGCCGTTGCTTGATGCAAGGTAAAAGGTTGATAGAGAAATTAGGAAAAGGATCAAATTACACAAAGAAACAGAAGAATTGGAAAGAAAAAAAATAAAAATTTAACTTTTTTCTTACTGCCACGTCAGAAAGAATAGAGTTGGCGGTGAAAATTAGATCTTACAATTATTAATATTAATATTTTAATATTAAATTATCATTAAAAAATAAAAAAAAATCAACCAAACAAAATCTAATTTGGTAAATGCCTAGAATACAATACTTATTATTTCAAAACGAATACATATACATTTGTTTTTGGAGATATTCTAAAGTTATGATCTTTAATTATTTTAGACTGATTTTTTTTTGCCATTTATACTCATCAATTATTTATTAAATCAGTTGAAATTTTATTACAATTGACATTTAAAGGTTGTAGATTCGATAAAATTTAGACATGTAATATTTTTTTCAACCGAGTATGTAATAGAGTAAGGAATTTAAGAATAAATTAAAATTTTCAGAAAAAAAAAATCATTCCCAATATTCCATTTATTTATTTATTAAATTAGATATCTAAATGGCTCGACAAGTTTTTAGTATAAACCGAAGAAGCAAGAAAGTTGGTCTCAAGCCTGAATTTCAAACCCAACAGCATCCATCAGTTTGAGATTTGAAGGAGGTTGGGCCAAACCGGCAGATTTCCTCAAACTGAACAACGGAGAATGGTTGAAAGCGCAGGGTTGGCCCAAAATCAAAACTAGTTATGTTTTCTATTTTCTACTAGAAAATGGTCCGTATTCAAAATTCTAACACCCAACTCTTGCGCTGTGCCATTGGAAAAGATTTTGTAATGTTATAATTCAATAGTTTAGTGATCTATTAATAAAATATTAAAACTTTAATTTTAATGATAAAAATAAATTTTAACACCTTCAAATACAAAAAAATCAAATAAAAATTCAACACCTAAATTATAAAAAAAGGTATTGAGGGATACTTATGTAAACATTTGGAGTGTGATTTTTTTTTTTATCTTGAAAATAAGTGATTAATATAGTCAAATTTTAAAATCAAAGCAATATTTTAGATAAAGATAGATAAAAGTTAAATAATACATTAATAATTAAGTGTTAATACTTACTAAATAAAAATAAATATATATAGTTGAGAAATATATAACCCACTTGCTAAATTTATAAACTTTATCGTCCACGACATCACTTCAAGGAAATAAATAGAATAAAACTCTATTGTTGGTAAATAAAAGTTCAATGTTCCAATCGTGTAAAGACTTTTGAGGATATAAGTTGTGATCAACATTTTCTCAAACATCATTAGGGCAATCTTTTTACATCATTCTAATCTCTCTACATAGGATAATTTTTGTTTATAAAATTTTGAATACAACAAAGTTACAATCATTATTAAAGTTTTACATTCACATCGGATAAATTACTTAATTAAATAAAAAAAATCAATCAACATATAATTTAGATAAATCTAACATAAAATCAAACTAATTTATATAAAAAATTTAAACTTAAGATCTCAAAGTTTCATAACCTATTCTTCGAACAATAAATTATGCACTAATTAATTGAACTAAATGTTCGATTGCTATTTGATGAGTTTATGATATAATAATTTAAACTTTTGAAATGAAATATGATTTTAAAATTCAAATACAACTTTTACTTGTTTCACTTTTTTTATTATAATTAAAGTCAAAACAAATTACTTATCCATAAGTCTTAATTACTAAGCCAATGAAATTAATCGTTACACTTATTAAGTCAATATATACTCGACTCTCACATCATTTATTTAAGATGATTAACATTTAAAATACTCGTGTATCATAAATACACCCTTGTCTAGATCTGCTCATCAATCCGTAGAAGCATCTCATCAGTGGGTTATCTCTCAACATTTCACTTACCCATATATCATTAATTGTTAATGATCCTTATAGACTCTTTATCAACTTTCAACTGCTTATATCACATCATTATACACACACACACACACACACACACACACACACATATATATATATATATATATATATATCATATATAAGGCAAAGAGGAGATCCAAGTACAAGATCAGAACCCTTTTTCTCCAAGCTTTCTCTCCTCCTTCCTCGACCCTTACTTTCTTCCTCCACCTTAACCTTCATCACTTAGCAAACTTAAGTATCAAAATGCGTCCCAAGGTCCTAATTCTAATGCACCCTAGTCATGCTTTCTTTGCTGAGGTCCAACTTATGTCCACCTCACCTTCCGTTGAGCTCCACCTCATCACCATAAAAATTACCCTCAACACATATTTTTATATTTTTATCAGCAATAAAGACTAAAAGTAAATTAAATTAGTAACAAATATTTACACTTAATATTATTCACAAATGGGTCGATGAGATCTTGTAATAGTAAAAAAAAAAAAATCTTAAAACTTTTACATCATAGATTCAAGTTTCACTAGATATGTAGATTTAGTATAAATTATATATTTGTTTGTTGATTGTTTGTTTTGCTTGTTTATTGGTTTTTTTAAAGTATATTAAAAATTATTTTATTAGGATTATAATTTTTATTAATACATCTATATTTTATCCAAAAAAAAAATATTTTTCACACATGAATCACGTGTACTGGAATCATTGATGATAAATAGTGTCTGATACAAGTTGGATGCCCTACATTCAAACCATAGTTTGAATTAACAACTTCTATACTTAAAATCAATAATAGCTTCCGTACTTAAAACCAATAACAACTTTCACAAAATTATTATAAAAAATACATCCGAGTATTTAATTCAATTAGTATACATGTATCGGCCACTAATATAAAAGATTAGAATTTTTTAAATAATAATAAAAAAAATTATTATCACGAACGTTTTTTTATAACAGTAGGTCAAAATAATCAAAATTCTAACGGTGAAAAACTATATGATGATAAGCCATGAAGTTAGGTAGGTAAAATAAATGGCTCTGTCAAAAACCAGTGAACAAAATGAAGCTTATAGCGTTAGCCAATAAACTGGGAGCAAAATTGAAAAAGCATAGCTGAGTTCCCCCATAGTCGGCAATAGGTGTGAGGGATTTTGCCATGACCTCAATTAATATCATCGATTTTCTTTTTATAAAAATATATTGGGAGATGATGTGTTAAAACATCATTAGCAATACACATTCAAACAAAAAACAATGTGTTGTCACTTGATGTTTTCAAGTGCTTCATTGGATTCCAAATTCTTCAATTTTTTTTCTTCTTTTCTGAAAAGGGGAGTGGCGTTTCCCTTAAGCTTTTGTTCTACATTTTCAAGGATGGGTGCACCACTTTGTGTTGAAGCTGCCCCCACCATCACAATGATATCCAGTTATCCACCAGAAGAATTTTGGTAGGGTTCAACAAAAATTTGTTTGGCCGCATTTTTCAACACATTGATCATGACTTGGGGGAACATTATTGATATTCCCTTCTCTTCACAAAGAAATACCCTCAAAAACATCAAGATATTTCAATAGCATGCATGAATCATGTGAATTTATTTGACGACTTTCAAAATAAATTTTTTAAAATTTTAATTTACTTTTAATCTCTCAATTTGTATGTAATTAATTCAAAGAAGATATTATACTTCTTAAGTATTTTCAAACTCGTAATCTCTAAAAATTTTATCATTATGTATGACATTTGAACTAATAATATATTTAATTAAAAGATATAAAGAGCACTAATTAACTAGTTTAAAGTAGAGTTTGGGATGCGGAAATAATCAAATGTATGAGTAAGAAATTAAAATGTGGAGGGATTATTAATTTGTAAGGGCATAAGGTATCTTTAATTAGGCAATTCTAGTTGTTATATTGTTGGAAAAAATGGTACATTTAGAAAATATGTGGCCAACAAATAGTAAGAATAGTGGAGAAGGGGAAACGGAAGAGGGAGAGAAAAAGAGCAAGGGCTAGCAAAATTGCTTAAATAAGAAGATTATTCTTTTGTAATGATGTTCATGGGTTGGATTAGACCGTTCAAATTTGATTGGTACAATCTTGTCTAAAGTTTGGTCTGCCATGAAAGTTTAAATAAGCTTGTTCTATTATAAACAATTTATTTTATATTAGTACTAAATTTAAAAAACTAGTGTAATCATTGTTACGACAAAACGAAACAAATCACTTGTTCAGATAAGATGGCTTACACCTCTATTTGTTTGATATCAGATTTTTTTACTATATTTGGACTATGATGCTGGAGATTTGTGTTTTTTAACAGGGAATGCAACTTTTACAAAGCAATCAAAACAAAATTTTCTTGTTGGGTATGGAAAGTTGTCCATTCATCATTGCAATCTAGGATATCTGAAAAAATTTTCTTTGAATTCTTGGAGAAGAAATTCTAAAGCAATAAATTAAAAGAATGATTTCCATTTTTCTCCAGAGCAAAAACAGAAGGAAATCCATCAGTTATTCACATTGCCATGTTACAATTTATAACTTACAATCTCACATTTAAGTCAATACAAGGATTAGCAACTGAATTCCCGAGAAAACTATGCTCTAAAACAAAGAGAAGTTGATCAGGCAAAGGACTAAAAGGAATTAAAAATCGGTCAAAAATAATAGCTCTGAAACCCCCAAGTTTTGATAAGTTCAGATCATAAGTTTCAAGTTTTTTGCAGCAACGTTTGATTGATTAGAACTCAGAAGAATGCCCGGCTACCATAAAAAACCCGAGATCCATCTTTTTTCTCATGCTCTATCTTCTTGCTGTGGTTTTGAATCACATCACCACGATCTTCACATTCGGGTTTGTCAAGATCCATTGGGAGCTTCATCTTAGCCAAAGATTCAGTAAACTGTTGCATGCTCCTCATGTACATGTCGACTATTTGTTGCTGCATTGCTGACTGTTCTGCTTCAAGATTGATGTTTCCGAGTGGAGCTGAAAACACTTGTCCGAATTTAACAGAATTCATGCTTCCTTCTTTGTTGTTCTCTTCTTCCTTGCTGGAATAATTCGAGTCTTTCTCGTCTCTAGTTTCACCTCCTTTCTTTGAAGTTGGGGTATCCGGACAAGCACCCGAGCTTGGATTAGTCTCGGTAGTGACTGATGCGTTGAGGGAATTTGGTGACTCCCCACCAAGACTCTTCTTCTTCTCAGTAGAGTCAGCTGAGTTCCTATCATCGCTTAGGCTTGTTGTAGAAGAGCTAAAAAATCCAGAATTTTGAAGGCTTCCATTTGGAGAAATGAATCCACCATGATTTTCTTCGGCTGTCATTTCATAATCTTCAACATGCTGATGAGAGGCACCCAGGTGAAGAAATGAAGCAATTCCTGGCCTTGAGTTCAAACCATCAAAGTACTCTGACACCATTTGCTGGTTCTCCCTAACAACGTTGATATCAGGAAATTCTATCCTGGAATATTCAACCGGGTCTAAAATGACTTGGGATATTTTTCTGTCAAGCAATACTACTTCTGCTGATATTGAAGAGCTGGTTGTGGTGGTTTCAGGAAAGGAATTGGTCTGGGAATTGACAGGTATAGAAGTGTTCAAAGAAAGACTCAATTTGACGGTACCAGCAGGAGAATGGAATAGATCAGTGGAAGTTAGGCTATAGTCATGAGTCACTTTTCCTTTGCCAACAACCTGTGAAATTGGAACCAGAGCAAATCCCAGTAGCTGATCTTCCATGTAGTTTCTAGCCCTACTAAGCATCCAAATCTCACATTTGAGGACAGCATCAATTTGATTGACTTTCATCATCAGGTTGTCATTGAATTCGGGATTCTTTCCTCCTCCATTGATGATTCTAGTTGAGTGGGTATCATCAGGGTTATAGGTGAGAGAGAATTTGGCATAAACATCTTGATTGTCATAGATACATATATTATGGATATTCCTAGCATGATGGACATAGATTTCAAGAATGCCCGAAAACTCAGAATCTCGGTCTGCATCATCAATGGTGTTTGAATTTGGGTTAAAATGGAAACCAGATGATCTACTGAAAGAATCCATCACTAGAAATAGGATCGCTCTTGAGAATTTCAAGGCTGATTGGCAACAAAGATCTGGCAAATAAGAAAGAACAAAACGAAAACAGAGATTGACGCAGAGAACAATCAGATAAAAAAAAATGACAACACTTGATGAACTTAACACAATGCAATTCTATCTCCCTGATGAACTTTAAGTTATTTAGGAGGTTTTAGAAGAACAATGCATGAACTGAAGGAAAAATCTTGAGAGCCGAAGGGAAACTTAGATGTAAAAATGAGAAAAAGCAGAGATCAGCTAGATTAACAGTAATGCATAGGAAGCTACAGTTTCTGGTTCTATATCATTTTTGCTTCAATGGTTGGTGAGGAAATTTTGCAAACCAATTCATGAATTCTAGGACAAGCATGGAAGGAAAGAAGAGAAGGAAAGGTGAGAGAGAAGAGAAGTCACAAGGTTGAGGAGGTTGATTTGTGCAAGTTGAGCAGGGTGGGTATGGTAGTAGGTGGAAATCAAGAGGGAAGAAAAGAAAATCTAAGATGTTGATGAAGATGATTATGAGATGTTACTTATGGTTGTTTTATTTTTGCATGCTGCTCTTGTCTTCTTGTTGGGGTGGGTGAGGGATAGTGATTTTTGGAGAGGGATTGCTTTGCTTGACATTGCAGCTTCCACTTCCAATGACTAAATTAGCTCCACTCAGGAAAATGGAGGTCCCACTTGGTACCCCCATCTTCATTATCAGCTTTTCCACCTCTCTTTTGGATGCACCCCTAAAGCTTGAAGACAGGATGATCCCACTCTATTCCATTTTCCTGTACACATTAAGATCAGAAGAAATGTCTCAATAGTGGCGTACCAACTTGTTTGAAAACAAGATAAATCATGATTACAAGGGAAAAGAAACTCTAAATTGATGAATACAACGAATGTAAAACTTGCTTAGATTTGCGGAGTTTTACAAATAGTTACTATTCTACCTATAGTTCTGACATGAATGCCCAAACCTCCATCATGCTATCTTGAATTCTATATCAGCCTCATAATTGTTAATAGAAATCAAATTTTCATTTCTCTTAGCATATTATGCCAAATTATATCAAAATGCTTGGCAAGGAAAAAGGTTATAACGAGTTCAGGATAACAATCCAAGTCATAAGAAAATCAATGATTTAAAAAAAAAAAAAACTTGTATATATAAGAAATTAACTAAATAAAAAATCATTGACTTATTGACTAAGTTTTAGATAAATTACTATGGTATTGAAGTTAAAACTTAGAGGTTACAAGTTTAACGGAATTTATATGCATAATGTTTTTTTTAATCAAATAAATATAATTGTAAAGATTCAAGAGAACATTAGAATTAAAAAAAAAAAAAAAAAACTAAAAGAAGTATGTATTGAGATATATATTAGAAATAGAGATAGAATGAGTATATTAAATTAGATAGAAATATGCTCCCAAAAAAATGCTTGGGACAATGATCAGTGATCGTTTAATTTATTTATTCGTTTGTTTTCTTCAGTCGTTAGCTTGACTTGAAACAAGAAGTTTGAGACAAAATGTCAACACTTTTTCCGCATTTAGCGAAATGGTAACATTAATTCAAGGACCAACTCTTTCTCGTGAGAAAATTGGTTTTGCGTCATTTACTGTCATTTGATAAGAAACATGTTCAGTAATTTCTCCAAAATCCCATTAAAATCAAGAACAGCTAGCATCCCCAAAAATCCCAGGTTCAGTCAACAGCACAAATTCCTGCTAGGAACCCAAAAATCCAACTCACTTTTTGAAATTAAGCGCCTCAGGAATAAGAACTTGCATTTCTTATATATTTTAAAAGTCAATTTATGAAGAATGGTAGGCTAGGATGACTATGACTCTGGACTAGCAAATAGCAATCCTCTAATTCTTATGCGGAAAATGGTAGTAATATTGGGTTGTTGGATTTAGTTGAAGAAAGAAATTGAAGAACACTTTGAGGGACAACAGGGTGAAACAAAGAAAATTAAGAGCAAAATGAAATGAAGAGGTAATAAATTTGACGTTATAAATATTGAACTAAGAGTATCGCAGCTTGATGGAAATACAAAAGACATAACATGATTCAAATCATCAAAATAATTTCTAATAAAAAAAACGTGTGCAATTTCAAGCCACTCCAATCTATCATCTAAGCCTTTTTTTTTTTTTTTTCTTTTTTCATTTTGAGAGAAGTCAATTTCCTTTGAAAAGATTATCTAGCAGGAGCTAAATAAATCCTTGATCTTCCAGCAAGAGCTTCGTGCCTTGACCAAATAATCACAAGTCACGGCACTTCCGAAAATCAAAATAAAATGCTGCATACCATAGTAAGCATAAAAAGATTACACAGAGACACTTCTTTTCTTTTTTCATTTTTTTGCCTTTTTTGGCTGAACCGCCATACAGGACACGGAATGTAATTTGTGAATTAATGGAATTAATTTGTGTCTCAGTTACAACAGATCCCCACCAAGTCACCAACCCGTGGTTCCACCGTCCATCCAATACCAAGGGGCAATCGCATTTATTTTGTCCCACAGAAAGAAAAGAATACTGTACAAAACGAGGATCAAATATACAGGCCTTCTGGTTTATCAAAGCACCTAATCCTTTGATACAATGTTTATTACACACTTTGCATCAAAGAAATCACTTCCGCCCCAGCCTCATCAAATGCTCTTGATGTTTCGCTGCGGCTGCCTTATCAGCTGCTTCACGCTTAAGTGCCCTCTTTGCACGTCGACCCATTGTACTTTTTGCTACCTCTTTCTTCTTAGGCTCAGTTGAGGACCCAGCACCGGAGTCATGGGTGTTGGATTGATGAACAGGTCTGGCTTCTAGGCGCCCTGATCTTACATATCCATTATCACCCCATCTCCGATTGCCAATGCGGAGACTATGTGAACTGGTGTAATAAACTTCATCTTCTTCTTCTTCATCATCCTCATCTTCATATGGATAATAATAATAATCTTCCAGATCATCATATACCTCTTCACGTTCCTCCACATTTAATGGTTTAAACCATGCAGCTCTAAGAAGCAGGCACACACTTTCCTCAAACATGTAGTCATTTATCCTGATAAAGCAAAAGGCGAAAAGTCAACTACTGGGATATCGCAACCAGAAATGAATCCCAATTAGGCAGAGGTCATGATTCAAGATTACCTGCCATCAAGAGAACGATGAACATTGAGGAACTCAAATGGGTGTTTACACTGAGGGCATGTAGGCACCTTACTGTATGTTGCCCATTGAAGGATGCAAGTCACACTACAAGAACAAAGATCAAATCACCCCTAAGAAATAAAATCCCATGCCAATCCACTGAAATATAAAATATGTAACAAATGTCAAATGTAAAGCATATTGCAGTACGGAAACAAAAGAAAAAATAAGTTGCCAACTTGATCCTGCACTGACAGAGTGAATAAGTCAATTGGTGAGTCTAAAAAACCATGATATATAACCCAATTTTTTCCAAACATTGATGCTCTGACAGGTTGAGAAGCAGAGCTCCGCGCATGAAAGTAAATAGCAAATCCTATCAAGTATCAACTAATTGACAATTCCAGCAGAAAATGATCTGAACAAATGAAGGCAAATAAACTGTTTTCCATTTCTTTTCTAAATACCCACAATAAGAGAAAGAAAACGTAGATCTCATCCACAAAGTTGAATGAAAAGAAACATGACAACCATGAGAGAAAAGTAGCAATGAGGGGTTCTAGATTGTGCAACTCACTCAGTTAATTTTAATAAAATAGTTAAACATATCACTTGCACCAAGTACCACCCACAGACTCACAATAGTCTGAAGGGTAATTAACCATTCTTTAGTCAGCTTTAGTGCTTGAACTCTTTAAATCAAATTTAGAATAAAATTGCAATAATGATTAACAGAGTTTCACAGAAAAGCAAGAACCACAAGCTTATCAAAATCTTCTATTATGATAATCTTCAAACAGTTTAAAGCTTATAAAACATGTAATAATACATCCAAATTAAATAACCATCCAAACTAGAATCAACACAATGTAAAATTGCCCTTTTCTCCCTCCCAAAACAGAGGACATGCTTCAACACAATAAAGTGTACAATAACTTGGATCCAATCTGTAGCCAACATCAAGGCACTTAACTACATGTTCCTTGAACACATCACAAATTAGATTTTTCTTACAAAATAGAACTTTTTTCTATATTAGATTTTTATTTCCTGAAATTTAAACTCACCCAGAATTAAGAAAGATTTCAACAAGGGTAAATGAGTGTTCATCATGGATTGTTTGGTTTCAAGATTGCTCTGTTGTTCGGACTCGACAAAAATCAAGAAGTATCCATGTTGACATGACACGACCCTGGATACAATCTGGGATCTACATCTGACACAACAAAACCTTCGGACTCATCTTCATCCCATGACCAGAACCCCAAAGCCAACAAGAGATCTCTAGATCAGTGTTACCATTGTGGTTAAAGAGAGAGAAATGTGAGAAAACATTGGAAATATTTCATAGAGAGAAAAATAAGAAACCAATGAATTAAGAAAAAGAAGGCAAAATAGAGAGAAAAGAAAGAAGGAAAAAAAACGTGGCTGGTCATGGCTTCCTCTTGGTTGCACATCTAGAAGAGAAAGAACCAGTTGCTGTGGTTTTTTTTTTTTTTTTTTGGTACTTACCAGTTGCTGTGTTACGGAATAAGAGAAAAGAAACTATAGTTTTCAACAAGGTTGGGTTTTGGGCCTTAAGCCCACAAAGGTTTTATTTTTTTTATTTGAACTAAGCCTTCAACCTTTTATTTTCCTTGTTCTTTACCAGCAGAGCCTTCAACTAAAATGGGTGGACAATTGATTATAATCTTTATGCATTTTGATCTCAATAAAAATATCATGGCCCAATTCTACCCAAGAAGACTTGACCTTCTAATTTTCCTTAAATATGCAACCATAAAATTTCGTAGCTCCCCTTCAAAATAAGTCGACTTTACATTAACCATATGCAAGAAAACAGATCGATATGTTCACCATTCCTTATAATCATCACCTAAATTAAATCAACTCTCATAATCAAACACATAATTCATGTAACTATATTTGCATATATAAAAGTATATATTATACTTAAGTACATGTAACAGAGCACCCCACCCACATCCTCCTCTCGGACCATTTTATGCAGTATCCCAGTGTCTTAGGTTCAAGCCATTGACGAGTCAGACATCTAGACCCTTACAAACACCTGAAACTCGTACCCAAGTCCAAGCAACATAGGAGATTGTGATATCATTGGATGGGAGTTACAAACTCAAAGGCAAAGCAATGCCCAGTCTCTCTAATTTAAAACAATTTTAGTTCACAAGCAAAAAGAAAAGGAGGCAAATGGAATCCTCATGAAGCAGTAAAATTGAGAGTAGAGAATTGTAGTATAGTTGGAGAGAATAAGTTAATGGAACTAGCTACTTGTTCAGTGTTTTAAAAATGCTTCTTAACTTATAATCAATCCTAGTAACTTATTTCTTGAGTCTTAATTCCAAAACAGACTAGTTCAACACAACAAACCAACTTTTTGCAGTCAAAAGACACGTAGACAGCAAAGCATGCATTTAGAGATATAACATTAGCAGAATACTTAAACATTCAATGAGTTCCTGAGTGATCTAGCACAAACATGCAAATGACAGACTACAAATAATTTACCTCTTCTATTAAAGTTTGGCAATATTTAAGATTTCAAAAGACAGTATAAAAGCAAGGAATTTTTCAATTACTCCACTTTGAGGCACAAAGTATGCCTCACAGTATGCAAGCCATCCTAAAATTTTAAAACAAAAGAAACAATTGAAAAATTAGGAAAATGAGTAATAAAGGAAAGAACAATACATTCTTAATAAGAGCTGAAAATCTCAAATATGCACTCTTGACATCTCTTTTGCAAAATCTATACTACAAAGTCCAATCCTTTTATACGCTATTATCATTTCCTGACAAGATATAGAACCATATAAAACACAGAATTTAAATCATCAAAGATAATGCCATCTACCTCAAGGAACATGGAGAGAGTGAGATACACATATATTAAAGCATTCAATGTCTAGAATTTCTAACTTCAATCAAACAGCTATATTGTTTAGGAGCATGTTGTTAAGGGCACAGATGTTGAAGCTAACATATCTCCTCTATTCTAACGTTTTTGTTATATTTGTCGCACGTCATATACACAAATGTCTCACAAAGGAGGAGACATATTGGCTTCAACATATGTGCACCCAGCACTATCCATCATCAAATTAACAGGCCAGTTTTCAAAAACACAGAACTAGAGACCCACACATATTCCCATTTGGATGATATCAGCATGAGCATTAGCTACCATGCCACCACATCTAAATCCTCCCCAATGTCCTAGGCTTCACTTCCCTTTTCACAAATGACAACAGCAAAGACCTCAACTCCTCCTGTGACCCTAACCTCCCTTAAAAGCAGTGCACCAACTCAAAAACTAAAGCACCAACGGTCACCAAAACTAAAGGGAAAAACTATAATGAACAAGATTCAGGACCAGTATAGAATTAAAGTGACGAACGAAAAAATGAATTATAGATAGTTGAGTAAATCTAAATCTATAGAATTGACTATCACTAAACAAAAAGTTAAATCCTTCAGAAAAGACTATCATGACAACGACAATAACAAAACAATACTTTGAAGTTTCCAGCCAAACAAAAAAAAAAAACCTTAAAACTGTAAAGAAGCATGGAAACAGAACATAACCCAGGAAACCGCATAGAAATAAGTATGGGCAAGAGATACGTTAGACAAACCAGTAAGCATGCTCGCAACCTTTTACAAGAGCAGTTTCCTGCAGCACTATCTTATCTAAACATATCGCGCATATTCCACTATGGTTTTCGCAACCCTCCTCGCCAATAGGCCCTTTGTTCTTCGTCTCGTTCTAAACAAAAATTGAATAATCGAAACAAAAAATAAAATAAAATAGAGTTCTCATACAGGAACCTCCATTAATTTACCAAAAAAAAAAAGAGCAATATTTGAAAATTAATAAACTGTTTCATCAGCAAGACGAGGAAATTTTAACAGAAAAAAAAATCAAAATTTCTACTTAGTGCATAACCGTTAACCAACCATTTCTCCTTGTTTCCTTTCTTTTCTTTTCAGTTTTCTCAGCAACCAAACAACATTAAAAATTTTTTTTAAATAATAATTACCCATGCGAAAAAATCAAATAGATCTGGTTCTAAAAACTGAAAAGAATAAAATAAAATTAGAATTAAACATAAAGAAAGACAGAAAGGAGAAGAAAGAGTACCTGATCTCGAAGGGAAAGATTGGGAAGAGCGTTGACTAGCTGTTCACCGTCCATCTCAATGACTGAATTCATGGTTTTGATTTTAAACTTTTTCCTTTTTTTCTTCAGAACTAATCTAAAATTTTGGTTATGATTTACAGTCCTAACCTAACCTAATAAACCAATTTTTTATTTTGCAGAAAAAAAGAAATAAAAGAAAAAGTGTTTGAGATGCCAAAGAATTATTCTGATTCCACAGAGAGAGGTAGAGAGAGGACCCTCTTTGCGAAAATTCATGCCCTAACAAAGAGGTGTCGAATGTGGATGACATAAAGTGTGCTATTTATTTTTATTTTCTTTTTTAACAGAAAAATAAAATAAAATAAGATGTTTAATTTTTAAAATTATTTTTGGGGCTACAGATAGTGGACACAAAGTCATTTGGTTGGAAGGTGGAATCATTTGGTCAGACCACGTGTGTTTTATTTCACTGTTTTGCCGAAAATCAAATTGAGCAAAATAATTTATTATTTTTTAATTTCTTAAAAACAATCGCACCCCTAATTTGTTAAATTAAGCAACTTAATAGTTTAATTTTAAATTGAATCCAATAATTTAATAATCATATACATGTATATAGACAAGGCCTATAACAATAAAAAAATTTATAAATTTTATCATTTTATTTAAATAATTTTTATATTTTATTACATTTAAATAAGAATTTAATTTTAATTTAAATCTAAATAAATTCTTAACATTTAATTTATATTCAAATAATCTATTAATATTTATTTTACATTTAAAAAAGTCTTTAATATAAATTAATTTTTTAAATAAAAATTTATTTAAATAGAAATCAAATAATAAAAATTTCTTAAATATAATAAAAATATAAAAATTTATTTAAATAAAATGATTAACTTTTTAAAAAATTAGTATTTTAATAGTACATAATTAAAGTCATTTGACTTTTTAAATTAATAAAGAAAAATCCATTTTTGGCTTTTACGAATTTTTCTAGAACATTAAATTCAATTATTTACAGGAGGTATAAGATGATTAATGAAATTTTAATATTTTTACAACCAAAATATTTTATTTTTATTAATTGAATCAATCTCCATTAGCAGCAATCTTCTTTGGTAAATAATATATAAATTTTGGTTGAAGCTTGAATTTTTCAATTATGAAATAAAATAACTTTCTCTCATTTAATTTATTTTTAAAATATTTTTGATTTGGTAAGAGAAAGAATTTTGGTTTTAATTTTCTTTTTCTTAAGGAATTGTGCTTTGCTAAGAAAAGAAGATTTCGTGTTTGGCTAAAAATGAAAAAGGGTTCCATATATTGGGTCAAAAACATAGGGTTAATTAGAATTAAGCTTCCTTGACCTTTTCTTTTTTTTTTTTCTTTTCCCGGTAATAATTAAGGCCTACCCGTTAACTTGAGATTTGAGGCTGCTGCCGTATTCCTTCTTCCGTTTTTTTGCTGGATAAGCAAGAATGGCGTATCCTTGTTTGTAATTGTAACTGTCACGCAAATGCTTTTTGTTCTCGGAAATTTCGTGTTAAAAATGGTGTTCGGAAAGGAAAGTCTGCATTATAAGAGCTGCATAAATTTGATAACTTAAAATTTATAAAAATAATATAAATATAAATATAACACAAATTAAAATTTTAATAAAAATTATATAAAAATTATGAAATGTATTTTATATTTTTTTATATAGATAAGAATTATAAAATGCAATTTTTATAAAAAATATAATATAAAGATTTAAATATAAATTGAAAAAAATGAAGATTCCAGTCTTTCTCTCAAATACTCTCTAGTCTCCAAGTGGGTATCATCGTCACTATTATTATCATTTTGCATGTTCTTTTGCCAAAATACAATTTAATTTTTGCATAGTAATTTAATCTTTTTTTTTATTTTATGAGACTATAAATTTTAATCTAAATGTTAACGAAATTAAAATTCTATCAAAATTTTAGTGTCATAATATGTAAATTTGAAAATTTATAACTAGAAATAACTTAAGGAGTTATGAAAAAAATATTTTTATCTAAGTGTGATTGACCACTTAATGAATTTAACATTTAAGGAGCTCTTAAACTTAACTAAAGATCTCTTAAAAAAATAAGTTTTGGTCTACTAATCAGAACAGAATTCGAAAGTTCGATTACATATAAAAAAAGTTATAGCACTCCCACATGTCTATTCAAAAGATGGTATCATTTTATTTTAAACTATCTTAAAGTCTTGATTCTAATAGTTTTAAATTTAATATCAGAAATAATTTTTAAAATTTCTCTATCAATCTAGCAAATTTTGTAAAAATATTTTCTTACCTCAAGAGTATTCAAGAATCACAATTATTTTCTTGAAAAGGCTCCGTCGTCGAAAAAACTTAATCATTTATTTTTTTGTTAAAATTTTGTTTTATTGAAAATATATCTATTTCTTTTGCTATTTGGGTTAAAATTAAAAATATTTTCTCACCTAAAAATATCTTAGATAATCATCCATTTATGATTATTAAGATTTCATCTTTGAAATTTTTTTTACAATTTTTATTTCTATTTCTAAATTTTTCACCATTTGGGACTAATTTAAAAAAAAATTCTATAAATTTTATTCTAAATTTTTCATCATTTTAGTCTATTTAGAATTTAAACCCTTGTTAATTTCCTAATTCTTAAAAACAAAATAATATGACAACTATCTTTGAAGTCTCATTAAATTCTTCCATCATTTGAGTTGAATTTAAATAAATTTTTCACCTAAAAATTTCTTAGAAAATTTATCATTTAAAATTTTGAAGATTCTTATCATTGGATAATTGTCAAATATTTTAACCCAAAATTTTAAATTATATTGTAAATTTTTATTTAAAAGTAAATACAATTTTTTTATTGAAATTTTAATTAAATTATTCCACCATTTGGGTAAAATTTAGAGAAATTTATGACTTAAAGATTTCTTAAAAAATTTATCATTCAAAATTTCTAAAAATCTCATTATTAGATAATTAATATTTTAATTCCAAAATTTTTATTAAATTTATGGTTTTTATTTTTATTTTTTTTAAATTAAAAATAAATATTAATTATTATTATTGAAACTTTATCTAAAATTTCCTCCATTTAGATCAAATTTTAAAAAATTTATCACCTAAAAATTATATAGAAATTAATCTTTTACAATTTCTAAAAATTTTATCATAGAATAATTATTATTTATTTTCAAAAGTATATTAATATTTTATTTTATGTTATAATTTTCTTCTCTAATTTTCCTACAAATTAATCATGCAAAATACTTTAAAGAATAATAAATAAAGAATAATCATAAAAAAAATACCCAAATAGGAATCGGCTTTACTTGGCTAACGTGATGCAACTTGGCTATAGAAAGGGAAGGCGGCTAGAACAGCTCGAATCCCGGCTCGGTTTGGCTAAAGCCAAAGCTTCTAGAACATAGGTCAAAGATGTGTTTACGACTGGGTCAGGCCAACCCAAATGAAAATGTGTGGATCTGACAAAAACTAAAACGTCAAAACGAAGTCATTTAACAAAGGTATAAAAGGGCCAAATTTCTTTTTTTCCTCAAATTTCTCCTACACCTTCTTTCTCTTCAATTTTTTCTCTCATTTTCTCTTTAAAAACCAATGAATGCTGACTGTCGTATCGTGGAATCCTCATCGAAATTTGAAAATATCGTCAAAAAGTTCAAAGTTCGTTAGAATCTTCACCAAAAACTAGAAAAGTTTGCCTAAATCTTCACTAGAATCTAGAAATTTCATCAAAAAGTCTAAATGTTGTCGAAATCTTCACCAAAAACTGGACAAGTTCATCAAAAAATTCAACAAATTCTAAAATTTTCTAGAATTTATGAAAACTCCTAAAAAATCACTAGTTGAACCTTAGAAAATAAATTGAACTTTTCCATAATTGAATCAAAACTTTTTGCCATAAGCTTTTCTAAAAATAAAAAATTAGACTTAACTGCTTGCCTCTCTAATTTCTATGTATTCCTTTTTTTGGTGATCTCTTTATGTATTCTATTACTTGATTTAGGTTTGTATTTTTAAAGATCTGATCATAAGAACCCAAACTAAAAAGAGTTTTAATTACTCTTCAATTATAGTTTCAAACTTTAAGTCCAGTTTAAACTTTACAATCCAAACAAACAATTTCATACAAACTCAAACACTTTATTTTTCTTTTTCTTTTTTATTATTTATTTATTTAAAAATTAAACTGTTACAACCTCAAATAAATTAGAGTATCTACAGTTGTCCTTTTTTATGTGCACTTTCTGTGAAATAGGAACTGTGCAAAGACGTAGACAACCCTTATATCCAGATAATCAACTTGACACACTTATTCTTTTTTAAAAATTTTTTAAAAACATATACTCAAACTATTTGAATAACATAAAAACTCCTCTAAGCAGAGGCTCACAACTTTTGAAAAATATATAAGGCTCCTATAAATAGAGGCTCTACAACTTTTAAAAAATAAATAAAACTCCTTTAAATAGAGGCTCACAACTTTTGAAAAATAAATAAGGCTCCTCTAAATACAAGCTCAACGACTTTTTAAAAATAAATAAAACTCCTTTAAATAGAGGCTCATAACTTTTGAAAAATAAATAAGGCTATTCTAAACAGAGACTCATAACTTTTGAAAAATAAATGAGGCTCTTCTAAATAGAGCTTCAATGACTTTTAAAAAATAATAAAGTTCCTCTAAACAAAGGCTCTTAATTTTTGAAAAATAAATAAGGCTTTTTCTAACAGAGGCTCAATCACTTTTGAAAAATAAATAAGGCTTTTTTTTAACAATCATGCCTAGAGGTCTTATAGATCATGTTTAAAAAAATTGTAGGAGATTATAACCAGAGGTATTACAAATCATTCCTAATATCGAAAAATACTCCTTTGAACAAAGGCTTCACAACTCTTTTTGAAAAATTTTTCTTATCCATGACTGATTTACTTGAAATATCTTTTTTAAGGATTAGAATCTTATCTCATAAGTTTCTTTTCAAATGAGAATTTAAAATTCATTCACTAAAAAGTCTTTATATTTATCTTTTCCATGTTGGATCTTGTAATCCCTATTTCCTAGATTCATGCACTAAACATTCCTAAATGTAATGCATGCTATGCAAATATCAATTAATATATTTTCAATTGTAGTGCATAGGTTCTCAAGCCTCTTTTTTTTGGATCTCGAACTCTTCAATCTTCAAGCACTAAGACCAAATCGATTTAACTCTTAATCATCCCTCTCATTTAATTCTTATATTTTCCTTTTAATGAAATCTTTCTTCTCCAAATTCAATGTTCTTACCAGAAACTAAACATTTCATATTTGCCTTGATCACTCCCAACTTTTCCAAAGTAATGTAGAAATCTTTCATGCTATTATTCATTTATCAACCATTATTTTAATTTCAAAAAGTCAAAATGCAATCGTACATTTTTTTCACTGCAAGTTATTAACGGGAAAAGCCAAGGGATAGATTGGGAATGAATGGGAAATAGTTATCAAAAGAGAGACACAAGGAATGAAATGAAATATCTTTTATTTAAAAGAATGGTAGAACAACTTGGGCCATTAACAAAGAAGAATGGTTACAAAAATGGGTATAAGGTAACAATGCCTAAAATAAACAATCAAATAATCATGATAACACATCTTGAAGGCTTTTCAAAAACTCAACCACTTTATGCACCTAACAACTTAAAGATCATCAAAACATGCTAGCCTCTATGCTAGTGAATTCTTAAATTTGATTTTATATCCTCTTTATCTAAGCTACTTTTTCAGGTTTTTAACTTAGATAAACCCTTTTTTACTCAAGCTGCCCTTTTAGGGTTTTCAATTTAAGTTCTTTTTTTTTTTCATTTTTCATTTTTCTCATTTTTTTATTTTTTTGAAGCGTAGTATTTCTTCATAGCATCAAAATTTATTGGATTGGGCAAATCATCTCCATCCATCTCTATTAATATTAATACTCTGCCCGAGAAAGCTTTTTTTATAACATATGGCTCTTTCCAATTTTGAGTCCACTTTCTTCTATTATCATTGCTAGCTTGGAAGAATTCTTTTCAAAACCAAATCTCTTTCTTGAAAACAATGAAGTAAGATATTTTTATCTTGAGCTCTCATCATTCTTTTTTAATATAGCTGACCATGACATAACATAGTTAATCTATTCTCTTAAATAAAATGCAACTGTTCGTAACGCTTTCGAATTCATTCAGCTTCTTCTAGTCTAACTTTTTTTAAAACTCTTAAGGATAAAATTTTTACTTCTACCAGCAACACAGCTTCTATCCCATAAACCAAAAAAAATGAGATTGCCCCAGTAAAGGTATGCACTGATGTTTGATAAGATGTTTGATAACTTTTCATGCTAGTTTTTATAAGTCTCGATCATTTTTTCAAGAATTCTTTTTATGTTCTTATTTATTGCTTCAAATGTCCCATTCATTTTCGGGTGGTATGGCACCAAATTGTGATGCTTGATCTTGTACTGAGCACATATTTTCTACATCATCTTACTGTTCAGATTTTTTACATTATCTAAAATGATTCTTTTTGAAAGTTCATAACTATAAATGATCTCTCTTTTCATGAACTTACATACCATAGATTGTGTCACACTTCTAAATGAAACAACTTTCACCCATTTCGTAAAATAATCTATCATCACAAAAATGAACCTATGCCCATTAAAAACTTTAGAATAATAGGACCAATGACATCCATGTCCCACATTTAGAATGGTCAAAGTGGTGCCAAACATGTAAAGCAGTCAGTGAAACATAGATCTTATTAGCATAGATCTGGCACTTGTGATATTTTTTGCACAGTCAATGCAGTCGCTTTCCATTGTCAACCAATAGTACCTAGCTCTCATAATCTGTCTTGTCATCATATGTCCATTTGCATGTGCTCTATATATTCCATCATACACTTTCTTAATAATTTTTTTACCTCAATCACATTTACACATCTCAGTAATATTTGGTCATGGCTCTTTTTATACAAGACATCATCATCCATGAAGAAATTCATAGCTAGTCTTCCAATAACTCTTTTATCATTTTCAGTTTCTTAGTCTGGGTATTGCTAATTCTTAATATACTGTAAGATATCATAATACCATGACTTTTCATCTTTCTTCTCTTCTATATTAGAGTAATGAGCTGGCATATCCTTAACATCTAGCTTGATGGGCTAAATATCGATGTTATCATTAGTTCGAATCATTACTATTACAATAGCTAAGGCATTAGTAATCAAATTCTCTTTTCGAGGTAAATAATTAAATTGAATATCTTCAAATTGCTTGATTAACTCTAAGATATACTTATGATATAAAATGAGTTTCAAATCTCTCATCTCACATTCTCTTTTCAACTGATATATAACTAGGCTGAGTCTCTAAATACTTTCAATACTTTGGTTTTTCTATTTATAGCAGCTTGTAAACCTATGACACAAGCCTCATATTCAGTGATGTTATTTGTGCAGTTGAAATTCAACCTCACTATTATAGGATAATAACATTTTTCTAGATAAATAAAAATTATTCCAATTTCATGTCCCAAGGCATTGACAGCTCCATTAAAGGACATTTTCCAACACTTCTCATCATGCTATTCCTTCTCAAGTTAGGAAACAACCATTAAATCTTCATCTGAAAACTCCAACCTCCTTAGCTTATATTTTTTAACAGCATGATCTACAAGAAACTCGATTATAGCACTTTCATTTATTGCTTTTTAGCTCACATATACGATATCATATTTCAAGAGCATTATTTGCCATCTAGTAATTCTTTCAAATAATGAAAGCTTCTCAAAGATATATTTAATTGCATCTAGTTTCACTATAAGTCAAGTAATATGATGAGCATGTACTGTCTGAGTTTTTTAGCAATCCAAGCTAATGCACAGTATATTTTCTCTAAAAAGAAATAATTGGACTTATATTCTATTAACTTCTTACTTAGGTAGTAGATCACTCTCCCTTTTCTACTAGACTCATCTTACTACCCTAGCACATATCTTTTTGACTTTTCACACACTGTCAGGTATAAGATTAAAGGTATCTTTGAAACAGGTGATACCAATACTAAAAGGTTTGACAAGTACTATTTAATTTTATCAAAAGCCTTTTAGCATTCATCGTTCTATTTTATAAAATTATTCTTAAGAAAAAGCTTAAAAATAGAATCACACTTATAAGTAAGCTGAGAAATGAACTGAAAAATATAGTTCAGTCTACCCAAAAAATCTTAAACTTCTTTCAGCGTGGTAGAAGATGACAAATTCTAGATAGCTCGTATTTTGTCTGGATCAATTTCAATCCCTCTTTCACTAATCACAAAGCCTAATAACTTTCCTAACTTAGCCGCAAATGTACATTTGGCTGGATTCAACTTGAGTTAGAATTTTTTTAACCTCTTAAATAATTTTCTGAGGTTAGTGACATGGTCTTCTCTTTTATGAGATTTTTCAATCATATTATCTACATACACCTCAATCTCTTTGTGCATCATATTGTGAAAGAGCGTCATCATCGCTCTTTGATAAGTTACTCCAGTATTTTTTAAGCTAAAAGGTATAACTTTATAGTACCGCATGGGCACAAAAGTAGTTTTTTCCCTATCATCTTTAATCATTTTTATCTGATATACCTTAAAAACCAATCCATAAAGGAAAACATAGAATGCCTAGTCGTATTGTCCACCAGTGTGTCAATATGAGGCAAAAAAAAGTTATCTTTTGGGCTAGCCCTATTCAAGTCATAATAAGCCACACACATTTATATCTTTTCATCTTTTTTAGAAACTAGTACTATATTAGCTACCCATTCTGGATACTTAGCCACTTGTAGAAAACCTACATCAAATTACTTCTTCACCCTTCTTTAATCTTTAAAAGTATCTCAGGCTTCATTCACCTCAGTTTCTATTGGATTGATTTACATTTTGACTTTAGGGGTAATTTATGTTCCATTATTTTTATGCTAAGCCTAAGCATATCCTGATAAAACTAATCAAATACACTTATAAATTCTCAGAATAGATCTTTTAATTTTTGCCTATCTATTGATGAAAATGATGTACTGACCTTAACTTTTTTTTTATTCTCTTTATTTTTTAAGTTTATCAATTCAGTTATCTCTTGATGAGGCTCAGTTGGTTTATTTTTTTGCTCAATTAATCTCATTAAGTCTGAAGGTAGTATATCTTTCTCATAATCATCTTTGTTATTAAGTTCATCAACATCAATCAAATTTTTAAAATTAACCATTTAATCATTATCATGATTATCCTTATATTCATTTAAGGATCTAAAATTGAATAAAATTGGATATGTTGGCAAGATGTATTGGAAAAATAAAAAATGAAAGCAATAAAAGAAATGAATAAAAATGCATCATTTTTAATTTTTATTTAAATAATAATAGATCAATGGTCCATACATAAAAGATCATCCTAATACTTTTAGGCATAAGTTATTGGGATGTATAATTACATTGAAACAGTCTCAAAGATCTTGTCATTGTCGTAATGATTTTTGAGCTGCCCGACGAATTTGGAAATAAAAATAAAAAAACGGAGTCGCCACCAATATTTTTTTGACTAGGTGCGATGACCACTTATTAAAATTTATCCTTTTAATAAAATATTAAGGTTAATTAAAATTTACTAAAAAGATAATTTTATGGTCTACAAAACAGTCTAGGTTTGGGAGCTAGTTACGCGTGGAAAAGGATTAGCACCCACATAACACCTGTTTGAAATGGTACCAATTAACTATGTGTTATCCATTAATTTTTATAAAAATAGTCTTATTTTCAGTGTTTGAAAAATAATTTTTCTTGATTTTTTCATTTATTGAAATTTAATTTTTTTATCAAAAATTTATTATTCTAACTTTATTCGAGAAAAATAAATTAGACCATTTTTATTGAAATAATTCTTAAAATGTTCCAATACGTTGGTAACATTAAAAGAACTTTTTCTCATCTAGAGATTTCTTAGGCATCACTTCTCAGAATACCTTAGAATCTCATCCTCGAAGGCTCAAATTTATTTTTCGTAAAAAATTACGACATGCATGCAATGCAAACGATAATATGCTAATGCACACATTTTATTTTTTTATTTAGAAATTTTATTGATTTTTAATAATCTTTTTCATTTAACTTTGAAAAAAATGAGGAATTTTTATTATATTAAAGATTTTTTATAAATATTTCAATACACTGAAAATATTTAAAAAAATCTTCTCACTTAAGGATTTCTTAAAGCATCTTTACTTGAAATACTTTTAGAATCTCATCATCAGGTAAAATTTATTTTTCTCATTTTTATTGCTTATTTTTAATAAATTAGTTAATTTTTTTTATTATTTTATAACAAAAAGAAAATTTTTTATTGTAGTGAAAATTTTTTATAAATACTCCAATACACCGATAGTACTTAAAAAAATCTTCTCACTTAGAGATTTCATGGGTATCACTACTTTGAGTACCTTTGAATCTTATCGTCGGATAAAAATTTTATTTTCTTACATTTTTTATTAATTTTGTATTATTAGGTTTATTTTAAAATTAACAAAATTATAAAAATTTTAAAATATATTTCGTTATTTATATTTATTTATTTATTATAACAAAAATTCATCCTAGCAAAATTGAACATTTTAACATGCATAAACATTAATAATAAAATTTAAAATAACAAGAAAACAAAAAATAAAAAAATTACCTGAATCGGACCAGTCAACGATCCGATCAATACAGGTTTAGGTCGATTCGGTGGTTCAACACTGGTTTGGTTTTGTCCGGGCCTGTTTGATTGGACCAGTTAGAGGTCAAAGGGTGAGTGGGTTGTCAGGTCTGGTGTGCGAATCTTAGGTCAAGTTATGGGCTGACGCGTGAATCCTTGAAGCTCAAAACAGCATCGTTTTGGTCTTTTAAATGAAACAACGTCGTTTTGGGGCTAACCTTCTATCTAAAAGTCAAATTTTTTTTTATTTCATTTCTCCCCATCTCCTAAAAAAAAACATTCTTCTTTTTTTTTTTCAAACAAACTTAGGGACGGTGGCCGTCGACCATGACGGTCGCTATGTTCTTCACCTTCAGTGAGCTCTGACCATTGTCACCGGTGTTAAAAAATTTTAAAAGAAAACCAAAATGCTCCCCACAGCCTCCAGAGTCTAGATTTGTGCCTGGTTTTACGAAAAAAAGGCTTCAAATGGTGCATATCTGGCTTAAAAGTTTTGGTCAAAATTTTTTTTTGTGTTTGTGTTTTTTTTTTATGCTGACGGAGGTTCCCTTACCTTGGGGACTGAGTTTTTTTGTTGATTTTTTTTATTTTTTTATAGAATTTTTTTTTGCAGGGTCTCTCCTTTTTTTTTCTCTCCATTTGGGGTCAGCCATGAGCTCTATTTATAGAGCCCCCATATGGCCTTATGCCTAGGCATGTGGCACAAGGCCTGGCAGAAGGGGGTACCATGTACAACACCCCAGCACCAACCTTTCTGCCCCTTCTTGTTTCTTCTATTTTGTTTGGCTTTGGCCCTATGCCTGAGTAGGTGAAACAGGGCCTAGCAAGGGTAGATGGTGCCAGTGGTGCCATGCACAGCACCAGGCACCTCCTGCCTCATTTATTTTTTTTTTCTTATGTTCTTCTGTTTGTCTTTTTTTTTCTTTCCTTTTTTTTGGTATTTTGTTTAATTTAACAAAAAATAAAATAAAAAGCAGGCTGAGCCTAAAAAATGAAATAGGCTTCGGGCCTAATCAAAATCGGGTCTTGAGCTTAGTTGAAATGAAATCGAGCCCAAAAATTGATATACCTAATAAATTTTAAACCAAAACTTGACTTATCAAACTTGGATAAATTTTGTGTCTACAGCTACCCCTCTTTGCACGTTGTTGAAAATCAAAAATAAGGCAAAGATAAAAACAATAATTTTGTCCAGAATCCAAAGAGTTTTTTTTTTTTTTTTTTTTAAACTAATTCAAAGGCTTTTCTCATCAAAATGAAATGCTCCTTTCACTCGAGGCTTGACAATAGCTCAACAACTTTAAAAATCTCATCTTAAAAAAGCTCATCTCAATAGAGGCTTAATAATTTTAAAAATTTTTATCTTGAAAAAGCTCTTCCTACCAAAGGCTCAATGACTTTAAAAATCTTATCTTGAAAAAAGTTCTTCTCAGCAGAGGCTCAACAACTTTAAGAATCTCATCTTGAAAATGCTCATCTAAGTAGAGGCTTAACAACTTTAGAAATTTTATCTTGAAAAAATTCCTCTAAGTAGAGAATCAACAATTTTAAAAATCTCATATTGGAAAATGAGATATCATTTTTGAAAAAGTAAATTTCTCTCTCTTTATTTTTCTTTTGGGGTTTTTTTTTTTATCATTATCCTTATCCAAAAACCAAAATTTTGTTTTTTCATCAAGGAATGAAAAATCCTTGTCCTTATTATAATCGTTCATGGATGCGTGTACTGAATGCTCTAGATGCAATGTATGTGATGCAATCAAAATTATTTATTTCCAATTATGATAAAAAGATTCTTGAAATTTCTCGTTTTCTTGCTTTTTTTTATCAAGATTCTTAGCAATTGCCATATCACTAATCTGTTATTAACATATAACTGTTGTATTCTTTCTCAACAATATTTTTTTTTTCAGAAATCTACAACATTAATGTCTTGCCATGCTTTTCTCATCTTTTTTCATCTGCCTTTGTCAACTTTTAAAAAAAGTAATGCTGAGATTTTTCGTGTTTGTTTTTTTCATCATTTTAAAGTTAAGACAAATAAAATGCAATCACACATTTCTCTCATTCATTTGTAAGATGAATAAAGATGTTAAATAAGGTAAAAAAATTGGATAGGTGTTATTTCCAAAGAAAAAGATAGCATATTATATTAGACTGATAATAAGTGCATGGCAACAAAAGTGTTTAAGTCAAAACAAAGGTGCCCAAATAATGATCACAACGTAATCATGAACAAAATATTCTCAGATTCTTTTTCTGAAACTCAATTAGATGACTTCCTTGATTTTTCAAAGTTCATCAAACTACACTTGTCCCCAGTATTGTAAGGTCATCTCTCAATGATGCATTCCCTTCACATTTAAGCTGCATTTTTAGGTTTTTAGCTTAGATAAGTCATCATTTTTTCATTTTTTTAACTTTTTTTATTTTTTTTCAAGCAAAATATTTTTTTACAGTATCTGAATTTATTGGAGTAGGTAAATCACTTGCGTCCATTTCTGCCAAAATCAATGCCCCACCAAAAAAGGCCTTTTTCACCACGTACGGGCCCTTCCAATTTGGTGTCCATTTTTTTCGATTATCATATTGATTTGAAAGGATCCTTTGCAACACTAAGTGTCATTCCCTAAAGCAACAAGGGCAAATTTTTTTATCATGTGCTTTCATCATCCTCTTTTGATATAATTGACTATGACAAAGTGCTGTAAGTTTTTTCTCTTCAATGAGGTTCAATTGCTCATAGCGATTCTAAACTCATTATGTTTTCTCTAACTCTACTTCTATCAGGACTTTCAATGAAGAAATTTTCATTCGACCTGCAACATAGCTTTCATACCATATACCAAAGAGAATGAGGTGGCCCAAGTAGATGTTCGAACTAATGTTCTATAAGCATGCAAAGCAAAAAATAACTTTTCATTCGAATTTTTATAAGTATCAATCAGTTTTTTCAAGATTCTTTTAATATTCTTGTTTGTAGCCTTTACTACCCCATTCATCTTTAGATGATATGGTATCGAATTACGATGATGGATCCTAAACTAAGAGCACATTTCATTCATCATTTTGCTATTTAAGTTTTTGGCATTATAAAAAATAATAGTCTTTAAAAGCCTATATCTGCATATTATCTCATTTTTTATGAACTTACATACCACGGATCAGGTCACCCTAGCATACGATGTAGCTTTTAGCCACTTCATAAAATAATCAATCATCATAAAGATAAATCTATACCCATTCAAAGTTTTTGGAGTAATAAGCCCAATGACATCTATGCTTCACATAAAGAATGGGCATGGAGAAGCCAAAATGTATAATACTGATGGAGTAGCATGAATCTTATCAGTATAGATCTAACACTTATGGCATCTTTTAGCATAATTAATACAGTCACTCCCCACTATCAACTAATAGTAACTGACCCTGATAATTTATCTAACCATTACATGACCATTCACATGTACCTTACAAACCCCGTCATGCACTTCTTCAATAATCTTTTTTTTTTCGGTTGCATTCACACACCTTAAGAGCATTTGATCTTGACTCATTTTATAGACGATATCTTTATCCAAAAAAAAACTCATAGCCAACCCTTTGATAGTTCTTCTATCATTTTTTGTTGCATGTTTTGGGTATTGTTGATTTTTTATGTATTGCATAAGGTCATGATACCATGGCTTTCCATCGACTTTTTTTTTACACCTGAGCAATGTGCTAGTTCATCCTTCACATCTAGTTTGATAGGTTGCATCTCAGTATTTGTATATATTTTAATCATTACAGCTAAAGCAGCCAGTACATCAGTAATTTGGTGCTCCTCTCTAGATAGATTCTAAAACTGAACGTTTTTAAATTATTTGATCAACTCAAAGATGTATTTATGATATCGGATCAACTTAAAATCTTTTGTTTCCCATTCTTTTCGTAACTAATAGATTACTAGAGCTAAATCTCTAAACACATCCAACACTTTCATCTTCTTTTTAATTGTTGCTTGTAAACCCATAACACAAGTCTCGTATTTAGTCACATTATTTGTGCAATTAAAATTCAGCTTGGCCATGATGGGATAATAATACCTGTCGAGAGATATTAGAATTGCCCTAATACCATGACCTAAAGCATTTATGGCTCCATCAAAATACATTCTTCAAGACTCTTTAATAGGTTCATTTTTTTTAATGGTTATCACATCTTTATCAAGAAAATCTAAGTTCATTAGTTCATAATTTTCGACAGCGGATCAATAAAAATCTTGGCTACTACACTTTCTTTTATAGTCTTTTGAGTCACATAAACAATATCATATCCTGAAAGCATAACTTACCATCGTGTTATTTTTTCCATCAATGAGGGCTTATCGAAGATATACTTAATGGGATCCAACTTTACTATGAGCCAAGTAGTATGATAAAGCATGTATTATTTAAGCCTTCAAGCTATCTTAGCTAATGCATAACATATCTTCTCTAATGGTGAATACATAGACTCATAATTAGTGAATTTCTTACTCAAGTAGTAAATTGCTCGTTCTTTTCTATTAGTTTCATCTCTTTGCCCCAGCACACATCCTATTGATTTTTCATATACTATTAAGTATAAAATCAAAGGCTTCTCCATAACATGTGGCACCAATACGGGTAGATTTGATAAGTACTCTTTGATTTTATCAAAAGCTTCTTAGCATTCATCATTCTATTTTTTCAGATTATATTTTCTAATAAGCTTAAAACTAGGATCACACTTATAGGTGAGTTAAGAGATGAAATGAGTAATATAATTCAATCTTTCCAAAAAGCCTTACACTTTTTTTAGAGTACGAAGATAAGATAAGTTTTGGATGGCTTGTATCTGATCCAAGTCTACCTTAATTCCTCTTTCACTAACCACAAAACCCAATAATTTTTCTGATTTGGCACCAATGTACATTTGGCAAGATTTAACTTTAACTGAAACTTTCTCAAAATATCAAACAACTTTTTGAGATTGACTACATGATCTTTTCTTTTATGAAATTTTACAATCATATCATCCGCATACACTTCTATCTTTTTATGCATCATATCATGAAAAGAGTCATCATTACACTTTGATAAGTAACACCAGTATTTTTAACCCAAAAGGCATAACTTTGTAATAGAACAACCCTCACATAGTCACAAATGTGATTTTTCCATATCATCTCGGGCTATCTTGATATAATTGTAGCCTGAGAAGCCAACCATAAAAAAAATATGGAATGCCTAGCAGTATTATCTACTAGGGTATCGATGTGAGGTAAAAAAAATTATCCTTAGAACTCATCCTATTCAGATCTCGATAGTTGACACATATTCTCACTTTTTCATCTTTCTTGAAAACTGGCACTATGTTAGCTACCCATTCAGGATATTTTGTCACCTCCAAAAATCCTGCATCAAATTATTTTTTTCATCTCTTTCTTAATTTTTACAGAATCTTCGACTTTATACGCCTTAACTTTTGCTGTACTAGCTTGCATTCTGGTTTCAAAAGTAACTTATGCTTTACAATATTAGTACTGAGTCCTGACATATCCTGATAAGACCACGTGAATACATCCACATATTACTGAAACAGCTCTCTTAGCTTCTGCCTTTCAGTTGGTAAAAGAGATGTACCAACTTTAACCTCTCTTCTATTTTCATCGTCCCTCAAATTCACTAATTCGATAATTTTTTGTTGGGGTTCAATTAGTTTATCTTCATTTCTATTAATCTTAACAAATCAGGTGGCAGTGTATAATTATTTAAATCTTTTTCATTATCAAGTTTGTCAACATGAATTGTGTTTTCAAAATCAAATCTGAGATTATTATCATGATTATCTCTGTGTTTATTATTTAAGACCCTGCAAAGGGTGAGATGAAAAGAATGTTGGCACATAAAAATGAAATGAAAAGAAGATGATTAAGGTAAAATGAAAAGATAAATGAATGTGAAAGCGAAGAAAAGAGATATGGATGCATCTTTTAAGTCTTTTATTAAAACAACAAACACAAACACGTCACAAAAGATCTCATAATGCTCGTAGAAAGAAATTAAGGATTTAAAGTTTAATAATACATTACTTTTTAAAAGTTTTAAAGACAACAAATAGCTTTATGACTTTTCAATTATCCAGTTCAAAATCTGAAGGATAAAGGTGCACGAATAGTTCTTCACTTCGATTCTTCTTTTCTCCATCATCCACTATTTGAATGGTTAACTCTGAAAACTCTTTCACAAATTCTACACTTACGACTTCAAGTGAATCTGGGTAGATGTATCCTCTCGAATGAAAAGAATTATAGAGGTATAAAATGACCATGGGCTCTGACTCCGACTCATATCCCCAGAGATTAGCCATTCACTTTTCTTTTTTCTCATTCACCATTTTCATTATATCTCTTATTGGTTTATAACCCAAGTCAAATCTATCTTTCTTTTCATATATGGCCAGCGGCTTGATGATTTCTTACAGATTTTTCCCAAGCCCAGCTTCAAGTTGTCATCCTATCTTGGTAAGCTATTTGACAACCATAAGTGCGATGAATATAATTTAGATCCTCCAATCGCATATGTTGCATTGGCAATCTCAAAAGATCTATAAGAGCATTCTAGTATTTCATCTATCGATTTTCCATAAAGAGTATTTACTAATTGAGTTACCAGTAAATCTTTTTTTTTTGCCACACATGTTAACTTTTCTTTAATAATGAATCTGACTTTTTGATACAATGATGATGGAACAGCACCTACCATATGAATCCATGACCTATCCAATAAGTAACTGTATAAGGGAGAGATATCCATAACTTGGAATTTCAAGTTGAAAGTGCATTGACCAATTTGCAATGGCATTTTTATGTCTCCCAACACCTCTTTTCGGGTTTCATTGAAGGCTTACACTATCATATGACTAGGTTTCATATAAGATCCATCAATAGGTAGTTTTACCATAACAGTCATAGGTATAATATTGATGGATGAGCCATTATTAATCAAAACCTTAGCCATTATATGACTTTTGCATTTTACAGTAATATGGAGAGCCTTGATACTTTCTCAATCTTCTGAAGGAATTTTTTCATCATTAAAAGAGATATAGTTTTAAATTGTTAGATTGTCAACAAGTTATTTCATATATTCAATAGAAACATTGTGGGACACATATGCATAATTTAGCACTTTCAGCAAAGCATTACCATGTGACTCTAAGCTAAGCAATAATAATAATAACAAAATTCAAGTTGGCATCTTATTCAACTATTTACCACACTATACTCACTATGTTTTATTAGCTTTAAAAATTTACAAGTTTCACGCTCATAAACCTACTTCTGACATTCTTCATCTAGGGCTACAATAAGATTACTCTGACTTTTCTTTTTTTCTCACTTTTACTTTCTCTTTTTTAGCTTTTTTTAGAGCTTTTGAAGTATAACACCTCTCATTTCGGGTCATACCTCCTTGCCCATTATGTTCATAGTATCTGAATTGACAATGATATTATAATCATACTTTCATGATATTGTTTTATCATTTTGGTATAGAAAAAAGGCAAAAAACTTTAATTATCACTATTAGTTGAGAAATGAACCTTTCTGGCCTCGAGGTCAGCTCTTCATCATAGTAAATAGTTATCGATCTACACATAAACTTATTATTTGAATCAATGGTAGACACTTCAGCTTTCACCAAATCTTCTCTTTCTTCGTAAAACTCTATTTAACCCATATCCATCATCTTTTGTATCTCTTAAGAAAATTGGTCACAAATCTCGATAGAATGCTTCAAAGCACCTTAGTGATTGTCATATCTTTCAATTGAATTAACCATTCAGGAATAATTTTAAGGCTCTATTGATTTTAACATGTCAGCTTTGACTAAGGCTTTAAATACCTTAGTCGTCGAAGTTTTGACTTCTTCTATCTCTATTTTCACATAGCTCATTTACCTATCAATCAAAGCATTTATTGATGGTCTAGTATGGTCTGATAGAGGGTTCCCATTAACATTTAAAGTTCCTCATTGGCTAGTTTCAAAATTTAACACCCCTTCATTAATTAATCCCTGCATTTTACGTTTTAGGGCAATACAGTTCTTAGTAGAATGACCTGAGTTTCTATAATGATAATCACAATGTGTATTAGGGTCATACCATTTAAGAAATAAAAGTTTCAAAGGTTCAACAATAACAGGGGCTAGTAAATGTTTCTCGACAAGCCAAAGGTATAAATCTATGTATGTCATAGGAATATAATCAAAATGGGTTTTTTAGGTATTTTTTAGAGCTTTAGGATCATTTCTTAGACTAGGTCTCCATTCTGGTTTGGTAGGTGTAGCAGGATGGTTGTAAGAATAGGTAGGTGCCTGAAAGAATGGTTGGAATTGAGGTGGATAAGCTGGATGTTGTAAAGCTTGGTATGGCTGATAAGGCTGAAGGATGGATGTAACATTGTTTATGGAATGGTAATGGGTTTGGTAGACTGATGAAGGGTATGACGGGAAGCCTTTGATATGTTATCCCAAATAGTTCACCACTTAGGCTTCATTCTCTTTGTTTTTGAGAGTTTCACCTTTCTTTGCTCTACTTGTCTCTCATGCATTGAGCTTGACATTTTTTATGATGCTTTCAATAATTTTACCTGATATCATCATATCTATAAAATTTTTTATTACATTGCCTATCAATCTCTCATAGTATGGTACTTTCAGAGATTCACAAACAAGATAGTTATTTCTTTCTCGATGAAAGGAGTTTAGACTTGTGCAGTCACATCTCTCCATCTTTATGTATATTTTTTAAAAGTTTTTGTTACCTTTTTTTCTATGCTATATAGAAATAGATGATTTGGAGCTAGATTTATGATATGTTGGTATTGTGTCAAGAATATTTTTGTAAAATCCTTTTAGTAATGAATACGAGTTCTGTCTAATTGAACATACCATCTGGCTACAGAACCCATAAGGCTATCCCAAAATACATACATTAATGGTTTCTCATCATGAGCATGTGCTACCATCTTTTAATAATACATGATGATATGGGTCATCAAGCATTTCGTGCCATCATTTTTTTCAAATTCAAAGGCCTTGAATTTAGGTGGAATGACCACGTTTGAGACCAAATAGAACTTGGCTGTGTCTATAGAGCTATAAAAATCCATTATCTCTACAGGCCTAAGTCTTTCTTTTAGTAATTTTATTTTTTATTGAGCACTAATATCTTTTACTTTCTCAAGTGTCTTTATCCCTAGCTTTTCTCTCTCCTTAGGATCATCCAAGTTTGAAATCAAGATTGGCTCAGATGATTTTTTACCATGACAAGATTAGCAAAATTTTAAAATTAGCTTAGAGCAGGGTAGATGTTGTTCTTGGATAAGGATAGACATATCCTCTGAAGGTAAAAATTAGAATTCTAACTCTTTAAAAAGGTTGAGTTGGCTGTAACTCAAACCCTGAAGGGTATGTAGGATCCACTATGTTTGACGATCGCTCTTGGAGGCTAGGATTTCCTTCCATTACTTTTTTTTTATCCCAATTATTGAGCATGTCCATTATCCTATTAAGATCCTCTTTTAGTCTTTTTTGAGCCTTTTCAATCTTTTCAAATCAATTGGCCTATTCTTGTTCCATGATTTTTGTTTGAGCTTTAGTATTGTATGAATGGCGAGTAGGTTTAGTCAAAATTTTTGAAGGGAAGCTATTTTTAAACCTTTATTACCATAAATTTTTTTAAAAAAAATTAGAATGCCATGTGTTGAAAATTTTATTTTTCATTTATTTTATTATTTTTTTTAACATTAATGAAAATGATGCACATGATGCATGAATGCAAGCATGAGGTATTTGCTTTTAGATAAATTTTTACACTAAAAATTTTCATTAATTTCATACAACTTTTATTACATGAGATTTATCATCTTAGAATTATATCCATAGAAGCGTTTGGCTTGTTCATAATGGTCCGTTGCCTTGTCTAAAAAATTTGCTAGGCACTATCCATATTCTTCTACAAGGTTGACTTCTTGTCTTACACCTCTATCTTTTCAACCATCTCTCATGCTTTCTTCACTGCCTTGTAAACTTGATTAGTCAGGTGTTCTATGTATTGTTGCCTCCCTAAGCTTTCTACTTTTCATCTCATACAAGTATCTCTTTCTGAATCATATGTGAAGATCCAATCTTTTTTCCTTTTATGTCACACATCTATTATTGCTGAAATATGGCTTTTGTGATCTTACAATTGCAGCTCCAACCTTTGGATCACCTAGTGAAGTGATTCTTTTTCATTCAGTACTTCAAAGTGTTTTTTTCTCTTTTTTACAAGCATAGCCTTTAACCTTTCCTTTTCTTTTAACATTCTATCAATCTTGCTGAAGCTGTAGTATATAATCCTTTCCAATTTTGACATTCTTAAGAAATTTCGGTGGTCTCCTCTTACTTTTCTTGAGCTTTACCCTTTCATTGATTCATTTCCTCTCGGAGCTTTTCTATTTCACATTATCAACTAAGGTAAGACTTGGTGACTTTTCTAGTTTTGAATTGGACTCACAATCTCTTGTTTTCCTATTACAGATCTTTTAAATCATTATTGGCCACATTCTATTCTTTTATGACCTTCTCCAATCTGCTCCATTGTATCTTTACTTCATATTTCAACTGTCTCACTTTTTCACGAAGTATCAAATTTTCTCTTCTTATTTCTTTTTTTTTCTGCTTGTAATTTTTTCTTGACAAGCTCAACTTCTGATAATTATACTTTTGTCAAAAAATTAATCGATTGATGTGAGTTGTCATCAAGAATGAGTACTATATCTTTGAGTTCTTTCACTCTCCAAATCTAATAATCATGAGTGACTTTGTCAATGAGAGGCCCTAATCTCATTCTTTATGTTTTCTTTCATGCTTAGATCAACTGTTTTGAGGTTCTTGATGGATTCGATTCCCTGTAAATGAATTCTATTTGGACCAGGCCATAAGTGGCAGAAATAAACTATTTTGCACCAAATTGCCTGAATACCATCAACGAAGCATAACTTACAACACCCTATAGTCCTAATAGCGATATCCATGGCTTGTTTTCTCCACGATAAAATAAGGGCACACGAGGCATCTAAGGCGCCATCCATTCAATTTCATCCCCGATAATATTTTTTATAGGAATATAACCCACTCTTCTTTGGTCTTTAATGTTGGCCATTGACTTAGCAAAACTTTTCGGTTGGTGCCTTATTTTGAAGATATGGCTTTGAGAATGCATTTTTCTCACACTTGAAATGACTTTTGATCCATACATACAATAGCATTATACATCCTATAAACCATATTTTTTCATTTCATTGACAGAAATTCAATAATCAAATGGTTTCTGCTAAGACTGCAGGCACAGGATTAATTGCTTGGGTTTTAATTTGCTTGAAAAAATCCACCATAGTTATCTCAATGTAACCCAAATTCTTTAAAAAAATTACCATGGCATATAATGCTAGAACAAACACAGACATGCCTTGATCATCATTTAATTGAATTAAGTTTCGAAGAAAGTCCCAATGAATGTCAAGATGTTCACATTTTGGCTTCACAAAGGAATCAATGGTTTCTATTTTAACCCCTATAAGCTTGGCCAACTTTTTGTGGTAACCTAATTTTGACTTTTGGGTAAACACTTTATCCGGACACTATAGTTTTATCCCAAGTAAAATCGAATACTCTTCAATAGTTGGCACCAAATCTTTCTAATTAAAAGTGAAGCATCTATAGGACAGATCCAAAAACTGTATAGCTACCTTAATCAACTATTCATCCATCACTACCAAAATAAGGGATGTAATCTGTCTGTACTTCTTGCAAAAGCTTTCTTTTATTTTTTCATTTAATTGACCCTAAATGATAGCTAAGTCTTTTAAATCATTCTGTGTGAGATCCTAATGCACCTTCTCAGGTAACTGAGACACATAGTCGGTAGGTAAGCAATCTTCATTCTTTTGTTAGGCTTCTTTTGACCAAACATATACTTTATTATATGGCTCACATAGGACACTAACTGAGGATAAGCAAATATGTAGTTCTATGGGATCCATGAAGACTTTTCAGAAGAAAGATGTCCTAGAACAAATACCTTGATGCAAAACTATATGATATGATTAATGTAAAAAAATAAAAAAATAAAACAAAATTGAGTTAGTGTGAGGATGTGTTTTGAGATTTAAAAAAACATTTTTTTGTTTTGAAATTTTTTGTTTTGTTTTATTTTGTATTACACATAACTTTTATTCTTATACATTTTGGACTTAGGTATTTTCTACAAAATGGTGGTAAAGCTCTACCTAAGGTTAGCTTCCTAGGCTTATTACATGCTTGGTTTGGGTTGACATGCGTCTAAGGTTTTTAAATTGTTCCTTACTATCGTCTACGTTGGACTAGTAAGTCATATCGATCCTCACCCATTACAGGCTATGAATAGAAAGGGTTCAATTTGAGTGAAAGTATTTTGCTTGTCATTGCGAAAGTTATCACCTCACGAGAGCATAAGTACTTTACTTTCTCTTATAAGGGACGAAGCTCGGGTATAGAGCTCATGCATGAGATGCATCATGTCAATGTGTGTGCATATGTTTCCTAATTTATTGAGAATAATACATATGAAAAAAATAATAAAAAAATACGAATGAAAATTTTTTCTTTTTCTTTTTTGGTTTGTTTTTTATTTGTTTGACTTTTTATTTATTGAAAGTAAAAAAAATCCAGGAATTAAAAATTAAATATCGATTAAGACTGTTTATATCAAAATTTGAAGATAACACATAGTTAATTTTAGCTTGACTCTCAAAAACAAATGGCATCCCCAATGGAGTCACCAAGCTTCGTAACAGTTTTGAAGTCGCCTAATGAATTTGAAAATAAAAATGAAAAAACAAAGTCACCATCAATCTTTTTTTTATTAGGTTTGATTAGCCACCTATTAAAATTTATCCTTTTAATAAAGTCTTAAGGTTAATTAAAATTTACTAAAAAGATAATTTTAAGGTCTATGAAACAGTTTAGGTTTGGAAGTTGGTTACGCATGAGGAAGAATTAGCACCCCCACAATGTCCGTTTGAAATGGTATCAATTAACTATGTGTTATCCATTAATTTTTATAAAAACAGTCTTATTTCGATTTTTGAAAAATAATTTTCTTGATTTTTTTATTTATTGGTATTTAGTTTTTTTATAAAAAATTTATTATTCTAATTTTATTCGAGAAAAATAAATTAAAATTTTTTTATTGAAATAATTATTAAAATATTTCAATACATTAGTAACATTAAAAGAATTCTTTCTCACCTAAAAATTTCTTAGGCATCACTTCTCGAGATACCTTAGAATCTCATCCTCGATGCTCAAATTTTTTTTCGTAAAAAACTATGCCATGTATGCAATGCAAATGATAATACGCTAATGCACATATTTTATTTTTTTATTTAGAAATTTTATTGATTTTTATTAATCTTTTTCATTTAACTTTGAAGAAAAGAGGAATTTTTATTATATTGAAGATTTTCTATAAATATTCTAATACACTGGTAATATTTAAAAAAATCTTCTCACCTAAGGATTTTTTAAAGCATATATACTCGGAATACTTTTAGAATCTCGTCGTCGAGTAAAATTTCCTTTTTCTTTATTTTTTATAACTTATTTTTAACAAATTAGTTAATTTTTATTTACTACCTTTAACAAAAAGAAAATTTTTTTATTGTATTAAAAAATTTTTATAAATACTTCAATACACTGGTAGTACTTTAAAAATCTTCTCACCTAGAGGTTTTGTAGGTATCACTACTCAGAGTACCTTTGAATCTCATCGTCGGATAAAAATTTCCTTTTCTTACATTTTTATTCATTTTGTATTATTAGGTTTATTTTAAAATTAATAGAATTATAAAAATTTTCACAATATATTTTGTTATTTTATTTTTATTTATTAATTAATTATTTATTACAACAAAAATTCATCGTAGCAAATTTAAATATTTTAACATGCATAAACATTAATAATAAAATTTAAAATAACAAAAAAGTAAAAAATTGAAAAAAAATTTATTTGAACCAAACCAGTCAACGGTCCGGTCAATATAGGTCTCGGTCAGTTCGATGGTTTGGCACTGGTTTGGTTCTGTCTAAGCTGGTTCGACTGGATCAGTTAGAGGTCAAAGAGTAAGCGGGTTGTCGGGTTGGGTGCCATGATCTCGGGTCAAGTCATGGGTTGATGCGTGGATCCTTGAAGCTCAAAACAGTGTCATTTTGGTCCTTTAAATGAAACGACGTCGTTTTAGGGCTAACCTTCTATATAAAAGTCAATTTTTTTATTTCATTTCTCCCCGTCTCTTAAAAAAAAAAACACACTCTTCTCCCCTTTTTTTTTTCAAACAGACCTAGGGACTGTGACTATCCACTATGACAGTTGCTGTGTTCTTCACTGCCTACGAGTTCTGATCACCGTCGTCAATGTCAAAAAATTCTGAAAGAAAACCAAAATGCTTTGCTTCAAACAGTGCAGATCTAGTCTAGAAATTTTGGTCAAAATTTTTTTTGTGTTTTTTTTTTTATGCTAGCACCGGGTTCCCTTACCTTAGGGACTGAGTTTTTTTGTTGATTTTTTGTTTTGTTTTCTTATAAAATACTTTTTTGTAAGGTCTATCCTCCATTCTTTCTCTCTATTTGGGGTTAGCCATGAGTACTATTTATAGAGCTCCCGCCATGGCCCTATGCCTGAGTAGGTGGCATAAGGTCTGGTAAAAGGAGGTGTCATACAACACCAACCTCTCTTACCCCTCTTGTTTTTTCTATTTTGTATCGCTTTGGCCCTATGCCTAGGTAGATGGCACAAAGCCTAGTAGGGGTAGGTGGTGCTAATGGTGTTGTGCATGGCACCAGGCACCCATTGTTTCCTTTGTTTTTTCTTTTTCTTGTGATATTATATTTGTCTTTTTTTCTCTTTTTTTTTGTACTTTGTTTAATTTAACAAAAAAATAAATTAAATTAAAAATAAAATAAAAAGCAAACTGGGCCTAAAAAATGAAATAGGCTTCAAGCCTTATCAAAATCAGGTCTCGAGCCAAGTTGAAATGAAATCGGGCCTCAAGCCTAAAAATTTATGTACCCAATAAATTTTAAACCAAAACTTGACTTATAAAACTTTGACAAGTTTAGTGTCTACATCATCTTTTTTTTTTCTATTTACTTATATTCTTATTATCTTTCATCTTTTTACCTTATAGTCGAGGTTTAACCTCTCACTGTTATCAATTATTACTGGGGGTTCTCTTATTCTTTGTAAATTTCTACCCAGTCCCACTCCAAGATACCAACCCTTATTAATGATCTGACTTATCACTATCTTTGAAAAATAAGTTTGGTTTATTTTAAGTCTTTCACCCATAAAATCGACCAATTCAAAAGATTAATAAGAACATTCCAATTTTTCTTCAATAGCCTCCACATATGGGGTATTTAATGACTGAGTCACAAGCATATCTTTTTCTCCAAACACCACCAACAATTGGCTTTCCACATTAAACTTCATCTTTTTATGCAAGATAGAAGGAACAGTACCTACTATGTGAATTTGTGACTTTCCCAATAAACAACTATAAGATGAAGAGATATTTATCACTTAAAATTTTACATTAAACATGCACAACCCCAATCTGTAAGGGCATATCTATATCTCCCAAAACTTTACACCTAGTCCTATCAAAAGCTCAGACAACCATATAGCTATTTTTCATATATGAATAATCAACAGGTAGCCTTGCCAAAGTTGACATAGGTATGACATTAATGGCAGAGCCATTATCAATGAAAACCTTAGTTATAATATGGCTCTTGCACTTAACAGTGATATACAGAGCCTTGGTGCTTCCTCTTCATTCTGGAAGAATCTCATCATTGTTAAATGCTATATAGTTTGGCATTATCAAGTTTTTAGCTAGGTGATTCACATATTTAATAGATACATAGTGTGCCACATATGCCTAGTTTAACACTTTCAACAAGGCATTCTGGTGCAGTTCAGAATTTCACAATAGTGATAGCAATGAGATTTGTGCTAGCATCTTATTTAATTGTTCAACCATAAAGTATTCATTATGCTTTATCAGCTTCAAGAATTTATAACATTTTTTTATACTAGCTTTTGATATTCTTTTTTGGGCATCATTTTTAGATTATTTTGTTCTTCCCTTACTTTGGTATTTTCCTTCTTTGCCCTCTTCAGCATTTTTGGAGTATAGCATTTCCCATTTTGGGTTATGCCGCCCACACCTATTATGTTGGCAGCATCAGTCTTAGGCATATTCTCTACTTACCCCTGGACTACTATATCATAATCGTATCTCCATGGCATAACTTTATCATCCTTGTAGGAAAATAAGGTAGGGACTTTAAAAGTCACTGACCTGGGGATGAGTTTGTCCATAATCAACTTTGGTTTCTCTCTATAGTAAAGTATCATTGGTTTTAGAACCAATTTTGATGGCTTGTCAGCCATGAACACTTTAACACTTCTTAAAGTCTCCCCATCTTCATAAAGCTCAATTTGGTAAGAATCCAAGAACTTTTATACCTCACGACGAAATTGCTCACAAGATTCAATAGAGTGGCTAATTCTTCCATTATGATATTTATAGCTTTTATCTGATACATATCCTCCATAATAATTACATGGATCCATCGACTGTATCATGCCAGTTTTATATAAAATATCAAATAGTTGACAAAGAGGAGTCTTGATCTTTTCCACTTTCTTTTTTATACAATACCCCTGGTCCTCATTTAGAGCATTCACATTGTGGTTAGGTAAAGGATTACCACTAACATTTGGCATTATTATCCTTTCTATATTAAAGTTTATCATTTTATCTTTGATCAATCATTGCACTTTATGCTTTAAAGCAGTGTAATTCTCAATGGAATGGCTAATAATTCTATAGTGGTAATCATAGTAAGCTATAAGATCATACCACTTGGGGATAGGGTGGCTTGAGTAACTCTAAATGGTTAGAGGCAATTAAGTGGTTATTGTAGAGCTCTCAATATAACTCCACATAAGTTATACAAATTGGGTAAAATATAAGTTTTTTTCAAATATTTCATAACCTTCACGAACCATTTGTTAGGTTGACAGGACTAATCTAGGGTCTTGTAAGAGGTTAGGTGTTAGGATTATATACGAGAGTTTATGATCTAAAAGTGGGTTGATATGTTGGTGGGTAAGATGGTTGTAAGGTTGGCTGGTATGGAAAATGTGAGGTATTATTCATAGTAGGGTAGTATAGAGAGTAAGCTTATGGTGGATAGGGTTGATAACCTCGAACTATTATCTTTCAAAACTCATAGCTTGAACTTCAGTATCTTTTTTTTAGGCTTTTTTAGTGAGAGCTTCTCATATTTCCAACTTGCCATTCTTAATGGCATCTTCAATGATTTTGTTTGAGATCACCATGTCGATAAATTTTTTTATTGTATTTTCTATCATTTTTTCATAATAGAGAGATTTTAAAGTGCTCATAAATAACACTGTGGTCTCTTTTTCAATCAAAAAATGTTGAACTTGAGTAGCTATGTCCCTCAACTTCTGGGTATACTCCTTGAATGATTTAGTTACCTTCTTATCCATATTCTATAAAAAAGAATGATCAAGAGCTAGATCTATGATATACCAATACTAACTAATAAAGTCATGGGTCATATCACTCTAAAAATGAATGCAGGTCCTATCTAATTAGACATACCATCTAGCAGTAGAGCCAGTAAAATTATCTTGAAATACGTACATTAACATCTTTTTATTATTAGCATAGACAGTCATTTTTTAGTAGTACATGGTAATGTGGGTCTTTGAACACTTTGTACCATCAAATTTTTTAAACTTTGATATTTGAAACTTTAGAGGAATAATAAAATTTGTGACTAAATAGAGCCCAGCAATATCCATGGAATCATAAAAACCAATTTCCTTCACTTCTCGTAACCTTTCCTCAAGCATATTCATCTTTCTTTCAGCTATTGAATCCCCTAATGACTCGATAACTTTTATTTTCTCACTCTTTTTTGGATCATGCAGATCAATAACTTAGATTAGTTCTATTGCTTATTTAGTAAATATAGGATTTACATAACTCTAGTAATACTCTAGATTTGAAACCGATGGCATTTTAAGGTATGTATACCTTATAGGGTGTATGAACTGTTATGGTGTTATATTTTATGTGGACTGGGCTTGATGCAACCCATAACTAGGAGGATATAGAGGGTCAGTCATCTTTTGTGATGGACGGTCTAGTTGACTAGTATTTTCTTCTATGCTCTTTCATTTGTTCAATTTATTTAAAGCCTTTAAAATCTTACTTAACTCCCTTTAAGCTTTTTTTGAGCTTTTTTTATCTTCTCAAAATGAATGAAATTTTCTTATTCTATTTATCTAGCTCAAGCTCTTGTGTTGTATTGGTGAGTTGATTGTATGGGTTCTTACTTGGTAGAGCTATCCTTAAATCTGGAGTACCACAATTGTATAATTTTTTTTAATGCTATGCTTTATGTTTGGTATTTTAATGCATGAATAGAATGTACTAATATTTGTCACATAACTATCATTGATAAAAGAAATCTCAGTTCGAAACTTTATTTAATAAAATTTCAAAACTACATCCTAACAAATCCAAAATAAAATTCTAAAGTTCTAATCATTAATGTAATATTTCCTATCATTATTCTAATGCCTCCTTATGAACATCCTAGCTTGCTTGTAATGATCTTGTGCCTCATGCAAGAAGTCAAGCAATCGCTACCCATGAGCTCTAACTGGTTGCACCACGACCTTCAATTTTTCCACTTTTTCTTTTATTCTTATACTTTGTCTACAACCATGCATTACTGATTAAACAAGTGCGTTAAATGTTTCTATTTTTTTGTACACATGTCTTTCTATTGCTTATTTTTGTTAGCATGTTTCTTGCATTCCTTGTAGCATCTAGTTATGTCTGTGCACCTTAGTAGTGGCCTTTTGTCCTTCTTCCACTATTACTATCAATAATTTATTCTCTTTTAAGAGTTAGGCAAGCTCAGGTGTGATTGATGAGTGTGTCTTGTCTAGATCATAAAATAAGATTTTCGATTAGTTTTTTTGCTCACTGAGGCTTTGGATTTCTACTCTTGTAGTTTCAAACTTTCTCTCATTTCTTCCTTTAATCGTTTATTTTCTTGTTTAAGCTCATCTTTCTCAGTTTAGAGCTTCTTTTTAACATTTTCCACCTTTAGTAAAGAATCTTAAGGAATTGGCTTTGAAGAATGGTCAACCCTTTATATTCTCTAGGAATCACAATGTCCTTACTACTTCTTACATACCAGACAAAATATTCTGGAGTAATATCAAAGGTGAGCATCTCTTGGTTAACTTTAATGATCTATTTCCATGCTTGTTTTATTATTTTAATCTTTTCATAAGGCCTTTTTTAAGTGAAAGAAAATTCTTACTAGTTAAGTTCATATGTTTTTGGAATGAATTGCTCACATCTAAACTGTCATCTAACCAAAGTTGGGGCATAAGTAATAGCACCCCATAGGCTTAATAAGAAAACCCAAGGTTGATTTTCAAAGCTATACAATACTATATCATGACACATCCAATGTGCTTTCCAAATTATCTTTTAGCTATCAAGCACACGAAAATATAAAACCCAATCCTCTTTCGACCTTGCTTTAGGCCATGTGCTACACCAAAACTCTTTGATTGGAATACTGGAATAAAGATATGGTTTACGAAACTTGCTTTCTTCACATTCAATATGACTCTTTATCCATATATAAAGTAGTTGTAGGCACCCATTAAATTGACCTTTACCATTTGTGCTACAGTAGTTCAAGGATCGGATGGTTTCTGCCAAAATAATTGGTATTGTGTTGACTTTATGTTTCAATTAATCAACAAAATCTTTCACTGCAACATCAACATATCCAATGATTTTTGAAAAGATCACCAATCCATATGAAGCTATAGCCATTGCTACTATTCCCTAATCATCATCCAAATGCTCCTAAATAAAGTCTCGCAGAAAATGCCATGGAATACCTTTACTCTCACCTTTTGTTTTAACATATGCATCAATTTGAGGCAAGCTGAGTCCAAGCATTTGCACAAGCTTTTTTCGATAACCCACTTTGTTTGACCAATAAATCTTGTCTGGGTTTGGCAAATCAAAGTGAAGTAAAACTGTCTGGGTTTGGCAAATCAAAGTGAAGTAAAACTATGTACTTTTTAATCATAGGCACCATATTTGCTTCACTGAAGACAAAGCACCTATAAGAAGGATCCTAAATTTTCATGATAGCTCTAATTAAATTATTGTCCACATCTACTTAGAGTAGTGAAGCTATATCTTCATATTTGTTCTCAAATACCTCTTATTTTGTTCTACTCATGCATCCCAAAATACTATTTTAGTCAACCAAGTCATTTTGTTGAAGATCGAGATGAACTCTCTCAAGCAATAATGAGATAAAACCCTTAGGTAGACAGTTACCCTCTTTTTTTTTTACTTTTATCTGACTTTATTTTCAACTGATGAGCAAATTCATAATAAATTGATGTAGACTTTGATTGATTTGGCTTTTCATGGATGTAGATATGAGATCTGATTTATCAATAACTGATATGTGGTAAATATTCTCTATATAAGAATGATGCAAATGCAAACTGTTAAACATGATAACTAAAATAATGTATAAAATGCACAAAGTCAAACAAATAAAATGGTTAGATAATCAATATATCACACAAATTGTTCCTTCTTATATCCTAACTTCGGGTTACATCTATTAACGGATATAATGGCTTTATCTTAAAGCTAGCCTTTTAAGTGTAGATTATATGCTAAGCTAAGTGATTTTGACCACTAAAGGTTCCCAAATTATTTTTTACATCATTGTCTATCACAGACTAGTAAAGCATTTCAATCATCACCTATCATAGGCTACCAACGAAAAGGATTCAATTTAAGTGGGAGTATTTCTCTAGCCATTGCAGTGATTATCATTTTATGAGAGCGTAGGTACTTTACTCCTTCCTAAGAGGGATGGAGCCTAGGTATAGAGCTCACGTAATGTAAAATACATGTGATAGTGTATGTGAAAAAACATATCAATGTCATCCCCCATAAATAAAAGACAAAAAAGGAAAAATGTTAGTAAGCAAATAACAAAATCCTTACATTTTGAAATCATTAGATCAAAGGATAGGATAAATTTAAAATGTTATGGCCTGACTCTCTATTAGTCCACAATGAAGTCGTCAAACTATTATAATATATAGATCCAAAAATCTATAGCTAGACTTAATATAAGGAGTCGCCACTAATCTTTTTTATATAGGTGTGATTGGCCATCTAATGAATCTATCATTTAAGGAACTCCTAAGCTTGACTAAGGGTCCCCTAAAAGAATATGTTCTAATTTACTAATCAGAACAAGATTTAGGAGTTGGTTACATATGAAGAAGATTATAGCACTCCCACATGTCCATCTAAAGGATGGTACCATTGTATTTTAAACTATCCTAAAGTCTTTATTCTAGTGATCTTAAATTTATATTGGAAATAATTTTCAGGATTTATACATCAATTTAGCAGAATTCATAAAAATACTTCCTCACCTCAAGAGTATTCAAGAATCCTATTTATTTTCTTGAAAAAGCTCTATCGTTGGAAAAACTTAATCATTTATTTTTTATTAAATTTTTATTTTATTGAAAATATATCTATTTTTTCTGCCATTTAATTCAAAATTAGAAATATTTTCTCACATATAAATATCTTAGATAATCATCCATTTGCGATTACTACAAATTTCATCCTCATAATTTATTTTTACAATTTTTATTTCTATTTCTAAATTTTTCATCATTTGGACCTAATTTAAAAAATTTTCTTATAAGTTTAATTTCTAAATTTTTCACCATTTGGGTCTATTTAGAATTTAAACCCTTGTTAATCTACTAATATTTAGAAATAACATAACATGACAGCTATTTTTTGAAGTCTCATTTAAATTCACAATTTGAGTTGAATTTAAAGAAATTTCTTTCGTAGATATTTCTTTAAAAATTTACCATTTGAAATTTTTAAGATTCTCATCTTTGGATAATTATCAAATATTTTCACCCAAAATTTTAAGTTAGATTGTAAATTTTTATTTGAAAAAAAATATAATTACTTTTATTAAAATTTCAACTAAATTATTTCACCACTTGGGTAAATTTTAAATAAATTCTTTACATAGAGATTTTTTAAAAAATTTACCATTTGAAATTTTTAAGAATCTCATTATTGGGTAATTAATATTTTAATTCCAAAATTTTTATTAAATTTGTGTTTTTATTATTTTTAAATTGAAAATAAATATTAATTATTATTATTAAAATTTTATCTAAATTTTCCTCCATTTTGGTCAAATTTAAAAAAATTTCTCACCTAGTAATTGTATAGAAATTAATCTTTTGCAATTTCTAAAAATTTTATTATTTGATAATTATTATTTATTTTTAAAAGTATATTAATATTTTATTTTATGTTATAATTTTATTTTCTAATTTCCCTAAAAATTAATCATGCATAGTACTTTAAAAAATAAATAAATAATAATCATAAAAAATAAAAAAATACCCAAATAGGAATCGGCTCGACTCAGTTGACATGATACAACTCAGTTATAGAAAAAGAGGGTGGCTGGAACAGCTCAGCTCTCGACTTGGTTAACTGGAGCCAAGGGCTTTGGAGCACAGGTTAAGGACGAGTTTGCGACCAAATCGAGCTAACCCAAATGAAAACTAACAGATTTGGCAAAGACTAAAATGTCAGAGCGGCATTGTTTAACAAACGTATAAAAAGGTCAAATTTCCCTTGTTTTCTCAAATTTTTCCTGCACTCTCTCTCTTCAACTTTTTTCTCTCACACTCTCTCTAGAAACTAATGAACGCCAATCGCCGTATTCTGGAATCCTCATCGGAATTTAAAAATCTCATTGAATTGTTCAAACTTCATTGGAATCTTCACTAAAGACTAAAAAAGTTCATCGAAATCTTCACCAAAATCTGAAAATTTCATCGGAAAGTCCAAATGTAGTTGAAATGTTCACCGAAAACCAAAAAAGTTTGTCAACAAATTCAACAAATTCTGAAATTTTTCAAAATTTTCTAAAATTTATGAAAATTCCTCAAAAAATCACCAGTTGAGCCTCAGAAAACAAATCAAACTTTTCCAAAACTAAATCAAAACCTTTTGCCAAAAGCTTTTCTAAAAATAAAAAATTGGAGTTAACTGCTTTCTTCTCTGATTTCTAAGGATGCCTCTTTTTCCTGCTGATCTTTCTATGTGTCTTATTGCTTGATTTAGGTTTATATTTATAGGGATCTGATCATAAGAACCTTAAACTAAAACAAGTTTCAATTATTTTTCAATTTCAATTTCAAACTTTAAGTCCAACTCAAACTTTATATTCAAAAGAAACAATTTTATACAAACTTAAACACTTAATTTTTTTTATTATTTTATTATTTATTTATTTAATAAACTAAATAATTACAACTCCAGACAAATTGAGATATTACATTCATAATTATTTTCGTTACATTATCATTGGCTTGCCGTAACCTTGTGTTGATGTAACAACAAAATGACATTTTATACATTATTAATAAAATTTTTTAAACTTAATAAATGAAATTAAAAAATTATCATTTATTATTTTTTAAATGTACTTATGTAGCAACCAGCAACCCTCGAGTCCCACTACTGAAATAACTCTACGAATGTATTAGAAAATTCTTTTTACTAAAAATAATAATAATAATAATAATATTATTCAATTTAAATATGTATAAATAACTTTAAAAAAATACCTTATTTAAACGGGAGAATTATTTTACTTAATTTCAATGTTTTATGTCATTTTCATGGAAATACCTTAATGGGTAGAATTTGAGATTTTTTTGTGAAGTTATCGAATTCAAATATTAAAATAAGTGAAATGATATAGAATGGTAAAAGATAATCTCACATTATATCACTCAAAATCCTTTTGTTAAAAAAATAATTCCAGTGTTTTCTAATCAAGGCTATACTTATAAGTATTTTGTAATTTATTTGCATAATATAAGACTTGCATGCTTCCCTGTTTTATTTATGCTAAAATTTGATACAAGGACGAAAAAATGTTCTTTTTTTTTAATTATGTTTTACAATAAATCATACGTGAAAAAAATGGGTAGTTCTGTTTTATTTTTGAGCACCAAGTGGGTAATTGCGTTTAAAGTGGCTGATTACTATTTTTTAAAGCGATGAAAGTACATAAATATTTTTAACTTTATATTTTTTTATTTTAAATTGAATTGGTATCATTTAACTCTGTTAAAAATTTTAAGAATACTAAGTACAAATAAAAAGTTATAGTGTGTGTGTGTTTTTTTTTTTTTTTATATTTATTTCTCCACAAATTTTACCATCTAAATTCGCAAGTTCAAAACATATTTCATAATTACCTTTTTCTACTACTATTATTGTTATTACAAAATCATTATAATCCAACTATAAAAGCTAAAATAATAAAAGAAAGTTCTTAAATTTTATTATATTATGAATTTATATATTTTTGTTATATCTAAATAATTTTTTAAATTTTAATTTATATTTAAATAAAATTTTTATCTTTAATTTATATTAAATAAATTTTTAATATAAATTAATTTTTAAAATAAACTCTTAACATAAATTAATATTTTGTTTGAAATAAAAGTTTAATTGGACACAAATTAAAAAATAAAAATTTATTCAAGTATAATAAAAATATAAAATAAAATAATTTTAGAACTTTTTAATATTTTAGCCAATTATAAATATTAAAAAAATCAAAGAGATTAAAATAATCCTAATAATTTAAAATATAATGCAATAATATAATATGAATATAATGTGAAAATAAGATATAAAAATGATATGAATTAAAATTTTAACAATAATTATATATAAATTTAACAAAAAATAATATATTTTATATTTTTATATGATAAAAATTATAATACATAATTTTCATATAAAATATAATATAAATATATAAATTTTAATATTTTAACAATAGCTGAATCGCTGGTCTACTTTAAGATTTTGAAGTTGAAGTGCAAAATTAAGGGCCAAAATGAACCCACCTTTAAAGATTCAGGGCCAATGTATAAAACTATAATCACATGTTTAGATAAAAAAAAAATGAAAATCATCTCCTCCTCCCTATCAGCATATCGACTCCGCCGCCGCACAGAGCCCACAACCATCGATCACCACTCCGGCTATATTCTTTCCTAGCTCTTTCAGGTCTGCTCTGTCACTTTCACTTATTTAACAATACATTCTCTCTCTCTTTCATGTTTTTTGCTGCCATATAGTAAAATTTATCACTGCATTCGAACTGAACAATCAAATCCAACATTTTCTTTCATTATCTATAGGCTAAAACAAAGAGATGGGTGCGGAGGCAAACGGAGCAGAACAGACTCCTACAGAAACAACGCAGGAGACTGTTGAGGAACTACTCGAGGTTATTAACTTCGTCAATTGCTTCTTATTGCTTTGCCCTTTTTTTTTGGGTTGTTTTCTCGATTTTATGAGGTTTTGCTTGGTAGTAAAGATAGTTAGCTAGGAATGATAGAATATTGAAGGGAAAGGAAAAGAAATCTTATTACTAGCATTATGCTTCAAATTATAACTCTTCAGTATTTTCTTTCAATTAGCACTTCATAATCAAGTTAAGTTGTTATATGTTCTATGTTTGACAGGCTGCACGGTATGATGACATGGATGATCTTATAAGACTGGCTTCTACGGGTGTCTCTCTTGATTCTAAGGATTCACAAGGCCGAACGGGTTCCTATTAATTTTATTGCTTTAATGCTCTTTAAATTTACTTTGATTATTGATTGTCTCTCACATCTTACTTGTTGCATGTTGCACTTAATTGTCTTGAATAAAGTTTTCTATCTTTATCATGATTGGTAAAATCTGGTTTATGCGGAGGAGATCGGATTCTACAATTTAGCTAAGAACTGTTTTACATGAGGGAAAAGGATATTGCAGCATGTCTTTGAGATCTAAAAATGACCTTTATAATACAGTTTTTTTTAAATTTTGGATAGTGGTATAAATGAGCCCTACTGAGCCGAATGTATAATTGCCTGATCCACAATTGCTATAGTTTAGTCGGTCAGACACAGTTCACTAGGTTTTAGGTTGTGTGGTTGAACACTGCTTGCTGAACTTGGACTGTCTTTGAACTTGACCAAAGCCTTGTTGGGTGCATGTCCCTAGAGTTTGAACTTGACTCAAGTCCAAGTTTAGACAATTGAGACCGTTTTGGCTTAATTATGACAAGTTGCAACATTTGTGTCTGATTATTTACTAACTATTATGAAGTCATATTTTGACTGCTCATTGGAAGGTCATTTTTCATTTTGAATTGATTCCTGACTAAAGGACAGATGAACATCTGCGGAGAAAAAGAAGCTTTGTGGCATTTAAACTATTAATCAAAATGAAAAATACAGTCTTCACATTATTAGTCTCCATCTTCTGCCAACTCTGCCATCATTGCCATGACCAACCATCAGGATTCAGGACTATTTCCTTGCTTTCAACCATTGCTTATATCACCCCAATATAACCAGCACAATATTCCCACCACACCAGCATTAAGATAACAATAAAATCAGTTTATAAGACACTATATTATTTATTATAAGCCTACTCATTAAAGCACAAGTCTACAATTCACATATTGCAGGATTTTAGTTGATGGACTTTTAAATTCCATCGCTTTGTCAACTTTTAGGAAAATAATATGTTTTTCATCCAAATGTAGGAATGTTGTGTTTCCTCCTTTTTGTTTTGTTGGTCGACCATTGTGCTAATTTAAAGAAATTTCTTGGCATTGTGATTTTCATCGGTGCTTATTAATTGCTGCTATTGTGTTTTATTTGCATTTTTTTTTAATTATCTTCGTATATTTCACTAAGTGACTGTGTTTTATATATTGCAGCACTTCATATGGCTGCGGCTAATGGACATCTTGATATTGTGGAATATCTCATTGGTAGTGGTGTGGTGAGAAAACTGTCATATGAGTATTTATTTTTGTGGTTATTTTAATATGTATCTCTCTATTTGCTAACTGCTGAGTTTTCTGAAAGACTTCAGCATTTTGACTGAATACTTGAATAGGCATGTGCCATATTTGCAAGGTTTAATTAGACCACAATAAGAAGAACGAAGTGTATTATTCAAATAATTTTAGACTTTCTTGGTTTGGAGGTTTTTCTTCATCTTTTACACAAGCTTGTGAGGACTTTTTGTTTTAAGTTTAAAAGGAAAAGAAAAGAAATGCTTGAAGTTACAGAAACAGAAGGAAGGAGAAGAAAGTCATTTGTTGTTTTGGAAAAAAGGGCAAAAAGTACACTATCCATACCAATAGGCATCCTGCCCAAGAGTTTCCTTCATAGGTGCTGAAAGGGGGGGGGGGGGTAATGAAGCAATTTTCCTTCCATTTACACAGCATTAGACAAGCATGTTATGAGATAGCCTTGTTAGGACAGTTTCAACTCTCATTCCTTGGGTTTTTGGTGTGGCTGGTTAAAATTAAGCTGCAATCAATGACTTACTTGTAGGATGATCTTTCTTTCCAGGAAGGATGGAAGATTTTTGTTAGTCAATTCCTTCTTTAGCAATTTAATGCGAGAATTGTTTGAAATACCTGTGCGATTTTTTATGGTGGTTTGATAAGGTTCCATATTTGACCTCAAGAGGTCCAATGGTAAAATTCCTTATAGTTTTTTTCCTTTTCTTCTCTGTTGTCCGTCCAGTTCAAATGTCTCTCACTCTCCATAACTTTAGTTCTTAGCTTTTCCTCTCTTCTTCTTAACACTCTTGATTAAAAATTGTTTCTTTTTCCTTTTCTTCTAGCTACGAGATCTCTCTCAAACTCTTAAAGTCTTGCCTCGTGATCTATATTATCTTGGATGTTTCTCTCCATTGCCTTCTCTCACCCTTCTAGATACATCATTGATGAAAACCTGAGGATGGTGGGCTGTTCCTTTCAGTATTTCTTTTTCCCTTTTCTTTTTTGGTCTTTCTATGCAATCACTTTAATTGAGATTGGCTTCATTATGTTTAGTTCCTACAGACACACATGTCATTGGTGGAGACTCAACCTCCAGGCTTGTACGGCTCCAAGACCTGGACATGCACTCATTCGGCATCTAAAATCAGCCTAAAGTCCACACCCTTCTGAGGTATTGTCCCCTTCCTTGGTCTCATGGTTTTGTCCCACAAAAGGCGCCTCACAAGGAAAAGGTGGTGTGAACCCTTTTATACCCCAGTGACCCCCCTTTCATGTCTGATGTGGGATTGGAGTACCTTGCCTACTTCCCCTTGGAGCGCTTGCTGTGACATTCTCCCCCACCCAACCTCGTGACGTCCTCGTCACGGAGGCTGGTCACCCTACCTACCTCCTTTGAGGCGCTTGGCATGGGTCGAATGGTCCAGAGCCTACTCTGATGCCACTTGTCACGAGTTGAAACTCAATCTCTAGGCTCGTGCGGCTCCAGGTCTCAGGCATACACTCATCTGGTGTTCTAGATCATCCTAAGATCCACACCTTTGTGAGGTATTGTCCATTCTAACCCTTCTTTGATCTCACGGTTTTGTCCCACAACAGGCGCCTCACAAAAAAGAAGTGGTGTGAATCCTTTTATACTCCAGTGACCTCCCTTTTATGTCCGATGTGGGATTGGAGTACCTTGCCGCCTCCCCCTTGGAGCGCTTAGCGTGACACACAAACATACATAGATGATGAGTATGAATGAATTATTGTTGATCCAGCCATTGTTTTGAAACCCTTTTTCATTATCTTCGTCTGCTTCTAGCCCTTTTATACCCATATTATGCAACTATTCTAGGTTGATCAAAGTAATTCTTTTTTTTTTTTCCTTGCCTAGACAATTCTGCTAATAAGGTATTTCTTATTTATATTTAGAGAAGGATAATTGTTCCTGCAAGCATATTGTTGGGTATGATTAAGTATTATGAAAAGTTACAAAACCCTCTTGACTAGCAACAATGTTAAGAATTTTCCATAATTGTGTAAATATCATACATGATATAGGTTTTATTTGCTTTCAAGATTGGATTAATTTTCCTGTGTTATGAAGTTTTGTTGGTTTTCTACAATTCTATGTTTTGCATTTCATTAATGTTTTCAACTATAGAATCCTACTTTGAAAAGCAATTATCCAAAGGTGAATTTTAAGAATTGCAGCATTAGAAAATTTTAAGAATTTTTCTCATATCTTATACAAGCTCAGTCTCTGGCCAAAAGAAAAAACCCCAAGCTCAGTTTAAGGGACTTTCAGGACTCTTGGTCATAGAACATAATTAGTGTGAATAATAACTAAAGTAGGGTTTGGTGAGGAGAATATTTAAGTCAATAGCTAAAGTTTAGGAGGAGAATTAAAGATGTGATTTTTTGGTAATTATAAATCCTCAAAATGCATTTGTTGGGGCTGAGAGATTTTGGATTCTAATGGTGGTTTTATGAAATGGACTTTTAGATTGTACTCTTTGATTTAGAGCTTTGAAAACTGGATACAATAGGAAGGCCCATGACCATTTACATTGGAGTTTCTACCACAACTTATTGGAGGATGTGGGCTTTGGAGCAAGGTGGTGTGGGTTAATGTAAAGAAACTGTGACTTTTGCAGTTGATAATGTTGAGGGTTTGGCAGCATTTGTCCAACAGAGGATCTTTCATTATTTATAAACATACTGTAGCTATCTAACCAAATAGCTTTTATGTCTCTTTGAAATTTCGATATGCACATGAGATGGAGAAGTTAAATACCATTTGGTTAATTGCATTGAAGATTGTTCTCCAATTCAAGTGGTTGGCATTAAGTGAGGTGATGTGTGTGGAAGATGAATATTCAAGGATTAATTTATAAAGGAGTTTAGTGTTCTTAGTCGAAGTGTGATTAAATGCAAACACCATTTATTGGAAACTATATGCTACAGGTAGAATTCTACCATTAATTGTCAATTGTTATCCATCCATGATTTTAGACTTTTTGTACCCATGTAGAGTCATGATGGAACCCTCTCTATAGATGGTCAATGTTCATGTAGTGTAGAATTAAAGGGTTTTTTAATGGTAAACATAAACCACATTGTAGTCAGTCTTTTGTCATGCTTTCAAATTTTGATGTGGCAATACACTGACTACCTTTCCATCGAGGAAGATCCCAGAGGTCAGTCCCTGATAACATTTCTTCTTTGCTTGGATGGAAACAGTTTTTTCCTTGTATTTATTTGAGCTTATATTATTTAGTATTTTTGCCTCTATTTCTTGCTAAAGGTTACAACGAATTTTCCTACTTTAAAAGCTGCTTTTATGTATCTTTAGAGTTTATTAGTTATCTTTTGTGGAACATTTTGTTTACATTTGGAAGCTTCTACCTGATCAGGATGTTGATGCTTCTAATGTGGAGAAGAATACCCCTCTTCATTGGGCTTGTCTCAATGGTCATGTTGAGGTAATTATGCAACTCCTGTTTGATACAGGTTGTCATTTTAGCTATTCATGTGCAATGTTTGAATTCTTTTATAAATGCTGGTGACAGGTAGTTAAGAAATTAGTTTTATCAGGAGCACATGTAAACCTTTTAAATAGGTGAGTTATTTGTGATGGCAATATTGAGTTTAGTAATTCTTTGTTTGAGTTTTTTTTCCTCCTTTCAAATACATGATTATTTCTGGAACTGGGTAATGAGCAGCCATGAGCGGACCCCAATTGATGAAGCTGTGAGCATGGGAAAGATGGATGTTTTGGATGCAATTAATGCCACAAGTGCTGAATTGGAGCTTACTGGTGTCAATGTTTCCTAATGTTGGACCTTCATATTGGAAGCATTGTTTTATAGTTCGAGAAGTATGTATCTTTTCTCATACAAACTTATGAGTTACTTTATAATCTAATCTTCTTCCCTTCGTTCCCATCCCTGATTGTACAAAATTTTGGTGATTGCCATAGTGGCCCTTTAGTGGCCTTCTTCTGACTTTGCCTAAACGCTTAATTGTTCTTTAATATGAAAGGTATATGTTTCAACAAGAATTTTGTCTTGCCCTTTGCTCCAAGGAGCATCCCATTTATGCTTGTCTAAACCGATGATGCTCGTGGAGGAATAAAGGGTAGAAAAGATCCTCATTTCTCCCCCTTTTCCCAGATTAATTGATTGATTAGCTATTATATATAAGATGAAAGTAGTTATAAAGTTTGTGCTTGAAGGTGCTGTTTTCTGCATCTCAGGTAAATAATCACATCCTCATTCTCTTTGCCTAAACATTTGTCAACGATCAACAGTGGTGTATTGTGTGTGTGTGTGTGTGTGTGTGTGTTTTCATATCTGGGACGAATCGGAATCAATCTAGTGGAATTTTACGACGTGGATGTGTTCTTGAGCTGTCATCCTTTTTTTTTAATGTTAAGGAAAGTAATGATGATTGAATCCCAACCATTATGAGCCTTGCTTATTGCTTATTTCCAACTCCTTCAACACCAAAAGAATGGTCTATCTTTACGAAAAGAAAGTTTATTCTGTTACTTGAAATGGCCATGTAATTTTGAGAATCAATTTCTTTTCTGTTTAGGAAAAAGAAATCCTCTTTTTGGCATTAATTTATTATTGCTATTTCCCTTTGAATTTCATTACATTTTCCTGGAATCCAAGTGATATTTTGGATGAACAGCAGGAGGATTTTTTTTTTTTTTGTAACTTATTTGAGCTGTTCTAAATATATATGGGTTTCTTACGATGTGATCATTGGCCATGGACAAAAATTATTTGAAATGTCAAAAAAAAAAAAAAAAAAAAGAGACGGAGGAATAAAGTAAGGTATACTTGCCTCGCGATCTAACATTAATGATATTTTTCTTATGAAGATCTAAAAGCATATCATTTACAATTATTAAATTATAATTATTCAATCATAATATAAAATTGTATAACGTTCATTATAATTTTTCATGGAACTCGTAATTATTAGTGATGCGTTGGAAGCATATCGTTGTATCCTATCATTGCATGGGTTCAACAACATGCTTCTCAATGCTAACTATCATTCTTTTCTAGCTGCGAGAGGGCGTATATAAGTAGATAAAACCCTAAATTTCCTAATCCCCTCTCCTACTATAAGTGCAAGAGAGACCGTTTCTCAACAAGAAGAGCTTGTTTTGTGCTTCCATATTTTTTTTTGTTTAGAAGGGATTGTGATTTGAAAATTAAAAATAAAATTATAGGGGAAGGAATTTGAATCGAGATATGATTAATTTAAAGAAGGTATTCAACACTAGTGACCCCACCTTGTGAAAATTCTATTCCTCCTTTCATGGGACATTAAACATGCTTTCAATGTTAGTGCATTGAGCAACAAGAATCAATAAGTAGTATAATAATAAATATGGAACTTTTACAACACTTTTTCCCACTTTGTTTATGAGTGTACTGGGAATGATTTAATAATAGCAGCATCATGGGTATAGCATCACCAAAAGAGACTTTTGAAATGTTGTATCCCAAAACCTTTTAATCAAAATTAATTAAATATTATACAGAAACAGACAGCAAAGGCACCACTGTCTTTTTTTTCTTTTTTTTTTTGAGGAGGTTAAGGATTAAGAGAAATAAGAAAAAAAATATTTGTAAATGTCAGAAATTAAACTTCAATTTTGTTAAAAATCAACTCTTAAATAAAGTAAATAAATCATCTTAATTAAATTCCAATTACAAAACCACCAACATTTGCCCGCTGGAACAATAATAATAATAATAATAATATCTCATGGAGGACTGATTGGTTGGGAATATGACATGCTTCCTTGCTCATTATTTCTCAGCTACAAAAGGCTTAGATATATTGCTCATGCTCATTATCCCCTACAAAAGCTTAATCACCAACACTTTAATTAATTGAGTCGATAATCATGGGTTTTAAAGCAAATTATTTCAACTTTTCTTCTTTACTACACTGTGAAATTAATAATAATTACTTTTTAAGTTCTAAGGACTAAGCATAATAAGATCAACTACTAACCCACCATTAATTTTAACATTATTATCCCTAAATACATTTTATATTTCGTGATGGAACAATGAATAATTTCCCACTCATCAATGACAATCATAAGGAATGATGCAATGCTATAAATCACTTTAAATGGGAAGAAAATTCTTCCAAAATTTCAATAATTATTTTGTATAATAATTTTTATCTTCAAACATATTCAAATGATTACATATTTGTATTTGTATACGTGCGTATGCGAATGATAAAGATCAAGAGAAAGGGACAGCATCACATGCCAAGTGAGTGTAATTTGCAAGCTTCCAATATTATCAAATCTACTAGTACTGGCAAATAAATAATGTTGATTAGCTAAGAGCATTTGAAATAGGGGATATTCCAACCCTAATATTATGCAAAACAGGGGGAAAAAAACGCAAAATTAATCCTCTTTAGAAGCAATTGAACAAAATGCAAGGAATCAGTTCGTACGTGCAAGACAACATTGTGGTCGATCGTCCAATTGATGCTGCGATCACTTCTCCCCAACACCAAAGTCTTCGTCCTCCTTCCAGGCCCCATCATAAAGGACAAAGCTCTTCTCTCTTCCCTCCATGCAAGTACTGTTTCTTGTCTCTTCTTTTTCTTTTTCAGGATTAAAAAAAAAAATCTACTAGAACTATTAATTATAACTCCAATTTAACATAATTCCAGCATAACCTGATGAGCTGAATACTGTTAATACCATTTCTTTCTTTTAAGAGCCATTGTCTTGTTTACTAATAATTGACAAAGCAGACAACTTTGCTTACAAATGAAACTTATGAGAATATTATTTGGATATAAAAGTTTCACATTGCTCACAAGCAAGGCAAGACCCTGAAAATTTTACCTGAAAATTGCATGAGGTGTGTCTGACACACGAACATGATAACATGGACCAAAATGACTAGGAATAAACTTTAATGCAAAAAACGTAAAAACAAAGTCCTGCTGGTGCAATGATTTTTGTGTTGGTTGGCTGTGGCTGCACTTTGCAAGAGAGACAGACAGGGAAAGAAAGATTAGTTGACACGTTGCATTCTACTTGGCCAAGAACAAAGCCAACCCCACAACCACAACAAATTTGTACAGATTCTCACTTTTGTAAAAATAGGACACATAATTTGTTCGTTAGTTACAACTGAAACCCTCGCACAATGATTTCCTCCATCCCAATCCCAAATTGCACCAAAAAGTAAAATGAAGTTCACAGCCACTTGTGGAAACTGTCATTTTGGAAATGTGATGACTTTAATTTGCGTTCATTGGCATGGGAAAAACCCATTTCTTTGTACCATCAAAGCCCCTTTAGCACTAAACAGATTAGAGGCTGCTGTCAAGAAGCCAAGGAAAAAAAAATAAGAAAAGCAACCATTGTTGCCAACTTGTTAGATGGAATGGCTATACCTTCTTTTCCCTGGTACATTAAGAAGCATTTTTACTTTCCCATCTACAGTTTTCTTTCTTATGCAGTAACATTTTGTGCATCCATCGATTGCATTAAATTATAGGAGAAACATTCAATACTCGGAGGAAAACTTTGGCAAGGCTCCACGCCGAACCGCCGGTAACATAAATTTTACACATCTTAACCTACATAATACACATGCGCAAGCCATCATGTTCTTAAACATGTTGCAACTCGCTTGGCACTGTGATTTCTTGTAATTCATTTACATCTAGCTTAAGATACGCACAGACACTTAATTATATAATTCCATGAGTTAATGGATTTAATAGACGAGCTATTTAGATGAAAATTATTTCCTTAAATCAATCACGGGTGTAACAGGCCAGTAGCAGGATTCAGACCTTAATTTCAGAAAACATTTTTATCTCCACAGGCTCTGTCCAGAATGTTCAATCCACCTTTCATCATGGTGGTAATCAACAAGTAACTACCAATTATCATGCCCGAAGGGGCATGATATTTGAAGATGTGATCCAACATTCATAAATGCAAATTGCCCTAACGATTTGTAAACTGCACTTGAAAAATGCTTCAAGAGATCTACTGCTTGCTGCAAACAATTGACCCATACGACATGAGTCCTCAGGCTCTAAGCACTACAGGTGCTCAATTAATATATGAAAGAAGAAACTGCACTAGCTGAAACAACCATTCGTTTTATTAAATAGTATGTGGGAGCGGGGAAGATTTTTGCATTTGTACTTATAGATAGCTCATAGCAACATATATATAATAACAAAAATAATCATGATCAGTACTTTGGTAGAAGCATATAGTCAAGCAAATCCAGTTCAGATGCCAAGTAAACATATTTAACTCGAAAGTCTAACCATTTATGGGATTGACCAAGCTCTCAAGCTCTCAGCATACAACGCATCAAGTAATTTCAGTTTTTCTTTGAAATTATTTATTTTTGTTGTAGTTTTGGTTGTTCGAACAAGATGATGCCAAGTGCAAGCAGAATATCCCCATAAAATGTACCACCGTTGAGTTTTAAGGACCCTAAAACGAGTACCTTACTAGAAAGTTACAAGTACTGTAATCACCTGCTAGGAGTTGAATATGTTTGGGGTATAAATTTGAAAGCAATACAGATACAAAGAAAAAGCAGGAAAAAGAAATTATCTTATCATCATGAAGAAGAAACAAATCAGATGTGCACATTAATTATAAGTGACAAGGTAATGGGAGGCTCATGCCACTAAGATACAACTAGAGATATGGACCACATTTTGATTTATTATATTGAAAAAAATGGCAGATTCCAACACTTACAAACTTATCACTACTTTCATGAGTGGACAATGAAAAGACTGTTTGCATGTGAAATGAGCAATTAATTAATTTCAAATCACCAAACAATTCAAAGTGTCACTCGTCGTCATCTATAAGCAGGCTGAAATGAAGCAGATAATTGTAGCATACATCATGTGCTGTCTGCTGCAGTATTCATGCACGATTCATTTAGATTATACAAAAGCTCAACAACAGTTGCACCCAATCGTAATAATGTCAGCCATAGAAACTACTATCAGCATGACAACAAAAACAAAAGACAAACAGACACATTGAGACAAATGAAGAAAAGAAAACTTAAGGCCCAATAAAAGATAATTTCTAAGTAGAAGGGAGAATACAAACGCACACCCTAATACATACATGCTTTACTTTGATGCATTCAGAGGTGGAAAAAGGCAGTTTTTACTTATGCTTTTAAAGGTAGAAAACTCCTAAATCTTCTTGTTTTTGTCATCTGAACTCTCAAAAGATAACACTCTCTTTAAAGTAACTTGTAAAAGCTTTAACTTAGGTTTTTTAAGCCACTTTCTTTCCACAGCAAATAAGGAGAGACAAGAAAATTAACATTAATCATAAAAAATTTTTAGAGGAAAATAAGATGAAAGCCCTTCTCAATGCTTTCAGGGATTGATTAATAAGTATACTTACCAGATATCAATCAATAGCCAATCTTGATAATTTACTATGTGCAATAGCATGAAAAGCAATAAGGATTCCTACAAAGATAAGAAATCTGAAAGGAATATAACAGGTAAATTCATTCTCAATGCTTCATAGCAGTGAAAAACATGTCAGAAATAGTTCAAACAAGGGTACATTACCTAGATGATCACTTTTTAGAAACATAAAAAGAATTGGTAGATGGATACCAATCTCTAACTCGGTTGATAAGTCATGAAACTATAAAAGATGCAAATAATTAGTGGAAGCAGGAGTAAAACCCATTGTATATCCTAGCTAGGAGGATATTTAATAGCAAAATTCCAGAAACATATGCATAGTGCAAAAACAATTAATAAATCATCCAACTTGCAAAATCTTTCATTCTCAGCATCATCTACAGGGAGCAACCTAATTTGTCAAACGCCTTCAACCTGTAAGCTATAAGACATCTTGCAAATAAGTGACGGAAAACAGGTAATCCAATATGATTTTTTTTTTCCCATTTTTCTAAATCAATAATCCCATCTTCCTGGACACTTCAGCTTGAAGGTCATATGTAGAGACAAAGAAGCAAGTATCAAGCATGTCATAGGTTAGTTCTTGACATGGATAAAAAATATATATAGCAATATACCCTAGATTTCCAAAAGAAGCAAAATGCAAAATAAAAAGAGCAGAGAGGTGGATACTGTAAAGTGTCCTAGATATTTGGTGTCTGATAAAGCTAAGTAGTGCTTCAAACAACAATGAGACTGTCTTTTCTCAACACAAACGGTTTTAGATGCGGCCCACAGCATTTTAGATTAGTAATATAAAATACAGGTAAATATTGAAAGAAAGAATGCTAATGCAATCCACATGATGAAATCCACCAATTATTATAATATATACATATATATATATATATATGCAAATATATAAAAGGAGGCAAGATGCCAATGAGCCAAAAGCAAGTGCCAACCAACAATATTTTTAAATAAATAGCTCATCTTATATTAATCTACAGTAGTCAACATTTATAAACAAGATTATAAGTTAAAAAGATAAGTTACATAAATTTGCAGCATCTTAGGGAATAAAGTACCATTAGAAGCCAAACAGATGTCTAAAAAATCCATTGTCCAGGTTTTCACAATTGACACGCATTAAAGCTAGAAGAAAACCAACATATTTATTGAATGTTGCACAAATATCCAAAACATTGCATATCACTAAATCACAACAAACACAAACAAATATTCAATTAATCGAAATGCAAGAACAGCTATATATAGCAATTTCACTCCATTAATCCTATAGTGCATGAAAATACAGAATCAATGTCTCCTGGGACAAGTGGGGCAATGGTTGCAAATTCAGCATCAATATTCTACAATGAGAAAAATTAGGCAAAGATTAAAATATAACATAAAAGGATTAGACACAAGTCTAGGTCCGAAACTTGGGTAGGGAACCTTTCTCATGCTAGAAGAACAGAAGAAGTAAGTACATTAAGCATTCATGAATGCATGCAATTGCAGGCTTGTCCATATTGCAGAAAAGCCACAGCAGTTAAGTGGGCCAACAGCGACATCCATGTAATGCTCTTTCTTCCTTTGCAATGAATGATGACGACACAACAACTACTTCTCAAACTAAAGTCTAAAGCAGCACGACAATCATGAATTCCACGTTTACTTCTGGTTTACAAACCAAAAACTAAACCATCAGAGCTGAAAGCTACTGGAATATTATGTTAGATCTCATGATGATAAGAATGATACAAGAGAGAGAGAGAGTAAGAAGGAAAAAAAAACAAAAAATAAATGATTTTTTCATGGAGAAATTTCCATAAGAAATTTGTCACTCAAGCTTTGCACGAGCTAAATAGTGTGCAAATACACAAAGTAATAAGGTTCATAACACAACGTTTTTTTATGATGAAAACCACTTTACACTGTAGATTTTACCTTAGCCAAACACAACTCTATTGAACAAAAAGAACAAGAAAAGAAAATAACGGCAACAACTTCAAGAAAGCAAACAGGTTTTATCATAAAAAATTTTCAAGAACTAATATTGTCTACTATTACAGGACCTCCTGTTCTTACCTTTATTTTCTGAGTTGTAATTCGGTACAAAACTTAACCTAACAGTGTAAGGAAATGTAGACTCGTAGACAGATGATGATTATGACCCGCTTAATGCAATTTCAAAGGTAAATAGACATGGAAAAACAAGAAAATTCAAAGAACAAAAACAGCTGAAATCGAAAGAAAAGAAATGAAAAACATATGTTAATAAAGATACAAGTCTACAAAAGAACAATTTACCAAAATTTTACGAATAATTAAAAGGCAGCAGAAAGACGAATTAGACTACAATTGATCCCCCGAGTCAATCAATCCACTACTTTTAACTCGGAAAGATGATCTCAGTTTATTGGATTACCATAACTTGAACCACCAAGCAAGCCACCTCCAGTGGCTCCCGCAAACACTTCAGAAGGATCAAGAACCGGTGATGATGACCCCCCATTTCTCCCACTCCCTCCACCACCATCACCCACCACCATTACTACCGCCAACCCCAGAACCACCTAAATGCAATTCAGATATATTAGGAAACCCATCTCTTCCTTCAACTCCTTGGTCATAAAGGAACCCTTTGAACACATGTCCACCAATCTTAACAACTGCGTGATATGCATACTCATCGTCACCATCCTCCACTGCTGTCACTCTTACACACTTGAATACCGCCGATGCACGTACTTGCCCCGGCAATGTCTCTTTAAAACCTGCATCTGCATACACAAAATTCAGCATAAACCCTAGTCAAATTTCACTTCCCAAAAACAACCCTAATAAAAAACCAATTTTTTGAGGCTCCATCAAGAAACCAATACAGCTAAAAAGAAAGAACTACAAAAACAAGCACCGAAAGAGAAACAAAAACAAACCTTGGTGACTTGAGCTAGTGTCAAAGCTTCTAGGGGGAGTAGTGTTTGAAGTTGATGTATGAGAAGTAGTTGTAGTCTGTGAAGTTATAAGTCTTAGTTTCTTAGCCCCAGAATTTGACCCTGACGAGCCAGCACCAGCAGTAGTAGCTGCAGCCGGCATGAGTTGACGCTCTCTTCTCCTAGCAGCAGATACCCACGTGCTCTTCACGTGAGTAGGGCAATCAAAGCCCCGACTTTTACAACATGTTCTACATCTCCTATGCGTACAATCTTTCTTAGCTTGGTTCCCACAATCTTGACACGTGTTCCCTGAGCTTGAACCGGAACCACCACTCCCGCCTCCCATGCCACAGCCACCACCGCTTTGTATCAAATTCATGGAAGAAATATTGTTATCAGGGACAGAAGATGGTTTTTTAAGATAGTGAGAAGAGTTTTGATTCTGCCAAAACTGCATCCCGAGTTTGTTACGACCATTATTACTCAACAAATCAGGGTCTTCCATATTTTGTGGAGCTAGACATGGAGCTGCTGTAAGAAGTGGGATAACGCCAACGCCAAGTGTCGTGGCAGCATTTGGACCGTTGATTTGATCAGTTGCCATGATGGGATCTTGAGTATGGTGGTGATGATGATGATGATGGTTAAAAGACGCAGGAGTAACAACGACGAAATCGCGGAGACCAACCATCCCCATTTCAGGCGGAAGCCCGTAGTTGATAGGACGAGCCGAGGGCGGCCATTGAGCGTTGGTGGATCCAGGGGGAGCGGCAGCGACGGCGGCCGCAGCGTTAGCATTGAAGCCAAGCGAAAGGTCATCGGGGCCAGCTCGAATTGCTGTGGACGATGACGTCGCCCAATCTGCAAATGCTCCCGAGTCTGACGGTAGTTGCCTTCTTGTGGTAGCCACAATGACAATGATAATAACAAAATTATATATATAAAGATGTCTCCTTTGATTGCCAAAAACTCAATCTTTACAAACACAAAACATATATACGAGTAAAAGTTTAGTTTTTTTATGAATAAGAAAACAAAAAAAAAATTTAGAAGTGGAGAAAGAGGCAATCTAAGAAGATATCTATGTTGGTGCTATATAAGTTAGAGAGGAGGGGGGAAGGGTGGGGTCTAAATCTCTGAAATTGTTGCAGAAGAAGATAAAAAGAAAGGGAAGGTTTTCGAGAGAGAGAGAAAGAGAGATCTTGTTTGTTGGGTGGCTTTACAATTGGTGCAGCACAAGCACTAGTCTTTTTTTTCTTTGCCTTCTGCAATCTGCTGCTACTGAGAAAGAGAGTGTTTTTCTGTTAGCTCACTAGCAGCTGCTGCTACTGTCACTTTGGCTTTTATTAGGAAAAATAGAGTTTGGGATTTTGAGAGAGATGACTGAGCTTCCTTGTAGGCATATTATTAAAAATAAAATAAAATAAATGACAAGAAAGAAAAAGAAAGGAAAGTTTAGCTACAAGCTGATATATTACTGGCCTTCTGGCACCGGCTGCAGTCTTGTAACGAGAAAGAAAAAGAAAACTATATATATTTCTCTTTCTATATCGCTATCTTTCTTGTTGCCGACCTTTCTCTCCAAACCCTATCTCCCTCTCCATCATCATAATCATCATAGTCAGCTTCTTCTTCTCTGCTTTTCTTTCTGTTCTTTTATCACTACTCTTTCAATTTGGTTTCCTTCAATCCTAGAAAGCGAAACTGAGGGTGGGTTCCTCTCACACTCTTTGCTTTCACTCTCTCTCTCTCTCTCTCCAATAATTACATCACACACTCACTATGGAAGATGAGCGAAAGGAGGAGGGTATAAAGACTTTTGTTCTCTAGTTTTTTGTAAGTTTTTGCCCTCTTTTGTTATTAAACACTCTCACTCAGTTCACTTTCCTTTCTTTTCCTTCCCTTTTGCTTGCTTACAATGTGTGTTTGATGTTCACTCTCCCTTCACTCGCGTCTATCTTGTTTCAACTACAAAACAAAGGAGTTTCGGTCCCACCCTCTTTTATCTCCTCACGTATTGTGTTCTCCTTAATTACCCAAAATTAATGTTTTTGTCAATTAATAAACATTGAGTTATCAGTTGAGTCCAAAAATACAAACTAAAAAATGGGTCCTCATTCATTATTCAATAAATCCATGTATGTATCCGATTTGCTCTGTCGTTTGGATTGGTTCTGTCAGAACGAAACGGTAAGGAAGAGTGAACAAAGAAGACTTTTTCTTCTTCTTCTTCTTTACTGTGTTTTTTGGTACAAATAGAAATAGTAGAGAGACTTTAATCATGAAAAAACAAGTGCATAATTTTCATTCGCCGTTAATTTCAACTACTTCCTTTGAACACTTTGTCTTTGATTTTGTTTCTGCCACACACCGGCCAAAATTATGCTAATTTGTACGGCTATAAGGTATTCAAATATGTCTTCTTCCTCTCTCTGCCCTTTTTTTTCGAGTAGGAGACATATTGAAATTAAATTTATGAATATATATTTAACTAATTTAATTAATTAAACGTATCAACAAATAGAAAATAAATATGAAATAAATTTACAAATTATCGGAGTAAAAAAAGAAACAAATGATTAACCATACTTTTGCTTTTGTGATGATAGAATTTTGATCTTAATTAGTGTCACTTCGAACTCAAAGCCCCGTAGATTAGGTGGGGTTTACTTTTGTTGGTAAGATGGCGAAAAAGGCTTTGATGGTTAGGGCACGTGAATGCGAGATAAAGAAAAAGTTCTTCGGCCCCCTCTTTAACACCCTTTGGTTAGGCCTTTGGGGCCCCGAACTGAGGCCTCCTCTCCCGATCACTTCATCACTCCATTTCTCTTATACACACCTTCTGAGCGTGTGCCAAAGTCTTTTTTTTTTTTTTTTTTCAAGGCACGCCTCACCCCCGCCCTTTCTCTCTCAAAGTGTTAAAATATTTGGAAAGCACTTGATATTCATAATTTCAATATCTTATTGTAAAATTAAGAATCAAACTATTGATTGAATACCCGTTTAAGTACAATTCATGTTTTCTACATATATACATATGAATATTTAGTTGTATGGTTGTTTAGGTGGGAGCAAGCTTATGATTTAACTTAGATTCTTGGAAATTAATAATCACAACTCATAGTTATAATGAGATCTTTTGTTTCACTTTATGAGCACGTGGGAACATAAAAACCAAGGAAATGATTTCAGCATTGAACATGTCGAATCATGTTTCAATTTGTGTTTAATTAACTTAATTATACCCAATACAAAACTTGATTTGGAGAAAGTTGTCCAATCATTACATATTAGCACGTTAATTAATCATTTTTTGTGCTCAAATGCTAAGCTTCCTCAAAGAGATGTGACATCTTTCACTTGAGTATGTGTTAATTCAAGTTCCCTACACCTTAAACTACTGCTCCAATTCTGAAATTTTATGCGTTTCACTGTAAGAAAGTAATATTGATGGCTCTAATTAGAAATAATAATACATATCATGTTAGTTACACACACGAGTAAATATTCAATTATATTAGTATAGTTTTTATATTTTTTGAATTTTTTAATTAAAATAATTATTTTTTAAATTTAATAATTTTGATCTCATGATTGTAAAAAATATAAAAATTACACTTATATAAGTGAATCCCTCTTTTATATATATATATATATATATATATATGAAAGAAATCAAACTAAACAAACAAGAAATATTTGATTATGGACTTTGAACAATATTGTCAAATATATTTTCCTACAATCAATTGTGTATGTGATTTTTAGTTTTTTTTTTTTTTACTAGTAAAAGTAAATGCATACAAGGGGTAAGAAAAAAACTGTTTTTTTTTTTTTTTTTTATCAAGTTTGAATACATAGGTTTTAAAAAGGATATCTGTTAAGATCATTTTTTTAAGTGATGAGGTGGTGTTCTGCTAGGTGGTGAGTTGGAAAGAAATTGGACTTACGACGAGGAAAATACAGTTAAAGGGTCACAGTTTGCTCTTTGGAGTGCACTTCAACGTTGAAGTATTAAGTAAGGAAATAGGAGGTTAGGATTAAGGAGGAAGATGAGTTGTAGAGAACATCGGAAGAAACTTAAAGAATAAGGTTTAGAATAGTGCACCAAGGTCTCTTTTTACTTGACATATGGGATGTAAGCTACTGATAGTCAATGATAAATTCACAATGAGCTTGGGAGCAATTCTCGGAAAACAAGCTACTCATGTAGGCAAAGTGCTCTTGTAGGCAAGTACCGATCATAGGCGAGAAGCTCGAGTGTCAACTACCTTGGGCAAGTGACATGGTAGTTGATTATATGTTAAATTGATAAATATGGTAGTCAACTTTATTGATTTGATGATCAAACGTGCCAATTCCTAATAATTAAAAATTAAGAACCTTTATTGAGAGTTTTAATTTTATATTTTGAATTAATGAAATTGTAATATCATGTGAAAAAAAAAATTTTTATTTTTATTTTTTACATAGATTATCATTTGATCAAGATCGACTTATTATTTAAAAAGAATAATATCACTAATAATAGTTTTTGAATTATAATGAAATGTTTGTAATATTTAAATTTAAAAATTTTTTAATTAATATTTGAATTATAAATATATTAATTAATGTATTATTTTAAAAAATTATTTATCAATTAATTAGGTATCAATATTTGAAGTTAACCATGTAATGAATGGGTATCTCATTAGTTATTCGTAATTTATGTATTATATTGAATAATTGTAAAATTTAAGTATATTTGACATTAATATTACAACAGTTTAAGAATTATAAATGATATTAATCTTATTTAAAATATTAAAAATATTTTAATATCAATAATTTAATATATTAAATTCATTAAAACATTAATAAAATAATAAATCAAATCATATCAAACTTGAATTTAAAAATCTCTTCAATCTACAAGTTTAATTAATTAATTCAATCCATAAAAAAATCTACTTTTCATTCACCTATTGAAATCCCAATTATATAAAAAATAAATTTCAATACAAATAAAATTTAGTATATTCAAAGAATTATCCCTTGATAATTTGATTTTGATATACAAAACAACAAAAAATATTAAAAACATGAAACTCATTTCAATATTGAATTTCAAATGATTTCAAAGTCTTATACAAAATACATCCATATCAAGGAAACAGCTATTTTTGAAAGATTTCCAGTCAAAAAGCAAAGGATTCCTCTGCATATTGCATTCTTCTTTGTTTGTTTTAGTAGTTAAGTAGGAAAAAAAATAATGGAGAGAAAAGAAAAGACGTAAACATTAATAAAAGGAGTCCAGCTTGCCAATCACATCAAATGCTAACCCCCAAATGTCAAACAAAATATCTCATCACCGTTCAATCGGCTGTTCATCGTTGACCATCAAACAGTTCCCACCATCAAACCAAATAAATAAATTAACAGGCTGAAGAGTCACCAGATTTCAGAAGAATATTTCACTTAACCCCCTCTGATTTGTTTTTCTTGGGATTTGTGACATTTTCGTCTCTTCGGAATTTGGGTTTTAATATCGATCACAAACGCTTTTAATTTTTTTAAATAAAGGAAAAAAAAGTAAAACAAAAATTTTAATGAGTAACTAAAGACAATAATACAAAAAAAATCAAAAGTTTTCAAAATTTTATTTTATTTTTTAATTTTTCGATGTCTGAAATTAATTTTAAATTTTGATTAATTAAAAGTTAAATTGAATCAAATTTTATAAAAAATAATTTTTCTTAAATTTATTTTTTTATTTATAAATTTTAAAATAAAAATTTTATTTAAAAAAAATTAAAATTTTTATCACTTATATTAACAAATGACGATAAAATCTTATTTTATATCATTCTCAGTACCTTTTTAAAATCATAGATACTCTTTTGATTTAAAAAAAAATTTAATTTGTTTGAAAAAAATACATATATTTATTATTGAGTTTATGTATAGACATTAATGTAAAAACATATTTTTAGTGGCATAGAGTTTATAGTATTGTTGTTAACAAAATTAAGACAAATTTTGTAATACAAAAAAATTATATTGCTAGAAAACAGATAAAAATATACTAATAATTATTATTTTCTTTGATAATTTCTCATTGTCATATGAGCTTTCTTTCTTCTTGAATTAACAATAAATAAAGAAAGAAAGAAATGCCATTATAATTTGATGAGTGTGACTAAAAGTGAAGGGTTTTTTCAAAGGATAATTATATAATCTCAATTAAGGGTATAAATGATACATTAATATTTATAAATTATTCAGATTTGATTCGAAGAAAATTCGAATTTGGTTTGATTATTATCGAGTCAAGCTCGAATTCGAATAGCTCAACTTATCGATCGAGTCTAATTTGAATATTTTTATATCCGACTCGAGTAATTCGCGAGTTTAATCGAGCTTTTATATTTAAATATATTTTTATTATTTTAATTAATATAATATTTCGAGTATGAGTTCGAGTTTAAATTCGAGTATAAATAATTAAACTTTTATCGAATTTACGAATCGAGTTTATTTTTACATATTAATCGAACTTAATCGAATGAGCACGAATAATTCGACTTCAATCACAAATCAAACTCGAACTTAAAAAATAAAACTCGATCGAATTCAAATCGAATATCAAACTTCAAATTATGAATCAAATTCAAACTTAAAATTTTTATTATATTAATTCGACTCAACTCGATTATACCTTTAGTTCCATGGATGTTATTCATGGACTGAACTGTAGAATTTTAAGATTCTGGCAGCTCGGGTTTTGTGGGCACTGAAATGAGCAAATTCCTTCCTTTTCTTTTCACTGTACTATACCCTATCATTGGAACCAGTCAACCAGAGTTTTAGAATTTCTGTTTATTTTTTTAGTAGGTAAAATATTTTTTCTTCATTTTTTTTCTCTGTTACCTTAACCTCACTAAAATAATAAAACATAAATTTCGGGCTTTTAATTTATAATTAAAAATTCTATAATTAAATAAACAAAAATAGAGCATTTATATATATATATGAATTTTTTAAGTAAAAAGTTTTAATTTGAAAATATAAAAAATGATTTGTAGATACTAATTTTATTTTTTTAGATTTATTAAATATTATATCTAAAAAATAATTAAATTAATTAATTAATTGAAAAAAATTGTTTTTATGAAATGTTTCTTTCCCCTAACAGGCTTATTGAAGGAATTTTAAATTTAATTGGGTGAAACAAGCAGCAAAAATGGGAAAGCTATAAGCTACGAAAGGGTAACAAAAAATGAAGAATTTTAGCAGGTAAAGAGTTGATCATGTCAGACCGGAGATAGCACATTTATGGAAAGAGAGTGTGACAGGCATTAATACCGAAGAAGCTAGATGAAGAATTATTAATTAGTCCAGCTTTGAAAGGAAAATTATAAATAAGCTCACGTCTGTTTGTTTTATAAAAATAATATTCACAGGATAAGTTCAGTAATTTCGTCATCTCTTGGATTTCCATAATCATACAACTATGTTTCTTATCTACCAATCTATTTCCTAAATCGCATATTTGATTAATTAACTCTTAAATTCCATCAAATCGAAAGTTTATTTGACAACGAAGTAAATTTTTTTTTACTATGCTGCTAAATGAACTTCAAATATAATTATTAATTCAAGATTTGGACATTCAGTTAAAATTCATGCCTGGCTTCACGACAACAACCTTTGTTTTGTACAAATTTACAGGGAACCAACGAAACCATCATAAAATATTTATCTTGACAAAATTTTTCATTCCTAAAAAAATATCTGAACAGTTAATTGAAGTGTTAAATTTAAAAAATTATCAAATATATTACTAATAAAAATTTTTAATTTTATAAGTGAAATTAAAATAATAACATATGTTTTTTATATATTTTAAAAAAATAATTAAAAATCTTTTATATCATTATTTTAATCTTACTTATAAAATTAAAAAAAATTTACTATTAACATATTAAATAATTTTTTAATAAATTTTATGTTAAAATCTTCGAATTCAAATGCATTATTAATAAACTGAAAGCAAAGCAAAGCTGTGAGTATAGAAGCAAATGATGAGAAAATAGGAGAGATCTCAACAACTGACAACCGAGCCTCGAGGGAGTTGATCCTCTAAAACCCTAAAACCCTCCATATCGTTGAAATCTTTCTTTCCAACCATTGTACAATTCGAAGATATAATTCAGGAATTGCTCCAAACTTCTGTTGTAAGGGATGGAATCATGGTCTGAAAAAGAGGTGTTTCGAACTGGCTCGACTCCTTCTAGCGGTCTCAAAGGAAGAGTAAAGCAGGCAATGTTACTTGCCTCTAATCAGCGTAACCTGAGATTTTACGTGACAAAAGGCCATTTGTGATTTTGGTAAAATTTTTAAATTTAAAGTAGTGAAATCCAATAATGAAATTTTTTATAAAAAAAGTTTGAATTTTAAATACGATAAATACTGTTATTTAAAGATAACTGCTTGTATCCGCTGAAATAATCCTTATTTTGCACTTGGTAAAGTGCAAAGAATGATGATAATTAAAATTGAGGGAGAAATGGGATTATTGGGGGGTAATTATGGAGAGAAAAAGGAAAATAATTGGAGCCCGATCAATTTGTACGCCTAGGCTGAGGCAACACGCCACCTCCGTAATTTTAGGCAGGGTTGTCCCTCTATTATTAGTTTTATTAAATACTATTATAATGGGTATGGATGGGCATGTAAAGTAAACCTCTTCTCCTCGAGCACCGTGCCATGTCCTTGCCGTGGTCTTTACTCTCTCTCTCGCCTCTTTCTGTCCCTCTCTTCTTTTAAATACTAATTGTATTTTGTTTGGCTTTTAAGTTTGAAATAGCAGAAAGTTTATTGTGTCTGTGTCACGTGCAAATAGGTTCTTTTTACATCTCTCCCAAATCCCATTATTAGTTGTCGAATTATTTAATCACCGACCATGACGATTGCCTCTACACTTCACCTCAATTCATATTAATCAAAATTGCTAGTCCTAAATTCATGTTCTTTTCCCTCTAAAACAAGAAAGGTTGATGAAAACAGTTGCACTTGAAAATATGTGAAATCAAACGATCCTGATGCTATATCTTTTAGTTTGTGAGGCTAACGTGCCTATAAAAAATTAAGATTAAATAAAAATTATGGGAAAGAAAGATATTCGACAAATAAAATCCAGTTCCTAATAGGTGAGGGGTGACCCGATTTTTAGTGGAATTGTTGGAGAAATCTTCTGATCAATATGTGGCTGTCTGTTGGTCAAAATTTACCTGATATATCTTTGTCAGTTACCCAAAATGTAAGTACAAGGGCTAATTACGGGCTATACCTTATGCTAGGGTGACGGGCTTGGGCCCTTTTCCCGGATAAATTGTTGGATTCATGTTTGGAAGTCAAAATGATCCTTCGAGATGGACCATATCATTAAATAGATATTTTTTATGTTGAGTTTCTATTTGAGAATATTTTTTAAATAATAAAAAATTAAAAGATAATAGTTAGATGTAAAAGTAAGGAGGGTTTTTTGCATTTAAATTTTAACGTATAAGTCAGAAATCAAGATAAAAGATGTTGGAAAAAGAGAAAAAAAAAGTTTAAGATAAGATGGAACACAAGATAATATCGTATGGATGCCTATATTTATAAATAAGAAGGAGTGTGTCAATGAGAGACAATAATGACGTGATTGAGTTAATGTGAAACTGAATGTGTCAAGCCAATCCGACATATCAGATCTGCATAAATATCTGAAATACTTTTATTTGTCTGTTAAGGGCTCCTAATGAAAAAAAAAAGGCCATTATGCCTTTTGGACCACTAAATACCTCCAGCATTTTGACTCCTTACCATGCAATTTGAATATCAAACTATTCGATGTGCTATTAGTTCATTTCACATAGGTTAGCCAACTAAAAATGAAGGAACGAGAGGTCTAATCTTTTGTGGCTGAGATCAACACAGAGGTTTGCATTAAGAGACAATTAGCCTTTTTTTATAGCCCGATGTGAGGCAACGTGAGTCGACTTAGCACGAGTCCGATCTTGCATGTGTGCATTGGGTTGAGTGTATGATTGGTTTGAAGGTTGTCGAAGTGCCATTTGTTTATAACGATTTGAGATTATGATGGAAGCTTGTTTGGTTGATGTGAGACTTACATATTTTTTCCAAAGTTTGGATTCAATTCCTTCTTTTGAATTATGGTGATAAATTGACTATCGGTTCACCAGGCTAATTTGGTTTGAGGAGTCATCTGGTCTGACCGAGTTTGATGGTTGAGGTCCCATTAAATGAGGAAAGAGGTAGTTTGAACCATAAAATTCAAAGTGGGAAAGGCAAAAATATGTTTTTCAATGATGCTCTGACACGTGACACAATCTAAACCGCTCATCTAACCTGAGGTACGACTATAGAAAAAACTGTTGGGGCCTGCTTTCTTACTCTTTATTCGATCTAAGTTTTTTAACCACAAAAGCTTTTTTTCTTTTTAGCTTTACTGTTCTCTTCTTTTTATTTGCTCTCTTTATCTTTTTGGTACATTTTTTTATTATATTTTCTAGTTTTAATTTGAGGGACGCTGATAGTTTCAGGGTAGAACCTAAGGGGGTTTACTTCAACAAGATAATGATGACCTAGTCTTACCAATTATCGAAGGTCGAGACTATCACAAAAATGCTTATTGGCTCAACCCCATGTCTAAAGAAAGGTAATGACAAAATGATGAAAATGTTCAGATAAAAGTAGAGCAATTATTGAGCACGGAAGAGCTATGTGCTCAAATAAATTTTGATTTGGAAAATCCACCTCCTTTTCTGTTTTTCAAGTCAGTCGACCTTCTCTCATCTTCAATTGCTTCCCCTTCTAGGGTTCAGTCTCATCAATTTTCTTATTCTTTTACTTTTTCATCCATAAATACCCTCAAAATTTCTTATATTCCTCTTTGGTCAACTCTTATTAACATTACCTCTTCTCATTTCTTCCTTCGAGGTTATGGTGCTTTTAGTCACTGCTCTATCTTGGAATCATATTTCTGCTTAGAAGTTTGAGTATTTTGACAATGAAGATCCTGATGACAAAGAAGGTTCCGACGATGAGAAGTACGGTGCCCTTAATAGGAAAAATGATGACGAAGATAGGAGTTCTTCGAGGCTGGACGAGTTCATCAAGGTTTTTATATATACTCCTTACGACCTCAGTATGACCCTTAATGACATAATCAGGGAACTGAATGACAGGACCAATCTTGAAAACTGCCATAATATATGTTTAGCTTATTACGTTCATGCTCTGGTGATAAACTTTCATTTTCCTAGATAGAGGTATAACATATTACTATCGAATTACTCAGATCAGGTGACTGATAAATTGTAACCATATCAGCTCTTGGTATATTAGGATTTATTCGTGATGGTATGAGGTTTTCATTTCATTCTTTATTTGTTTTAATTTTTAATTTTTATAATTTAACTATCACTTAGCTTACCACTAACTCTATATAGTACATAGTAGGTTTTATCATTATTTGTCAACACTTAGATATTCTTTTCGACCTTCCTATTTAGAGAATTTTTTTAATTTAAAAGCAACCCAGTGATAAAGAGCTGGTATGACGTCATAGCTCGGCCTAATAAGAAATTATTTGTTGATTGTTTAAGCTCTATCAAAAATTAAAAGCTGTTTTTCCTTTGCCTCCAAAAACAAAAACTAAATAAAAGTAATATGACTGAGGTCGACGTCGAGGGTGAGGTCAGGGTTAAAGCCTAGGAGATAATAAATAAGCTTTGCCAATTTGTAGATGTGCGTATTGCTCTCTCTGTCTTGGATCTATCAGATCAAGATTAAACCTGATAATCCATGTTTTCGTATCGTGTTTTGTGTTGTATTTGAAACATGTAATGACACAAACTATTAAAACACAAACATGACATAAATTCCAAAATATGTTTAAATATTAAATGCGAATACGATACATTTAATATATGTGTTACATGTAACATGATATGATTAACATGTATACATTTAATTCGTTTAAACATAATATAAATAAATATAAATATTACGAATATATATGAATTGACACAACTAAAATGAATATACATAAATAGACACGACTAACATGACTAAAATAATAAATAACTATAAGCTATTTATCACTTACAAATTAATAAGTTTGGCATATTAATAATATAACAAAGTACTTATATATTAAAAAAATAAAAAAAATTTAATACTCATTTAATATATATTTAACATATATGTATATATTTAAATTTAAATTTATATTATATAACTATATTAATTTTTAGTATCAAATTTAAAATGATAAACTATTAAAAATTAAAGAATAAAATAGTAATGTATAAAACTAATATTAATATTTATATTGTATTTATATTATTAATATAAAAATAATTTTATAATAATTATTAAATGAGTATCATAATTAAATATTTAAAATAATTTTTATATGATGTTAAATAGCTAAATAAGTATCATAATTAAATGATTAAAATTTAAACTAATCTTTATTTGTTTATAGTAAATTAAAATAAATATAAAAAATATTAAATGTGTTAAATATATTAAATATATACTCATATGACAAGATTAAATTAAATATATTATTTATATTGTGTCACGTGTTTAGATTAGTCAACACATATATGACATAAATTGTATCGTCTCAAAATTCATCTCAACACGAATAAACATGAAACACGTTTGTTTAAAACATATATACGATTTTTTTCATATTTTTCATGTCGTATTTGAAATTGTCAGGTCTAATCGGGATAAAATAATGAAGTACCTCCGTATGGGAAAGCTCATCATAGATGCCCATGAGTTGACCTTCCATGAAGTAACAAATAAGATAAAGTACTAAAGTAGGTGTGAGGTAACCTCGTAGGATATTTGTTTCATTTGACTTTTTATCTAACTTTTAGCTTGATTTTGTAGAAATATCTTCTTTTAAGAAAGACTTTAATTTCTCTTTCTTCAAACATGAGCCCAGGCCTAAAAAGGCCCACAGAAAAAAGATCCAACTCGAAGCCTCATCTTAATAAGGTCATTAACCCTATAATGGGTAAGGCACCAAGCTTCCCAGCTTAGCACTCGTCCGCCAGAAAAAGCATAAAACCATAGCTTACTGGAAGCTTTTCTCAGCAGCTCTCTTACCTGCAAAGAAGTCAAGAATTGAAGCTTCCTCATCTACCTTAGAAAATTCAAAGTTTAAGGTACTAAGGCTCAACTCAAAAAATGTTTGTATGAGGCTAGTGTACACTCTAACTGATAACCTCTTTGAGAACTTTTGTGTGGCCAAGAGGTTTTGCAAAGTTATAGTTCTTCCTAACAGTAAGCATTGTTTAACTTCAGCTTAATCCATCATTATTTCATTTTTTATTTTGCTAAGTCTGAGTTCATCTTATGTATTATTTCAAAAACTCCCCCTACATTTATGGACAACATCACCTAAGCCTTTCATCATACATATCTAGCTATAGCTCACTGTTTAAGATTGAAAATGATATGATCATCTTAAACGAGGAACACTAAAAAAGCTTGGATGCTTTAGGCAGTGTGAGGTCTAGCTTTAACATGTCTCATAAGAAAGAGGTTGAGCAAAGAAAAAAGATTGATAAGCTGACAACCAATTTAGAAAGTGTTCAAATTGAGAAGGCCTCAACGAAGTTATGAGGGAATAGCCCCAGCTGAAACTTAGTGATGTTTAGGTTGAGATAACCAGGATGAGGTTTGAATTTGAGGCTGGAAAAAAAGAAAAAAAAAGCTAAAAAAGAAGGTCATTGAGGAATTCAAAGCCTCTAGTGAATTCTTTAAGCTCTAAGTATAGTTCTTTAAAAAAAACATGATCGATGCTTTCGAGCTGACGAAGAACGATAAGTAGTTCAAATTTACTGAACTTAACCTTGATATCTTTGATACTGACCTAAACAATATCAAATTAAAACTTTATTTAAATCAATCTGACGGGAAGAAAGAAGAGGAAAAATATGATGATGCACTAGATATTGAGCTCAAGGCTGCCTTGGAAATTGAGGTTGAAGGGGTTACAGTTAAGGGGAAACAAGTTGATGTCGTTGCTATTGTTACTGCTGTTGGGGATGTTGGTGCCATTATTGCTGCTGCTGATGCTATTGATGCTTATCTCATTTTTTTTCTTTTTTATTAACTTTTGTAAATTTTTTATGCATTTTTTGTTGAAGTATAAGGTCAGGTTTTTATTGTCACCTTACTAAAAAATCACTCTGATCAACTTTTGTCAATGATAATTCTTTTCTATATTGACCTGAGATTACTAATGCAAAATTTATAACTTTTTATTCTAAAGTTTTAGCTTAGTTTTATTTCATTTAAATTTGCTAAGTTTACGCTCGAATAGCCATATACAAAATGACCTCACGACTTATAATTCGCTTAGACAGTGACTCCCAAGCTTAAATTTTCTAAGATAATTGATTTAATTAGAATAATTAAATATTATGAGTTTCAGCGTAACTTGAGTGAGCTTAGAATTAGGTTGGGCTTTATTAGGTCTGATAATTTAATGACTAAGATGGCTTAACTTTGAGGTTGGATACATCAAGTTAAAAACATTATTCTTGGGTTGATCAATGAATGAAATAATCATAATTTTATTTACTTTTATATTATAAATGTTAGCTTAATTTAATCTAAGCTACTGATAATATACCTTCAAATTGTTCGCGTTTAATGTTCTCGATAGGTAATTGTTGTTTATATTCTGTAGTCTGCCATATATGGTCTTTCTTAGGTCGAAGCTAACTTACCACCTTAGTTATCAACCCTTGAGGTTTTGACCTTCATAAGTACTAGATTTCCCTTCTTGATGTTCTTACGTCAGACTCTTTTGTTATAATAGCTAGATACCCTTTGTTGATAAACCTTTATTCATGTTAGTGTCATGCTTTTTTATTCTTTAATTAGATGTAGATCGACCTTTAGAGCCTTTTCATTTTCTTTCTTTTACCTTAACTTAACTTTCAAGTTTGAAAGAATGAACTCGATGGGCACCACGATTTTTATTCTAAGTGTTAGGTGGAATGGGATTTCTCTTACGGGTACTTTGGTGGTCATCTTTAGGGCCCATAGTACCTTGAGAAGTTCATCAGGCCATTTTTCCTTTGCCTCGTCTAATCTCTTTTATATGACCTCCAATATTATCTTATTTACAGCCTTGGCTTATTCATTGGCCTGATGAAATCTTAGGTCAATGTGATGATTTAAACACCATTATTTAAATTTTAGATTTTTGAATTGTTTACCATTATCCGTTATTATGGATCAAGGTAGGTTGAACTCGTATTTTATGTTCTTTTATATAAATTTCTTGACCTGGGTCTCTGTTGTAGTGGCTAAGGCCTCAGTTTCTAGCCATTTCATGAAGTAATCTACCTTTACTAGAATAAATCTCCTTTGACCTGTGGCTGGGGTAAATAGTCTAAGAACGTCTATTTCACATTGCATGAATGGTCAAGGGCTAATAATGAAAGTGAGCTTGGTCGACATAAGATGTTATATGTAGGCAAACCTCTAGCATTTGTCACATCATTTTACCAAGTCAGTTACATCATTCTAATAATGGATCAGTAATAACCTTGCTTGAGAACTTTGTAGGTAAGTGGTCAAGGTCCGAGGTGGTTCTCACATATTTCTTCACAGATTTCTTTTATGACGTAATTTATTTCTTTGTCATCCATACATATCAGATAAAGTAGGTTAAAAGATCTTTTGTATAACTTTTCATTGACCATCGTGTATCGAAAAACCTTTTTTGTTAATATTTTAGCTTAAACTTTATCTTGGAACAACTTTCTTATAGTTAGGTATACTGTAATCTAAGTCAACCAATTTTTTTTCTATCTGTCCTGCAAGTTTTTTTTTTGATATTTTTTTTGTATCAATTCTTCCACTTTGACTTAGTCTAAATTCTAAGTTATTATTTCCAAGGCTAATTTAGATAAGGTATTTACCATCAAGTTTTCGAACCTCAGTATTTTTTTTACCTTAGCTTTTTAAAAACTGACGACGAAGACGAGTGCCTTGTCCAGATATCTCTGGATTTCTTCTTTTTGGGCTTCAAACTAACCATTTATTTTATCGACTACCAATTGGGAATCGCTATACAATGTGATATGCTAAACACTCAGTTCGACTAATAGTCTTAAACCAGCTATTAGTGTTTCATTTTCAACTTCATTTTTGGATGCCTTAAATCTAAACTTCAAGGTATATTGATCATGTAGTCCTTCCAAGCTAATTAGAATGAAGCTAGCTCCGTTGCCATGGCTTGTGGCTGATCTATTGATAAAAAGTTTTTAACTTTTTTTATAGCTTTCTTATTATTTTTAGGCTATTTACAAGATGGGCCGATGTGAACTTTACAATGAAATATGCCAACACTTGAGACTTCATGGTCGACTTGGAAAGTATATGTAGGTTGAATTCACTAAGCTTCACTGTCCACTTGATTAATCTTTTTGATAATTTTGACTTTTGTAAGACCTACTTTAATGGTTGATCGGTCAGTACATGTACCGTGTGGGCTTAAAGATATGATTTGAGTTTTCTAATTAGCATGATAAATGTATAGGCTAATTTTTTTAATTTATTGTAATTTATCTTTAACCCCGTTAGTACCTTACTCATAAAGTAAATCGATCTTTATCTCTTTTCTTTTTCACGGATTAAGGTTGAACTGATGGCTTGGTCTGTGGTTGCCAGATATAAATACATGATCTCACTAGACCTCAGTTTAGAGAAAATGGATGAAGAAGATAAAAACTTTTTGAGTTTGTCAAATACTTTCTGATATTAAGGGGTTTACGTGAAATAAAAGATATTTTTAAAAATTTTAAAAAATGATAGACATCATTCTATCGATCTGAACATGAACCTATTTAGGGTGACAATTCTTTCAGTTAGCCTTTATACATTTTTTATTGAGGTTAGTGCTTTCATATCCAAGATCGTTTGAATTTTTTTTGGGTTCATTTTATCCTCCTTTTATTGATTATATAGCTAAGAAATTTGCCCAATGTGACTCTAAAAATGCACTTGCTTGGGTTAAGTCTCATGATGTATTTTTTCAAGGTGTCAAAGGTCTCCCTGAGGTCTTTCAAGTGCTCGATTAAGCTATTACTTTTAACTATCATATCGTCCATATACATTTTTATGTTGTGGTCAATCTAATTTTTAAAGATTTTATTAATTAATTTTTGATAGGTTGTCCTTGCATTTTTCAAGTAAAAATGCATCACCTTATAGCAATAAAGGCCCTTCTTAGTGATGAAAGCCATTTTCTTTCCATCTTTTTTCAACATCTTGATTTGGTTATTGCTAGAGTAGGCATCAATAAAGCTAAAGAGACGATGCTCAACACTATCATTCATTAGTCGATCTATGCTAGGGAGAAAAAAATTATCTTTTAAGCATACTTTATTAAGGTAAAAAAAGTTAGCACACTTCTTTCATTTTTTGTTGTGCTTTTTTACCATGATCACATTGGCTATTCATTCAAGACAATAAACTTCTCTAATGAAGCCTGCTTGCAATAATCTGTTAACCTCTTTTTTGGTAGCTTTTTATCTTTTTAGGATAAAGGTTTTTTTTTTTTATCAAACTGGTTTCATGTTCAAGTTAGTGTGTAGCTTATGGATCATCACCTTGGTATCTTTCCCAAATAGGTCGAATGGTGCCATTGTAAATAGGTCGAAGTTATTTCTTAAAAGCTGAATTAATTGTTTGTTATGTTCAAGTTTAGTTTTAATCTGTACGTATTTTTCTAAAATATTTTCACAAAATGGTATAGTCACAAGGTCTTCTGTTGGTTCAGGTCAGTTTTCATTTGGATCAACTCTTTGGTCAATTATTTCTTTCTATTCAGTTAGGTCAGGATCATTTTTTACGAAAATAAATCTTGACATGATAATCAATATATTATTGATAATTGATCAGAAAATATGCTAAATATAATGCATTTCTCATTTTAATTTTTGTTTTGAAAAGCATGTTAGCTTGGTCTAAATGACATATAAATATTTTTGTTGGCTTAACAGCTCGATTATTTTCAAAATCATTTCAAAAGTTTAAACAATAAAACAAAAGATGTATCTTTTATTGGAGCTATTAGAGTTTAAGAGCTTAGAAACATCTAATAACACGTTTCTGTTAGGTCAGTCGTATGTTGTAGGTTCTTATTCCTATTTTTTTATTTTTCCTTAGTTTTTGTTACTTGTCTTTCTTCTTCAACATCTTGATCTCAATCGAGCTACTAATCTGCTTCTTAGTTATCTTTTTCATTAACATGACATAACATTGTCGCATCATGGACTAGTCTTCCCTCACCTCTTTAACTCTATAAGATGTTAAAAATTTTACCTTTAAATATAGAGCTGAGCCTATGAGCCGCATAACATATTAGCTAGGCTGACTCAATATCATATTATAGGCAAATGGGACAACTACTACTATGAATTTTATGATTGATGTGACTTTCCTCAATTTCCTTCCCAAAAAGATCGATAGTTTGATAGTTTTTTTCATTGGTACTTACTTGTTTCCAAATCCTAATAGGGTTATGGTGATTAGTTACAGTTGATCTTCCTTTATACCTATTTTTTTCATGGTGGCATAGTACATTACATCAATCGAACTCTTGTTATTGAACAATATCCTCTTGACCATATAATTATATACCACAGCCATGATTACTATAGTATCATTATAAGGATGTTGGATTCCTTCCAAATCTTTCGAGCTAAATAAGATCAGCTCATCTTTTTAATCTTTTTTTTTCTTTACTGAAGAGCTAATGGCTATGATCATACTTGGGTTGGACTTTTTTTTTGTTGAGGTTGAGTTTCCCCTAATAATCACATTAATCATTTCAATAATCGACCCATTATTGTCAAGTCAACCTTTTTTTTGTCTTTGCTCATTTTCTCAGACTTTTTCTCTTCTATTTTTTTTACCTACCTTCTCTATCGCTTGTAGGCTCTCTTTAGTCTTGTCTGTAATTCAATCTATTCTGACATTATCTCATTTGATCTATAAATCTCTTTAGCTGACCTTTTTTGATCAGAGTTTTAATCTTATTTTTTAGGTCGACACAATTCTAAGTGTTATAGTCTATGTCCTTATGGAAGGCATATCTTTTGGTCAGATCCTTCCTCGTATTTTGCTTTAGCGACTTCGATCATTTGAGTTTTGGATTTTTTTATTTGCATCAAAATTATCTCTCAGAGGTATTTAGTGTAGTATAATTTTTTTCTACTGGGTTTCGTGCCCTCTATAATCTTGCTTTTAAGGAAACTTTAGATGGCACTCTCTGTCATTGAGTCCACTTGTTAGGGTGGCTACAATGATCATTTGTTTAAGGTGTTTTACCTGTAGAGCTTTCATGTTAAAACGTGGATATAGTTTTTTAGGGATTAATTACAACCTTGGTGGATCGACATCAAGTTTTACATCATCTTTTTCATTCTTTTACTGCTTACAAATTAGGATATAAAGGAATGGTTGAGCTCTTTAAATGTCTAATTGACCTTGGTTTTAAATTGCTATACCAAGATCTAGTTGTGTCCTTAAGGGTAATAGCGAGGCCCTTACATATCAGTGCTTCGTCTGCATCTTACATCATTATGTTAGTTTTATAAAGTTTTAGATGAAAAAAAGACTAGATGTATCATCATAAGTTTCTAAGGTCAGCATTTTAAACCTTTTAAGAGTGATTGCTTTGTTGATTTCTGCGATGAAGGATGAGGTCTTAAAAAATTTGAGCTCGTTTTCAAAAGCCACTACGTTCACCTTTAGCTTTTTTTTTTTTCCATAGATTGCATTCAAGCTTTTGAGTCTTTGTTTGGTTGGGACTTTGGGTTAGTTTGTTTTAATTTTGAGGTCGTGGCATGTGTTGGGTTGAGACTAGGGTGGTGGTGAGCAAGAATGTCGTGTTCTTTTTCTCTAGAGGTCAAAAGGGCTTTCATGTCTTCATAACTTGGTTGTCTTTCCACAGCTTCTCAACCTGGGATAACTAAGTTGGGAACCTTTGAGGCCTGGGATGAGATTATAGTTTGTAACATCTGTTTAAGAGCTTTTATCTGTTCGGTCAGGGCCTGAAAACTACTCCATTGTCAGAATAGCCTGTTATGGGGTAAGTCAATCCGAATGTTAGCTATTGTATATCTTCATTTAGACTAGAATGGCCGTCTTTCGTACCTTTAAAGTTTTCTTCCTATGAGGGATTATTTTGTATTCAGTTAATGAATGAAAAAGCCCCTACATAAGGCATCAAATATTTGTGTTGAGCTCCAATGTAAGGATATTCTTGAAAAAGCAAAAAAGGGGAAGAGAATGGTAAGATATAAAGGTAGGAAGGTTCCTTACATTTGCACTTCAATGTACAAGTAAAAAATCAAGATGAAAGCGAACGGAAGGAGAGAAAGAAAAAATGTTTAAGATGAAATCTAGGATAATATCGTCTGAATCTTTATATTTATAAATAAAAAATAATGGATCAATTAGAAATAATAATAACATGACTAAATTAATATAACATTAAATGTGTCAATCAAGTCGAACAAATATTTAAAATGTGTTTGATTGTCTTCCAAAGGCCTTTGATAAAGAAAAAAATCATTATACTTTGTAGATCATTAAATATCCCAACAAATATAAAAAATAATAATTGGATGCGGGGAAGGGATAAAATCAAATAAAATTATTAAGAAATAGAATGGACAATTAAATATCGATAATATGTTCTGCTATCATATTTACTTGTGAAGGCAAGGTAGCGAGGGAGGGATTGTTTCGCAAAAAGGAGTGATTTGTATGAAATATTAGTAATTTATCGTGGATTACATGGTTTTTTATTTGCATTAGATCATATATAAAATTTTCTTTAGAAAATAATTAAAGAATTTAATGATTAAGAAAAATTGGCGTGGAATTCTAACAGGTGAACGTAAGCGAAGGCAAAGGGTGTGGCCCTCAGGGGAGCTATAATTGATGATGATGACTTTTCCGAGGCAACCGAGTAGAATTTCAAAAACCAGCGGAAAAAAAAAGTAAACGGAGCGAGAAACTGGAGACAGACAATCCAAAACCTTTTATCTCTTTGTTTTTCTCTCCCACAAAGCCCAAAACAACACCCCAAACCAACCTAACATTTTCTTCCAAAGTAGAAAGCGGCGCTCTCAGAAACTATCTGCCTGCCTGCCTGCCTGCCTCAATCACAATCCTACATTTCCTCTTTCTCTCTCTCTCTCTCTCTCTCTCTCTGCCATTATCACGTTGTTGCTCCACGCACAAAGTTTTCTTATTTGGCGGGTGGTGAGACGCGTTGGATGAGAAAGTGAGGTGAAAAGTAAAAGCCGTGGTGATATTGTATTACAGCGCAAATCTAGTCGAAATGTAGGAGGGGGCAGCGTAGGATAGGATTAGCGGCGATAGGTACAGGGTGTAGGGTTTATAGGGTGCACATGCCAATGTTAATTAATGTGTGTATGGGTGTGCCTCACTGAGTTGTGTTTGTTCTTTTTTATTGGAACGAAATGCAAGGGTTTTACCTCCACCCCTCCGCAAATAACCACGCACTGTTAGTTTGGATGGAATAATGAGATTTTATACGGGTGAAGTTGAAAATATCATTCAAAGTAAAATTAATTATTATGAAATTAAAATTAAAATAATGAAAAATATATTTTAATATAAAAATAATATTGATAATAAAATAAATTATAATAACAAGTATTATTAAATATTTATTACTTTTTATATTTAATTTTATTGTGAATTAAATTTTAATTTAAAATTTTATTAACAAATTATATAATAATGGACGCTATTAAAATTAACACGTAATTTATAAATGAAGGTCAAATTGCGTAGGAATGAATATGTCAAATGCTTTATTCAACGAAAAGAAGAAGAAAGAAAACAATGGCGCGTGCACAGTAGGTGGTTTCGGGGTAATGGATTTTGGAGCAAAACTGGAAAAGGAGAGCCTAGGAATTTGTCAGTGACGGTAGGGTAATAGTATGAAGCGTGTCCGTTCCATATAAGTCCATTGAGCAGAGCGTAAGTCAAGGACAGTCGTGGCCAACTTAAAAAAAAAAAAAACCTTTGCAGTCACTCTCTCTCGAATTTTTTTTAAATTTTAATCTAATTTAATTAAAATAACATTAAAGTTTAGAAACGTAAAATTTTAAATTTTTTTAAAAAATGAAATTTAAGAAAATTTGATATTCAAATTTATGTTTGATTTTTAAAATATCTCATAATCTATTCACGCATTTCGTAAGAAAGAATCTTGATTTATTAATTTATATGTAATTATCATAATTTTTTTATAAATTATAAGTAACTTTTCATTTTATTTTAGTAAAAAAATTTAAACAACAAATAATATTTTTAACAACAAAAAAATTTTAATTTTTTATTTAAATATATATAATTACTGTGTTTAATTATACATCAAATTATAATTATTATATTAAAATATAAAAAATCAATTATAACGTTTGAAAAATTTAAACGTTTTATTTACTTTTGTAAATACATTAAAAAATATCAAATAATGTATTTGTTTAAAAAATATTTTATTTACTTTTATAAAGATTTTATAAAATCATCTATCAAATAAATTGTTTATTCAAAAAATATACTTTATTTGATATTTTTATAAAAATTCTAAAAAAAAATCAAATAATACGTTAGTAGAATGAACGTTTATATCAAATAAGATGTTTATAGGAAGAAATCTTTTTAATTACATCATATTAAAATTGAATTAAAAATAAAATAAATTTAAAAAAAGATTAAAATTGAGTTTTTGATTTGCTTTTCAAAGAGATTAAAAATATATGATAAATTTTTTATTTAGATTAAATTTAAAAATAAAATAATTATTTTTTAAAAATTTTAAAATATCATAAGAAAAAAAAAATTTTTGATTTCAAAATTTAGATGTTATTGAGAATATAATATTTTTTTTATAATTAAATGATTTGGAATCAAACGTAATAAATAAATTCTCATCATTAAAATTTAAAAAAAAATTATAAATTCTCCCTAATAAAATTCACTCTTAAATCTTTTAAAATTTATGAATTAAAAAAATTGAATCAATGCATATCATTAAATTACTATTTATTTTATATTTTTTATTAGACAATAAAAATTTTTTAAATTTCGCTCACTACAGCTCCTCCAACCAATTCACTTTCAACATTTTCATCTCACTTGTTCTACCATATTCCCCTTACACTTCTTGATCCTTTATTTTTTATTTATTTCTGACTTTCCCCAATATTTAACTTTTTAAAATATTTTTTTAAGGAGATGGAGCGAATGGATTTTTGCCACGTGTTATAAACTTGGTGGAAAGTAACCGCGAAACATTTACCCGAGTTTATGAAACTTCCGGTTTTTTCAGTTAGTACATAGGAAAAGCCTAATAAAGGTAAAGTCACTTTCCGTAGGTGGCCACATGAACCGACCTTCTTGGGCTGCACAACTAAGTTTTGGGCTTAAAATCAAGATCCTCATAAAACTTTTTTTAAAATTTTAAATAAAATTTTTTTAGAATGGTACATTACTTGTCGTTTAAAAAGGACTTCTTTAACTGTTAAAAGTGTAAAATTTGATTGTAGAGATTTTAAATTGAATGAGTTGACAGCTTAATGATGTTAAAATAGAGTTTAAATTTTAAATTTTTAAGTTTGAATCTTAATAATAATTTAAAAGATAAAAAACATTAAAATATTAAAAATAATAAATTATTTTATTTTTTAAATAAATATTAATATTCTTATTATATTTAAATCAAAATTTATTTTTTATTTGTATTCAAATGAAGTTTTAAATCAAATAAAATATTGATTTACTTTAAAAAGTTTTTAAAATATAAATTAAATGATAACGATTTTTTTAATATAAATTAATGTTTAAAAGATTATTTTGGATGTAAATTAAATATTAAAAATATAAAATTTATTTAAATAAATTGATAAAATTTTAAAAAATTTTTTTGCTATTTTATCCAAAAAAAAAAAAAATCTGATGTAATTGACGTGGAAATAAAATAAGTTTGGGCGCTAGGCTGAACCAGTCTGGGCCAAAAATCAGGATAAGAGTGACAATATTTATGGGCTTGTCTTTGTCAAACAGAGTGGTCCCCTCCTAAGTGAACACTGAATGGGGTGCACAATTGCCTGCCTTCTACAGGTGATAGTGATTGGCAAAGGTTTGGAGAAAGGAATGGCCCCCTACCCTTCTCTCCCCAGCCACACTCAAAGGATCTGAAAGTCTTTGGTGCCTTTACTGAAAAAGTAGAGCACTTTCCGTTTCGTTTTGCACCCTTTTTTCCTGCCTTAGGGGATGGACCCTCTACACTTCTTAGCCTTCTCTACTACTAGTACTTAATGACTCCGCTGTGAAAATTCAATTCGATGCTGTAAATGTTTCCATGTCAGGAACATCTTCAAACTTAAAAAAAAGAAAGAAAATTCTATTTTTTTAAAAATAAAGTTTTAAAGTTTAAATTTTAAGATTTTTTCTTAAAATATTATTTATCCAACACAATCATGGTTGAAAAAATCGAAACATTTCATTTATAATTTTTTTAGTATAATAATATGCTCTCGAAAAAGTTCCTGTAATATATGGCTAGGTGCCAACCAAAAAAGAAAAGAATTATTTCAATCCAAAGCTTATTTATAAAAATAAACAGTCTTTTTTTTTAATTTAAATTTTTGATATTTGATAATTTTTTTAAATTTTTATTAATTTAAAATCCAATCAAATTAAATTATATAAAAATAAATTTTTTTATTTATAAAATTTAAAATTAAAATTTTACTTAAAAATAACTATATTTTTTTATCATTCGAATAGACAAACGTTGGTCAGTCTTTATCTCATTAATTGATTGTTGTCAGCGATTATGAAAGATTCTCCCGAAAAAGCAAAAAGTTATGAGTAATTTCAGTTGGGACAGGGGCACAGGAACCGGGAAGAAGATTATGTTTATGGGCTAGAAAATTGAAGTTCCTTCACTAAATTTTAATTGGGTTTTTCCTTTTGGGCTGCAGAAACGTATGTCAAATGCACCAGCAATGTCCAAACCTTTCGATTTCTTGCTTTGTTGGAAAATATTAACAAAAATAAGAGAAAGAAGATTTGTCAACAGCCGTATGTATTTTTTTTTTTTTGATAAAGTGTTAAATTTTTATTTTAATAATTAAAATTAAAATTTTAATATTTTCAAGTTTAAAAAAGGTTTATAATATTTAACTGCAAATATGAATTATAACGTGGATTGTGTATATTTAAATTTCTTATAGTATTTATGAATTTTGACTATGTGATTGTAATTTTTGTTTATAGTATTAAAATATTATTGCTCTAATTATTTATACATATGGACAAAATGATTGTTATTTATATTTTTCCCTCGTAACTAAAAAAAATTATTTATACTTAAAAAATTTTTATTTACTGTTGACCTTTGACGGTATCATATCGTAGGGTTGGTCCATGTGGTCCTAGAAGTTCATGGACCAATCCACGGTCCAAAAATTTAAAGACTGGTCCTATACATGAATGGTACAGGGTTCTAACTTTATAAATCTACGCAGACCATGTTCATCCTTGAACACGAATCGGGCGTTAGAAGGTAATGAAAAGGTATTAAATTTCGTTAAATTTAATATAAATAAATTTATTTAGATTTATTCAAAAGAGAAATATGTTAAACTAAATTAAAAAGTTTTTTCTAAAGAAAAAAAAGAAAGGTAATAAGTTGGGGTTTAGGCTCAATAAAAGGGAGGCGGTAGAAGCAATTAAAAAGAAAATTTCTAATGATTTGGGTTTGAGAAACTAAAGTTGAAGTGGAGATATATACATTATCATGTGTGACTTTGTCTTTAAGAGCATCAGTACTTTTCTAATAGAAATTTGGGCTTTGGGGAGACGTACGAAAATGACTCCACCATTTTTTTCTCGAACGCGTCGGGTTGACATCAATCAAATGCAAAGCAAAGTGTCAAAACTTGGCATAAATGACAAAATCAAAACTTGGCCTAGAAAAACATTGTTTAAGGATTTATATTTGTGTTTTTGGATCTGTTGAATGAGTTACAACCATCTAAATGCTGGAAAACATGCATATAAAAAGAGAATGATTGTAATTGAAGATTAAGTAGAGATACTATATATCCAAAAAATAAAGAAATTTTGGAGAGTTAAATCACATTATATATCTCTTAGATCTTTACTATATATTAATTTACGCCTTTAGTTGGTTAACTTAATCTTCAAAATGAGTTTCTTAATCGTTTTCGAATTACATATCATGGTCCAATACAACATCATCAGTTCTAGTACAAAATTCTAATTTTTTTTATTTTACTTTTTATTTACATGTAAATCACGTTTTATTCATAGATTATGCTATTTGTTTAAGTCTTAGATAAAATATTTTAAATTTGGATTCAATTCGAGATAATAAAAATATATTTATGTAATATTAATTTTAAATTATTTTTTACTTTAATTTACAGAATGAGGTTTTGAATCAAATTTTTTGAGTTAGAAAAACAATGAAATATACATGCACTTACTCTAAGTAATTAATTTTAAAATGTTCCACTGTTAAGTCAATGACAAATTAAAGTCAACATCATCATTTATAGATCGTCATGAAATTTACGATCCTCGATTTTTTGTGGTATTGGAACCTGGAAGCATCGTGTGGGGGGGGTGGCTACGGTGGCTATAACAATAAGTTTTGACCGATTTGCTTATGAATTTTGTTAGTATAACAACTTAGCCAATCCATATAAAATTGCTTATTTAATTATGGGCAATAGTAGTTCACAGATATTCCACATGCTTATATATATATATATATATATATATATATATATTGACACTAATGCTCTTTACATGATTTCCTTTTCTTATATTCTCTCTATGAAAAAAATAAAAAATAAAAGAAAAAATTTTAAACTTTGAAATTTAAACTTTACACATATTGATTGCTATTTTAAGGGTGATTACATATATTAATTTGAACTAAATTTTTTTAATTTTTTTAAGTTTTTAATCTATTATTAAATTTTTTATTTTAAGTTTAAACAACCTATTTTGTTTGAGATATTTTTAGGATAAGAAATCGGCTTTTGATTGTGAATTGAGTTTGATTGGAAAGTTTTAGGTCCAATAAAAATTTTTTAATTTACTATTATTATTATTATTTGGTTTAATTTTACTTACTTTAAAAAATAAAAAAAAAAAGAAAGAGAAATCAAAAAATCAATAACAAAGGAAAGTTTAAAAAAAAAAAACAAATGAAAATTTTAGTGCTTGATTCATGCAATCATTGAAAGATTAAATTATAATAAAATTAAATCACATGTAATCATAATCTCATGATCAATTGATTTTCAGATTTAAAGGAGATTAAATCTTTATAAAGAACTAACCAAAAAATGTAAATAAGAGGAGAGATCGAAGGTGTTTAAAATTTTTTTGGGTTTGGATTCTTTTCGTGAACAGAAAGTTTTTGGTTTTGCGTTAGTTTTTTGGGAAATTGTGAGCACTATTTTGAGTTTAGGGTTTTTTTTTTTCGAAAGATTTAGGACTATTTTGAGCTTTTTTTTGGATTTTGAGATTTTTGATTTTTGATTTTTAAGAAATTATTTAGATTTGATACGTGGTTGAGGAGAAGCTTGGGAATTTTGGAAAAACTTGAATTTTTCGATGTCAAAACCTATATTTTTTGTTGGAATTTGCATTTGGTTGAACTTTCCGGCGAGACTAAGGAAGTTTGTGTTAAGGGAGAAGGGCTTTCTAAAAAAAAAAGGCCAAAACTTATATTTTTTATGCAACCAAAATGATTTGAAGACCTGGATCCGCATGTAACCCAAGTAGGATGCACGCACAACCTGTTTGTACAACTGGACTTAATTGCAAGTAATTCTTTTCCTTTTTTCATTTTATTTTCTGTTTTGATTTAATTTCTCCTATTTTATTTTGATTTCATTATATATATCTTTCTTTTTTACTATTATATTATCATTTGTTATTATTTATTATTTTAAATTGGACAAATACTTTGTTTTGTGAATTTCATTTTATTTATTCAAAGGCAAAATATAAAATAAAAAGTTCTAAAATAGATTTATGAATTTTACTAAACTATTGCAGGACTTTTCATGAATTTAAAGTTTTATAGATTTTACCAAATTATTGAAAAATTTCATAAATTAATTTTTTTTTTAAATTATTATTTGTGAAATATCCTATTTTCATCATACCAAATTATTAAAGGATTTGCATCTTAAATTAAATCTTATCAAACTATTGAAAGATTTAGTATGATCTCTAAAAAATCAATTTACAAAAATAAAAATCTCACCAAACTATTGGGGGATCTGTGTTAAAGTAAAACCTACCAAACTATTGAAAGATTTTACTAATTATTTTTTGAAAAATACATTAATGAACTCGACGACGAAGCCTTTTCAGAATGAGACATTAGTCTCCATTAATACTCTTGAGGTGAGAAAATTATCTTAAATTACTATCAAACTATTGGAGTAATTTTAGAATCAATTTTTAGTAATTAAATTACTTAGTAAAATTATAAGAATATTTTAAGACTTGGATAATTTGAAATCAAACTGGTATTATCCTTTGGATGGACATTGTGAGGGTGCTATAACTTTTTTCACAAATAATTGCACTCCCGAACCTAAAATATGATTTTGTGGATTTTAGAATCTACTATTTAAATATACTTAAGTCTATCTTAAGACTTCTCTTTAAATAGGATAAATTCAGTTAGGTGATCAATCACACCTTAAAAATATATTAATGATGACTCCTAAAATCTATGTTTAGCAGTAGGTCCACAAATCTATATGTTATAATAGTTTAATGACTTTACTGGGGAATAGGAGAGTCAGGTCAATAAATGATTTTTTGTTATCTAAGCCTAACTTAATAAATTTAAAATTATTTTATTTTATTATTTTTCTTCTTCTCTATGTTTTATTAATTTACTTATTTATCTTATTTGTCATTTACTAGCATATGCATAATATGGATTCTACACCCAAGTTCTGTCCCTTAAGAGGGAGTAGAGAACCTACGCCTTTGTGAGATTCTATGTCTCCGTATGGGCTAGCAGAATACTTTCACTCAAATTGAACCTTTTTCACTTATAACGTATAATAGATACTTTACTAATCTGTGATAGACAATGATGTGAAGAATAATTTGAGAACCTATAGAATTAATCCTAAATCACATATAGTGAGTTGTAATACTCATGGGTAGATCCATGTCCTTTCTTTATTGTAGAAATACTCTAAATTAGGTCACATATCATTTAAGTTATGCATTAACTTGTTTTTTCTTTCTTTCTTTATATTGGTTGCTAACTTTGTTCTTATTTGTTCCTTTTTTTTTTATGTGAATCATGTTAACATCAATAAGTTTGCATTTATTTATTTCTTTGTTTGTCTATTTTCATTCATTTCATGCATCTCACTCATTCATTGATCATCATCATCATCATTAATTTATCATGTCATTGCATAATGAAAATCTTATGCTTATTTGAGGCAACAATTTAGAAGAGATGGGAGATCGGTTAAAAGCACGGATCTAAGTTTTGAAACTCAATTAAAAGTAATTTAGGCATGACATATGAAAAATAAAAATGCAACTTACCAAGCTAGTGGAAAAGGTAAAAAATCTTGAAGTGGCCTATTCTTAAGAATTCTCATCAACTCTAATTCGTGTGTGCATTCAGCAACCATTTTGTTAAGATAAAAAAGCCTATTGTAATACTAATGTTGGTCCAAGTCATATCAATGCATCCAATGGCCTAAGAAAGTACCAAGTTAGAAAAAAAATATAAAAGATAAGGCCTTCTAACCTTGCATCGGTTCAATAGATTGGCTTATACCCAAATCCCCGATCGATTATTCTTAAACAATCTCTTTTGGTATCCTAAACAAGATCTGTTCTTGTTCAACTTCTATAGATTAGCCCATACCCATATACATTCATGATTATGAATTATGCATTTCAAAACCTTGGTACTTATTAACCTATCTAACAGTGAAGCTTCCTAGTGAACCTTTAGGCATATACACCCAAATTCTACTCCAATATCTGCACTTATGAGTTAAAAAACTACTCAACCTAAAAAATCATTGAGTAAAAAAGAGAAAGAGAGAGAGCCATCATTTGATTTAATCTCTATGACTTACACTGAATTATTTTTATTATTCTTTAAAAATTATCTGATCACACCAATTCTTTTAGAGCCACTAAAACCACCTTATCTTAAATAGTTTGATGTTAAAGGTCGATGTGACTATCACTTTAGGAATACGGGCCATTCAATAAAAAATTACATTACTTTCAAACATAAGGTTCAAGGTTTAATTAGAGATGGTGTGTTAAGTTTTAAGGATAAATGAGAGCCCAAGATTGTTAAGAAGGTATTGCCTAGTCATAGTTACTGAAGAACTTGCCCATGGCAGTACCATGATCTTAAAGCTAGAGAATAGGATCAAGTAATAGATTTTAAGATTTTTCCAAAAAATGTTCTTAGATGTTTTTGTCAAAATAATTTTTAATTTTTAATTAGAGATTTTATTTTTCTTCTATTTCTTATTATGTGATAGAATTTAATGCATGCACCCATTTATTCATGTATACATTTTTTTTTGCATAAATTCATAATAAACATTATCTTAATTCTTAATTGTGACAATAAGGTTTATGAGCCTGATCATCAATTAATTTTGTTACCACTCATGGAACCAAACCAACATAGCTAAATTGAAAAAATGTGAGTAGATTTGGCCGAGATAATGTAAATACTAAAAATTTTGAATAGAGAGAAAAAGGTGAAAGAAACTCGTATACAGGTATCTTAAGGGGCACAATCGTAATAAGCACCACTTTTGGGGGCATACTCTTATTCTAGAATATCTTCAATAGCTTTACCAATTTCAGTCTTTGATGATTTTGAAAAACTAGCAAAATTGAAAGATTGTTCATTTGAAGCAACAGAAGATTCATGTGCTTATAAGAAAATGGATCTTATAGAAGAAAGGTTTTGAGCTATTGAAAAAATAAATTTTTATGGATATATGGATACATTGAAGCTTTACTTGATGCCATATGTGATTATTTCACCTAAGTTCAAGGTCTCAAAATTTAAAAAATATAGTGAGACTAAATACCTGATGACCCATGTCACTATATACTATAGAAAGATAACTGCTAATGCTTATGATTATAAACTCTTGATTCATGTATTTCAAGATAATCTTACAAGATTTCCTACTAAATGATATACTCAGTTGGATAGAACTTAAATCACTACATTTTAGAGCATACATAACTCAGTACAAGCACATTGTAAAGTTGTCTTAGATCAATTGTCTCTACAAATTATGAAAAAAAAAAATGTTGAGAGTTTTAGAGAATATGCTTAAAGGTAGAAGAGTACTACTACCCAGGTTTAACCTTCTTTAATAGAAAAAGAAACTACAATCTTATTTGTCAACACTTTTAAAGTTTCATACTATGAAAGAATGATTAAAAATGCAATAAAAGTTTTTACTGACATGGTCATATCAAAAAAGATAAGAGAAAATACCATAAAAAGTAAGAAACTTAAAAAAGATAATGCACTTGATGTAAAGGATGTGTGTGTACTAAGAATGGAAAGAGAAGATGTTTAAGTCATGATGTATGAAGAAAAACAGGTTGAAAGCTTTACCCCATACATGACGTACCAACTTTACCACCCTATTGTAAATAACCTTTTTCAAAATCCTTATTTTCACCAACCAACTCAATAAAAAGCTCATTACATAAGTTATTATCCCTAATTTGCTACTCAACCATTGAATGGCCAAAGAAGATCAAAAAATAGTCTAGATAAAATCCCAATTCTAGTTTTTGATCTTTTACCTAGGCTGGTAAAGTACCAGTACCTCACATCAATATCTTTGAAAACAACTCCAAATCTATCAATCAAGAGTTATGATCCAAATGGTAAATATGATTATCATATAAGGGAAATTAGGCATTTGACTAAGAAATGCAAACAATTGAAAGAAAATATTGAAAGCCTCATCCATAGTGGCACATTGACCTAAGAGCTTTTTGAGCAATGAAAAGTTATTTTATCATAGGTTGATTATTCTTTTTATATTGATTTCTTGGACATGTAGTCATTGGTTTCTAATGAGTTTTGATTATTTAGGTTCTTACAAATGCATGCAAAAAAAAAAAATCAAGAAATTTGGTGATTATTATTAGGAATGGGTATCTTGAGCCATTTCCCTGAACATTTCATTTTTTTCAATTGGAAGATTAAAAACCCTAAGAATTTTCAAGGATGAAAGTTTCAAATTTTCACCCTATTTGACCATAATGAATCTCAAAATTTATTTATCTTCATTTGGGTTATGAACAATGAGATAGTTAATTAATTTATAAAATCTTTTAAGGCACTGTCCTAAGCTTTTTAATTTTTGGTAATTTAATAAATGTCAAGGTTATTTTAAACATGTCACCACCTAAATTCCTTGAGCTATGTTTTTTCAATTTGTTCAATATTTTGGCTTATGCTACATTCATCTTCTTTTTGAATCCTTTACCAAACGATCATTTGTACTCATTTTGGGACAAAAGCCAAATTTGCTTGATGTCTTAAATAACCTTTTTGACGATTCTAACTAATGAACAATCGAATGGATTTGTTATCAAAATGTATTATAAGTATGAGTTAAAAAAAAAGTAAAAAAAGAGTTGATTGTGAAATCATGCATGTAGGGCATTCAAATGAACCTAAGTTAATTAGAAAATAAATGGTCTCTTGAGAACTACTTTTAAATAAGTATCCATACTTGAGATGAAAAATGATCATCTTTCAAATTATCTTTTAAAAAAAAGCAAATATCCATTTGTTACCCCTTTTGAGCCTATTGATTATTCTTTTTGAATGAACTCTAACTAATGATCACTTTTCAAATTTTAAGGTAAGTTCAAGAAGAAAGAGATCTCATCAAGAGGGCATGTGATCTTATGCTAAAGGTTAGAAAATAATACCTTATGTTAAGAAGCAAGCTTGAAATAAGATGAGTTTCAAAAATTTTGAACCCATGTAAAAAAAAAAAGAAAAAAAATAGAAAAATGAAAAGACGTGTTTTGAAAAAGGGAAAAATGTCTCTAGAAAAGACATGATTCTTGAGTCGATCACTTGTAAATATATTTTTAGACCTATTTATAATTTTTTTCAAAACCCTAAACCACAGCCTACGTTATGTTCTTTAAAAAGTTTATTTTGATCAAGTGTGGATATCTAAATTGAAAAGTTTTTTTTAGAAATTCACCATTACTTTTTGATTTTTAATGAATTCTAAATGCTCAAATTTATGATGGAATATAAAAAATAATATATAAAAAAAGAATGAAGCTTTAGGGTGAAAACTTGAAATGGTAGCCTATAATAAAATTGAAACTCTAAAAGTAACTAATGACTTTTCATGTAGCACCAACAAGCTTTTCTTCAAAAGCCCAAAGAGATTGATATCATTATAAAGATTCCATCTAAAATTTAGGCTTTGTTCCTTTTTCAAACCTAAAATTTTAAGCATGACATAGTTGATTTTGACATTTATTGAAATATCACATATCAAAAATTGAAAGGAGTGCCAAAATATATTGTACTTTAAAAGACTATTTTTAATTGTGAGCCCAGATGAAAAGATGTTCTTATTCTCATTCAATGGCCAAATTACTTTGGTATTAAGATCCTTCTTGATGTGTTAAATCATTGTATTTTTTTGGAAAACCAAAGTTATAATTCATCATCCTTATTCAAGGTGGTATTCATTAATTTTTAAGAGATTTGATCACACACAGAAGATAGTTGTGTGGGGTAATTTTCAATGCTATTATTAGAAAGTTTTGAGAAATGTTCAAAATGTGTTAGATTTTAATGCTCATGGTAAGAGATAAATGAATGCTATAACAGACCTTTTTAGGGTAAAAAAATGCCAAATGCAAGGGATCGATATTAAAACAACTTATTAGACGAGAAGAACAATTTTCAAGAATAAAAATGTTGAGAATATCTGCTATAGGTTGTGAAAAAACTTGTTAACTAATTCAGAGGTTATGTCATGAAAAGATGAAATAAAGAAAAACTTTCAAGAATCCTATTACCACAATTAGGGACATTTGGTATAGAATTCATGCATTATATTCATTGCACTTTATGCATTATATGCATCACATATATTTTGTATGTTGCATTCATATTTTTAAGTTGAAAGAGATGTTGACTTAAAAAGAAAATTTGATCAAATAAGATTTTACTTCAGAGTATATTTGTTAAAATTTTTTAGTATTAGTCTTAAAAAACCTTCGGATACATCTTCAAAACTGTTAAACTCTTTTTAAAGTCTTTCAAGCAAGATCTATAAGACCTTCGGACATAATTTTTTTAAAAACCTCCAAATATCTATTTTATTTTTAAAGTGGTTGAACATTTGTTTTATATAAGCTTTTTTAAAGTTTAATTTTGTAAGATCTCCGATCAAGATTCATAAGTTTTTTGAGCTGAATTTGTTTTAGATTTGAGATTTATAAGATTTTTGGGCCTAATCTCCAAGTCCTTAGGGCAAGATTCATAAATCTTTCGGGCTTATGTTTTAAAGTTGAGATTGCAAGACCTTTAGGCATAATCTTTATGTTATCGAGGCAAATTCATAAGTCTTCTTAGTTAAATCCATTTTACAGTTGAGATTGGTAAGACCTCCGAGCATAATCTCTAAGTCTTTCAGAAAAGATTCATAAGTCTTTTGAGCTGAATTTATTTTAAAGTTGAGATTTGTAAGACCTCTAAGCATAATCTTTATCTTCTAAGCAAAATTCATAAGTCTTTCGGGCTGAATTTGTTTTAGAGTTAAGATTTATAAAACCTCTAGGCATAATCTTCAAGTCCTCTAGATCAGATTTGTAAGTTTTTCTAGTTGAATCTATTTTAGAGTCGAGATTTGTAAGATCTTTGGATGTAATCTCTAAATCTTTCAGGTAAGATTTATAAGTCTTCAGAGTAAAATCTATTTTAGAATTAAGATTTTTAAGACCTCTAAGCATAGACTCCAAATCCTCCTAACATGATCTATAAGACCTCTAGGCATAATCTTACATATCATTTTTTAAAAAGAATGGAGCCTTTATTTTAAAAGAACATTTTTTTAATGTTAAGAATGATTTGTTAGACCTCTAGGCTTAATCTTCAAGTTTTTTGGTTGAGATTTATAAGAAGTTGTGTGTTTTTATTTTCAGGTAGCCTTTAAAAAAAAACGTGGAATAATTTGGTCTTGGACATAATAGTTGTCTATGTCCTTACACAATTCCTGTTTCATAGAAATTGTGCAAAAAGAGGTAATTGTAAACATTTCATTTTGTCCGAGATTTTTTTTGGATAGGAAATGGGCTTTCAACTATGAATTGGACTTGATTAGGAAATGTCGGCCCCAAGAAGAAAAATTTTAATTTGATTTATTATTATTATTATTATTATTATTATTATTATTATTTGGTTTAATTTTACTTATTTTAAAAGGTAAAAAAATAAAAATAAAAAAATAGTAAAAAAAGGAAAGCTTGAAAAAAGAAAAACAAGTGAAAATTTTGGTGCTTGATTCATATAATCACTGAAAGATTAAGTCATAATCAAATCAAATCACATGCAATCAAAATCTCATAATCAATTGTTTTTCAGATTTAAAAGAGATTAAATCCCTATAAAGAACCAATCAGAAAACGCAAAATGGGGGGGAGATTAAAGGTGTTTAAAATTTCTCTAGGTTTGGGTTCTTGTCGTGAATAGTAAGTTTTTGGTTTTGGGTTAGTTTTTTAGGAAAATTTGGGGACTATTTTGAGCTTTCTAGATTTTTTTTTAGATTTTGAGATTTTTGGTTTCTAGATTTGGAAAATTATTTGGATTCGATTTGATTATAAAGTTTATAGGCTTTTAGGTTTGATTCTGGGACATTAGGTTTAGAGGGAAGTTCTGGGCTTGGAGTTTTTTTTTTTTTTTGGGTTTAAGTTCATATTTCTAGGATTTTTTTATGAGTTTTTTGATGAACATTTGAACTTTTCGACCAAGCTCATAGTGGTCAAAGAGAATCTACAGTGGGCTTTTTTTTTTGGGTTCTTAGGATTTTTGAAAAAATTTAAAATTTTCAGTTATCGATTGAATTTTTTGACTCTGAAACTTGGTTTTTGGCCAACATCTACATTTGATGAACTTCCCAGTAAGATTTTTAAAGAGAAGTTAGAGGAAGTTTGAGCTAGAAAGAGAAAAGAGAAGGGTTTTCTAAAAAAAAAAAAACTAAAACTTAGGCTTTTATACGCAACTAAAACGATAGCGTTTTGAAGACCCGGATCTATGTGTAACTTAAGTAAGATTCGTGCACAACCCGCTGACACAACCTGACTCGATCGCAATAATTTCTTTCCTCTTTTCATTTTATTTTTATTTTATTTTTCCTATTTTATTTTCATTTCATTATATATATCTTTTTTTTACTATTATTTTATCCTTTATTATTATTTATTATTTTAAATTAAGCAAATACATTATTTTTTGAATTTCATTTTTTTATTCAAAGACAAAATATTAAATAAAAAATTTCTAAAATAGATTCATGAATCCTATCAAACTATTGGAGGATTTTTCATTAATTTAAATTTTTATGAATTCTACCAAACTATTAGAGAATTTCAGAAATCAATTTCCTTTAAAAAAATTATTATTTGTGGAATATCCTATTTTCATCCTACAAAATTATTGGAGGATTTGCATCTTAAATTAAATCTTACTAAACAATTAGAAGATTTAGTATGTTACAAAAAAAATCTTATCAAACTAGTGGAAGATCTATATCAAAGTAAAACCTACAAAACTATTGGATTTTACCAGTTATTTCTTGGAAAATACATTAATGAATTCGATAACGAAGCCTCTTCGGAGTAGGACATTAGTCTTCATAAATATTCCTGAGGTAAGAAAATTATCTTAAATTGCTATCAAACTATTGGAGTAATTTTAGAATCAATTTCTGATAATTAAATTACTTGGTAAAATTATAAAAATATTTCAAGGCTTGGGTAATTTAAAATCAAATCGGTACCATCTTTTGAATAAGTACTGTGAGAGTGCAATAACCTTCTTTACACATAATTGTACTTTAGAATCTAAAATTTGGTTTTGTGGATTTTAGAATATACTATTTAAAGATACTTAAATCTATCTTGAGACTCTTTTTTAAATAGAACAAATTCAATTAAGTAGTCAATAATATTTTAACAAAAAAGATTGTTGACGACTTTTAAAATTTATGTTTAACGGTAAATCTACAGATTTATGCGTAATGACACTAAAATTTTTTTGATTGAAAAAAATATTATTATGCATACAAATTCTTTCGAACCTATAATATTTTACCACAAATTTTAATAACATGCTAACTGATAAAAATCAGTCTACAATTAAATCCTTCTTAATTAATTACAAACGAGTTAACATTAATATTAATACGGAAACACAAACAACAATTTAATCCACCTAATGACACCATTCATTAATTTTACTACCAGAAGCATTCCATTTGCTTAATTTTGGGCAAATTCTTTGTCTTTGTCATATAGATAGTTTGATTTAGATTTTCCTAGCTATTACATGAATCAGCATAGTAGGGCCTATTAAAAACCCTGGTAAAAATTGCTGCAAAAAGGTACACTATATATGTAACTATTTCAATTTGGCCAATATCCCTTATTTTCAGCACTCCAATTCCATCCCTGTATATATATGTATCTATATATACAAATTGATGTTTATATTAGATTAATGAAAAATTGAAGAATTAATTTAATGAAATAATTATAGGCAAAACGTTGACCTCAAGAACAATATCTCTAAATTCAATAATGTCTCTCTATGAACAGTTAATTAGAAGGGCACAAATCTTTCAACAAATGCTATATAATTATGTTTTGTACAAGTCCAAGTGGAATCCATTATACGTTAGGTCGTTTGATCTACTGAATTTAAGATTCTTTTAGGAATCCAGCATTTTATAGCATGATTTTTATGTTTAGTTTGAAAATTTTAAGATTGTCCCCTTGTGTTCGAAAATTAATATTTTTAACAGTATCAAAACAAAGAAAACAGTAAGGAATCAGACATTATCAACTTCCTGAGGTTTTTTTTAAATTTCTAATGGAATACAAAATTTATTGTATTTTTGTCCCAAATAATTGATATTTAGGATTCATCGTACTCTTGAATATTACCACAATTGCATAATAATTTAAGGTCCCATCTAGCACGCACAAATGCATTAAAAGGCCCAATATTTGACACCTAATATCGCACATTAAAAGTGTCATGAATGGGATCAAGATTATATTTAGTATTAATAATTTATATATTTATTTGGGTTCGATTGGATTTAAAATTTCATATATCAAAATTTTTACAAATCCAACTCAAATTAAAAAGTAAATCTCAAACCCACAAATTAAGCTTATTTTATATAATAAAAAATTTTAAAAAATGTGATAAAATTAAATTTAATGAAATTTATTCAATTCATATCTATAGATAAATTAAAAATAAAAATCATATATATAAAAATAACATTTAAATTTAATAAAACATATATAATTTTTTTATTTTGAATTGTTATATATATGTGAATTAATTTATATATAATTCACACACACATATATATATATATATATATTGAAATTCAGATTGGGCCGAGCTTAAATTTTAAATATTTTATCTAAGATTTTATTCAAAATTTAAATGAATTTAAAAATTATGCTCAAGCTTATTTAATAATTTTAATTTTTTATTCAAACTCTCTCAAAACTTGAACGAATCTTAAAGTTTAGACAAATAACTCGACTCTTAAACAAGTTTATCGCATATGGGAAAGTATATTTTTTATAAAATAAACATTAATTCAGTTATTTTAATTAAATTTTTTACAATTAATTAAATTTAATTTAATAAAGATATAATAATAAAAATTGTTAATACATGTATATTATATCAATAATAATTTAATTATTTGACATGAAACAAACATTTATAATAAAATATTTATTTTTAATTGAAAAAAAATTTGTCCAATAAACAATATTTCTTATAATAAATACTGTATTTAATTATAAAATAAATGATATATAAAAAAAGTAAATATCATCTTTTACAATAATTATTACAATAATAGATGATGTTTACATGATATAAACGTTATCTATAACCATAACAGGCGATGTTTACTATTTTTAAACACCATCTATTACCTTCAGTTAATTACAAAATAAATACGTAGGACTCACAGTAAATTATTCTCTCCTTCGTCCTCACAGCTGACCCGTCATCTCATAACGACCTTATCTGGTTCGATATCAATCAACTTCTCCACGCATTCCACGGCTTCTTTAGTCATCCCTCTCCTCACCTTCCCAAAAAAAACCACCTTCAGAGCCTCAACATTTCTATACTATTTCTCCAAAACCTTCTCATACCTCTCTTCGTCCTCACTTTTCCTTGTTTCCCTCTAAATTTACTCTAGAGCTGGTGAGCAGGAAGAGCCAAACATGGTATAGCATTGAAACACTCCAAAAAAATGAAAGACCCAACAAGGAAAACGACATTTTTTCCAATAAAGATTTGAAAAACTGTGTCTTGGAGAGATAGCCGAGGTTTTGGTTAAGAGAATTGAAGTGGGGTTGTGGGAAGTGTGAAGTTTGGTTGCTTGGAGAGGGAGGGAATTTGGTTTGTGGAAAAGGAATGGATTGGTGAATAGTGGGATGAGGGTTTTCGAGGGTTTATGTTTGGGAAATTGTATTTGAGAGAAGAAAAGCTTTGATTGAACACATTCTGGAGAGACAATTGGAATGGAAGAAGTGAAGTGATTATAACACTAGACAAGATTTGACAATTGTCTACCGAAAACCAGAGGCATTTTATATAATTTATCAGGCAAATAAACTTACCAAATACATATAGTTTAAGAAAGTAAATATTGTCTATTATGATAATAAATGACATTTATATAATATAGATCTCATTTATTATCTTCTTTAATTATTTAATTTTATTCTTTAATATTACTTTTGAAACTTTCAGTTGGCATTTTTTTTTATGTTAAATAAATAAAAATATAAAATCTTCATGTTAAATTATATATAAATAATTTTAAAATAAAAAAATAAATTACACGTTATATAAATATATTATTTAATTTAATTAAGTCATTACAAGTTCAATAAATAAATATATCATCAAAATATTAAAAATTAATTATTCATATGTTAAATAAATATATTATAAAAATGTTAAATAAATAATTTTATAAATGTCATGCATTAATAATGTGCGATGCAGTATAATAAAAGAATTTATTAGGTAATTTAACACTTCACCAACTAAATATAAAAATCTTATATTTTTTAAAATCAACAAAGTACAAGAATCATTACTTTCTTTTGAATATCTCTTTTCCTAAAATCACTTACTGTTATGAAATTTAAAATTCCGCTATGTATGTATATGTACGTATGTATAGGTAATGATTAGAAATCATACTATTGCTTCTCCTTTTGTTTCCACTGCAACCCTATGAACCTGCAAGGTGAAAACCTGATCTTATACTCTGAAATCGTCTCAAGTTTAGGTGACCAAACTTGTTCTTTAGACCCAACAAGCATCTCGTAATGTTTCTTCAACTCCGGTGTGCTGCAAAGAAAACTATTCCCAGGACTCCCAATTGATCCTTCTTCTTTGCTTCCATGACTAATCAACCTTGTTATAAACTCAGGCATCACCTTGATCAAAACCCTACCATTGGAACCTTTGATATACTCAAAAGGGCACTGGCCGAAGTTGATTGGAGCAGGTTTAGGGCTAGAGTTTAAGGCAGCAAGAGAAGAAGCTGAGAAGACATTGCATGCAAAGCGATCGAGAGGGAGAACAAAATAAGTTTGGCCTGGCATGAGGTAATCGTCTATGGCTAAAGCTGGGATGGGATGACCAATGAAGAAAGAGTCCGCATGGCAAACCATCCTGTCTGGAAACTCAAACATGACCTCGCCGGCCATATGTTTTCCCGTTAGGATTCTTGTATTTCCTTCCCAGAAGATCAGCTTCACTAGAGACCTTGGATTTCGTTGGAAACATGGAGATATTGAATTGCCCATTATATATATAATATGATCTGATGATCTGAAAGAGAAATGATGAATCAAAGAGAGAAGATTGTGTACATACTTATAATTAGAGAAACCAAACAAGAGGAAGGGTTATGTTTATATAGAAGAGAAGGTGAAGGATTGACTTGGAGAAAGTCCATATTTGTTTTCTTGTAGAGTTTGATGGGGTCGGTCGTCGGTGGTCAGCAATGCCGGCTTTGAAAAACTCTCTCCCACACTCTTTTTATATCCCAAAATCAAGTGGGGGTTCGGGTCTCCTTAACATTTATTGTTCCAACTAATCCAAAAGCAACCTTTACCTTACCCCAAAATGAGCAAAACCTCAATATGAAAAATATTGTTTTAGATTGTCCGCGGCAATGAAACTCTTAATGCCAAATTGCATAGAACACATAATTAAGGAATTAGTTTATTCTCATTTAAAACACTGCATGTAAACTTAGATAATATCAAAACTATATATAATAATTAGATAAACATATAGTAAAAATATAATAACCGTCATTAATGTAATTAAAGTTTATATTTAGTTAAATATTTCCGATTGGCTTATAAAATAGGAAGCCCATAATTTCACATTTCAACACACTTTTTTATTTTGATAAAGTAAAGCAAAGTGTAATGATGCATCTATCTTTTTAAATTAGTGTAAGACAAGATCAAAATTCCAGTATGAAGTATATATAATATTTGATACTATAAAATCTAGACAAGAAAAAATGGAGATCAGTTCGATTATTAAGAGATCTGGCGTTATAGTTGATGTTTAATACTATGAAAGTAGGTCAAAGCACAATTATATACTTCAGTTGTGTTAGTAATATAGGTATAACTTGCACAATTACATAATGTATTCCCTAATCTAATCTATCAATTAACGATTTTTTTTACAAGTAAGATCATAGCATAATGATAGAGGGAAGAGATATGCAATGCTAGAAACCAGGGGTTTTAGGTAGGGGGACCATGTTAAATATATGTATGCATATGAATGTAAATACATACATGTACATGCACATATATATATTTATTTAATAACACCATAAGTAAATTATTTTATAGAAAAAAATCTTCACATTTTACAAATATATTCAATTATATTACTCTTTTTATTAAGAGAGGACAAAGTTTAAATTTTTAAATAAACTTGAAAAGTAAATAATGCTCTTAAAATTAAAAAAATAAAAAGGTTAGAAATTTACAAATAAAATTTAGAAATAATTATATTTTTCAATAATTAATATTAGTAGGATTTGATTATTGTAATTAAGAGATCAATACTAATAGACCACATGACATTCGTTTATTTTGAGGGGTATATTTCTAAAATTAATTCATAATATCATATAAATTCAATTAACTTTTAAAATTCTTAGGGATGGCCCCTCATACACCTACGTGGCATTATCATTGGTTACACTGTGATTTAAATTTTAAATTTATTGAAATTCATATCATAAAGCAATTATAGAAATCAATAGGATTGAATTTTGAGTTCATTAGTTAACATGTTAGTAATCCATGACGCAAACTTTGCGGACAAAAATGAAAAAAAAATCTTTTAAATGTATATAACCCGATTAATGTGTTTTAGAATAATTGACTTGATCCATTTTCGAAACAACCTTACATTTCTATAAATGAACGACGACCATGAACTAGGGATCATATAACTATCTATATGTATTCAAAACCCATGCGATTTATTGAATTGTTTAATGTTTTAAATTTGCTGGAAATTATGTTCCATATGTACAATTCCATGTAATGCATAGCCAGATTAATTATCCTAAAACTCAACAAAACTAATAAATTTGACCCAGCTGAGCTGCAGCTCCAACGTACGAAATACGAATGATTGAAAATTTGAACTCAAATTAACCTAAAAAAGAAAATGGAAAATTCGAACTCAAGGGCTTGTCTAGCTCAGGATCGATCAACCATCGTCTTAATTTGCGTTATTAATTTTTTTTTGACCATTCTAATTATCGTACTTTTTCTATCAATTAATTTGACTTTACCAATTAATGTTTTGACTTCAAAGTTCAAACTCTTTGATGGGAACTCCGTTTATTAACTTCACATGCATGTTGGATCATTGAATTGTAGCTACTACAGTTCGTTGGGAAATAACACAAACTTGTTAATCATTTTGCCAATATATGCAGGATTTGAGGATTTGAGACCCTTTTTGTCATTTGAATTAAGAGTTTATCATTCTATTAACAATTTATATAATTGTTGTTTTTATTAATTTTTTCTATAATTTAAAAAAATTATCTTAACACTATTAATGGAGTTTAAAAACTTTACCAGCATAATTAATAATGTCTGTAAGATATATTTAAAAATTAATATAACAAAAAAAATCTTTCGGTTTCTTAATTCCATTTCTAAAGTTTAAACACTCTACTAACGAGTTATAGAAAATAAACTCTTTGAAAAAAAATATAGCATATTGTGCTTATAAAGTGTTAAAACTTTTCTATCAAAAAAAAAAAAAAAACTATTACAACTTTAATGTTAAAAACCTCCCTTTCTTGAATTAAGTTCTGATAATTACATATGGTTTAATAGTAAAAAAGCTGTTTATTAGGGAATTAGGATGGAGAGATCTCCCATTTTAATTTGACTTGGTATGAATGAGTTGCATGGAAATTTTATTCTCAATCTTTCAAATTAGGTACTATATATGTATAATTCTTAGACTGAGGATTACTTGCATTTGGAGTTAAAATATATAAATCAGTACTGATTTTCTTGAAGGATGACCTTTTTACCAACCCCCTTGGTCGGTAGTAAAATAATTTGAATTCAAACTCCATAATTTCAACTGTCAATTAGCTATAATTCTTGATTTCTTTGTAATTCCCTACTTGACCTTGGGCTTGCATGCCTTGCCGCATCCAAATATAAAAATTTTGAAATAAAAATAAAAACAACAAAATGCATGTACCGTTGGTCAACTGAACTAAATGTATGGAAACATAATTCTTTTGCTTCTAAAACGAATCATATTCAATTTTGGTCAAATCCTATGGCCAATAAAAAAAAAACATCAAATGCTTCTAATACTGCCTCCTAAGCATTTCAAAAAGATAAAATTTGAATATGATTTTTAGTGGTTAGCAAGAGTTTAAAATCATTAAGTCATAGATTCGAGTTCCATATTCAATGTTAATTAGCATTATTTTAACTTAAAGTTGAATACATGCATTTTCGACCCTTATATTTCTATATGTATTATAATTTTTTATATTTAAAACTGTCAATGATTGAATTTAATGGCAGAAACTAAAAGTTTAACATTCTAATAAAATAAAAAATATTATTTTAAAGGGGTTTTGAGGTAGGTGGAGAAAACGTTGCAAACTAATAAAATTAAATATTATGAGAGATGACGAAAAGAAAGATTGAAGCAAACCCTATTGAGCAAATTCGATGGTAGTAAGAAAGGAAGAAGGAGGTCGAGAAAGGTGAAAAATACGGTGACTTAACAATTTTAGAAAAAAGAAAATTGCACCCAAAATTCATCAATTGTCCAAAAAAAAAAAAGTATATTCATAAAAGCGACTTAAATTAAAATCGCATTATTAATTAGATTTATGTATCCTATACATTAACATATGTGCTATATTGATTTTTTTTAGTAATAATTTCAATTAGAATATATATTACTACCAAAACAATGGGCAATAATTAAATAGGAAGCAAGTGTCCCAAAAAGTAAAAAATTTGGAGGGTGATTATGATTTTAGTAGCTATACTAATTCTAATTAATGTTATTTAATTAATATGGGCTCATCTTAGTTGTACTTTTAGATACGTGACAAATTCAAACAGCTTATAATACAAGCCAAGGGCAGTTGCCAAATTGATAATTAATTATCTTAAGTAGTGGGTAGTTTTTTTTAATTGATAGCATTGATTATTAAATACAAATTTATATTTGAAAAATTGATATCTTTTTGACTTTATGAAAAATTGGGATGAAACAATGTATATTTGAAAAACCTTCCAAAAGTCAATATTATGCTATAAAAATGCCATTTGGCAACCTAAAGTTAAAGTATCACGAGTTTTAAATAAGTGGGAAAAAAATTAATATATGCACGAGTAACATGTGATTATTATTTTTCAGTATTCGCGAAAATAATTACTAATATCGATTTTCACTGAAGGGAACATGGCTACACCAATTTTTTTTTTTTTTTACAATCTTTTCATTTTTCAAACTGTTTGCTTTTATTAATGAGGTTTTAACTTAACGGTAAAGAAGATGTCTTCTAATTTCGAAGTTTTAGACTTAAGTTGTATTATATGAGTTTAATTGTTTAATTATGTTTTAATTTATTGATTGATTTTTTAGATATTGTAACTTAATTATGATATAATAATTGATTATTTAACTAATTATAATTTAAAATTTTTTTTTTTTTATATTTAAAGATTAAAAACTCTGATTATTGAAATTAAAAATCTATGATTGTATTAATAATATATGATATATTGATAAATTACTAAACTCTTAATTTTAATAATTAAAATTTGATGCTACAATTTCAAGTATTAAAAAAATTTTTTACAACTCTAACATAAAAATATTGTTCAAACTATTCCTTTTTAAAAAATAATTATTATTTTATTTTATTTCCAAAAAGAAAAGAAAAACTTGCTACAAAAGAAACCATAAAGAGTAAAAATCTTAAGAAAGTGATTAAAATGAGTACAACAAAATCAAGAAGAAAATATCAAAGGAAAGTTGTAAGATAAAATTAGGTGACTTTAACCATTCCGAAACTCAAAGTAAAAATATCTTTAGACATAATTATATATATATATATAAATTTTAAAAACGTAATATTACGTAGGATAAAACATTAAAAAATATTATGAATTATTTTATTTTTTAAAATAATTTTTTATATTTTTATGATATTTAAATAATTTTTTATTTTTTTAATTTGTATCTAAATTAACTCTTATTTTAAATAAAAAATTAATTTATATTAAGAATTTATTTAGATACAAATTAAAAACTAAAATTTATTTTGAGATAAATTAAAATTTACAAATTTATTTGAATGTAAATTAAAAGTCATTAATTTATTTAAGTATAATACAAATATAAATACTTATCTAAATAAAATAATAAATTAGAGAGTTTTTTGGTTATTTTACCTTATTATGTACAATTAATCGTGAAATAATATTTTATCATTAATAATTCTTGATCATTGTTTCGCTTAACTGGAAATATAGAATCCGGTCAAAATTTTGCAAGCTTTTCTGCTTGATTATTATTCTATGTTTTACGAAATATAAGCTGTAAAATGGCATTGAAATACAAAGAATTTTGAGTTCCCCCGCAAATCTCCATTACCATTACAAATCTTTGTTTATCCACTTGCAATCATTTTTTTTTTTTTTTGAAAGTGATGTTCTTATATTTGTTAATTTTTTTTTATTGATTGATTAGTTGATTTATTTGTGAAGCCATCTGCTCACGAATTTCACATGATATTTTTCAACAACTTTAAATAATCAAAGCAATTTGGAAACGCAAATGTAAGGGAAAGAGAGAAAAAGTCCAATAAAATCAAACCAGGAGGAGTGCTTAACTTGATATGTCATGTCATTTTTTTTTTGGGAGGGAATGTGTCATGTCATTTTTAAAAAGAAATGTGAGCTGCCAATATCAGACCAAAACTTATGCCCTCATTGCAATGTTATTAATTTTTCAAACAAATCCACTAAAAGGCATTCTCACACACACATATTTATATTTATATATATATATATATATATATTATCTAATCATTACTAATCACCAAGACTTGAAAGAAGTCGATCGGCTCATGTATCAAATTCTTTTGCTAGTGAGAGATGAAATTATTATTTTATAAAGAAAACTGTAATTTAAAAATAAAAAATTATAAATATTAAAATTTAAAATTATTAAATATCAATTTTTAATAATTATATGAAATAATAAAACTAAACTCAGATTCAGAATGATTGTTATTAGTCCGCCAAAAGCGGCTGAAGAATGAAAATAAAATATTAAGTCTGACATTAATGATAGGATTTCGGAACCACCATATGTGATATATGTCATGTATGAAGTAGCAACATATGATCTGTCATGCAAAATAATTTAAAAATAAAAAGGCTAACTCGTAATAAAAAGGAAAAAAAAGATAGCCAATATTAGCATTCATTTTTCTTGAAAACTATTTATTATTATTTTAATACAAGTATCTCCCGTTTGTTTTAAATAAATCTAATAATTTAAAATATAATATAATAATATGATACGAATATAATTTAAATTTTTAGTAATAATTATATATGAGTAATAAAATTAAAAAAATATATTTTATTTTTTCATGTTAATATAAATTATAACACATAATTTTAATATAAAATATAATATAAATATACAAATTACTAAATCTTTAATCCAATGATTTGTATGTTTGACAAATAATTTTCAGTTAAAATAAAAGTTATGCTTATTTCATAACTGTTTTTTGTCTTGACAGAAGAGGTCTCAGACTGGGATCCCAAATATTGTTGGACAAAGAGGGCAAGATTTTGCTGAAATGACAATAGAAATTACTCGTACTAGTTCATGTAACTGGATACATCAACAAGTAGAAACAGTCAAAACATTGTTCCTTCTTGTCCTCGTATTTGTTCACCTGACAGTGTAGGTTTCAATTTCTTTCAGCCAAAAAATTAAAGGGCAAAGCAGCATGAACTGATCTACGAAAACGTCAAATGTATTAAGACATTAGCTGTGAGACCATACATAAAATTTTTTTCTGGGCACTATTACTCCAAAAGATGTAAAAGTATTTATAGAGATATGTACAACAATGACACAACTCTTACTTTAACAATGAATGGTAATATATGGTTGAGCTTGAAAAGAATAAAAGGCTCAAACACACTGGCTCACTTCCTTGATCTGATGTCTCCTGCATGCTGAATAAATGCATTAACTTCACTATCTCAGTTCTCAAACTCTCACCTGAATAAAATAAACATCACCACTAGTGTGACAAATTCCAATATCTGCTTCACTATATTCTTGACCACTTCTGAGTAATGCTTAAACCATAGACTTTAAAATCAATTATGTGAAGACAAGGAAACTAACCTTTGGTACATATTTGGCACAGACAAATTTAACTCATTTCAGCAAGATATCTGCAACCAAGAATGATTAAAATTTATCATCAGGCACAAATCCCCTTTGCACCATTTCATCATGAAACCGAAAGGCCTCCTTTATGTTGTCCTGGGTGACATGTCCATTTATGAGTGATGTGTATGTAGACCTATCAGGATCTATGCCCTTCTCAATCATCTTCCTTAATACCATTTCAGCTTCTTGCATTCTACCCTGTCTACAAAACCCATTGAGGATTATGTTGTATGTAATAACATCAGCCAAAAGTCCTTGATTCTCCATCTTCTTAATCCAAACAAAAGCTTTGTCCATATTATCTTCTTTGACAAATCCATTGATAAGGGTGTTGTATGTGATGCTATTGGGAACAATTCCTTCTGAGGTCATCTTGGATAGAAACTCATCAGCTCTTGATGCATCACCTGAACGACAATAGCCCTTTATGATACTGTTACAAGTCACCACAGTTGGCTTAATACCATTCCCAACCATTTCATCCCATAACCTGAATGCCTCCGGAACATGACCTATGCTGCAAAATCCATTTATCAAAGTTCCATAAGAAATGTGATTAGGAAGAATCTTTCTAGGGATCATACCAGCCCAGAGCTGCTTGGCTTTCTCCATTTCACCTACCTTGCAAAACCCGTCAATTAGGGCATTGTATGTCACAATGTCAGGCTTAATATTCCTTTGAGTCATTACATCAAACAAGCTTAGAGCTTTATTCATATTTCCATCCTTACAATGTCCATGAATAAGCGTTGTGAAAGTGTAAAAATCAGGTAAAACGCCCCTTTCTGCCATTTCATGCAATAGATTGTCTGCTTCAGTGAGCATCTTCTCCCTGCACAGCCCATTCAAAATGGTATTGTAAGTAACAACATCCATATTACATCCCTGCTCTAGCATTTCATCCCTGATCTTCAAGGCCTCCGACATGACACCATTTCTGCAATACCCATCTATAAGAATAGTATAAATCACATTATCTGGAACCAGGCCAGCTCTCTTCATATTAGTAAAATACACTAATGCCTGATTAAGAGGTCCATTTCTACAAAATACCCCAATAAGTGAACTAAAGCTGACCAAATCAGGAACAACACCTCGACGCAACATTTCATTGAAAATGTCGTCAGCTTCTGATATATTATTTTTTCTACAATTCTCAACAAGCAATGTGTTATATGTAGCAGTATCAGGAGTCAACCCTATCTGCAGCATCTCGTCTAGAACTTCTTTTGCTCTTTCAAAATTTCCTCTCTTACACAATCCATACATGATTGCATTATAAGTAAAAAGACCTGGTTTCAACCCTTTACTCGACATCGAGTTCATCAATTCAAAAGCTTCTTCCAAATGCCCTTCACGACAATATGCATTAATTATCGTATTGTAGGTCACAATATCAGAATGAACCCCCTTCTCTTTCATTTCTGATAAAAACGACTCAACGCTACTGACCTTGCTATCTTTACATAAAGCATTAACCATAATATTTAATGTATACACATTTAATTTAACCCCAGCTCTAACAACTTCATTATACACTTCCCAAGCCAAATCAACCCATCCAATCTTCACTAACCCACCAAGAAGACTATTACAAGCATTAATAGAAACACAAAAACCTTTACTTCTCAAAATCCTAAACGCCTCAGATCCTTCTCTTAACTTCCTAGCTTGCACATAAGTCCTTATTAACAAATCAAAAACTGAAGCATTTGACCCAAAATTCCCACATGTCGAAACCAAAGACTCCACAATTTCAACACGTGAAACCCCACTTTTCCTAACCATCCTAAGAACCAGAGCTTGTGCATCAGATAACCTTCTACATTTCACAAGAACATGAATCATTGCACTTAAGGACATCGAAGAATGCTTAAAATTCGAGCAATTAAGCACAAGAAAATCAACAAATCTTTGACCCAATTGCAAATTGTCACGGCAATGCGAAAGAACCTGAACTACAATCAAGGGGTTTAATCGAAATCGACAATTCCGCAAAGAATTCATATTACCTTGCTTTAAACTGAACAGAATCTTCTCCACCATGAAAGAATGTGGTGCCCCATTTGATGGGGTTTCTAGTGTTTGGAGAGTTCTAAAATCAAAATGAGGTTTGGGAATTTGATTGGGAAGGGAAGAGAGGGGAAGAAATTCATGGTGCGGTACAGTTTTGAGAGGGAGACTTTGAAAGAGTATCCGTGACATGAGTAAGTTGGCATAGGTTCAAACCCTTTGTATCAATTTTGAAAGTTGTTCAATCTGCCATTGCAAAAATTAAAGTTACATTAGCAAAAGCAGCAAACATATTAAGAAATCTTATCAATTATATTACAGCACAACGCCAGCAGAGTAATTATTCAATCCATACCGAATGATTATGAATCTACATTGCAATTAAACTATGCAATGAATGTTTAAAACATTCATAAATGCCTAAACAAACAACTCCACAAAATCAAACCTATGCATGAAAACATTTAAGGAGCTACGCACTCTACCTGAGTCATTAAGTGCCCTTCTTTGGCTTACAAAACATAATTCACCCCTATAATCATGTTCAGCCCTAGCACACATGGTAATCAACATTGGTCCAAATAATATACTTTAATTTCCACTTAAGTATTAAAATCCAATCCAATCATAATAAGAAGTACAAGCTAACAAATTTCAGATCAAATCCAATCTTGCTACCCGTAACGCCAATATTTTGATGGCAAAATCATTCAAAAACACCATCTTAACAACAGTACAGCATACTTTCAAGAAAAAAAAATCTAAGTTGTGCTGGATCTTACTTGCTGGGACTTGCCATTTTCTGCGCGGGGCTGCACCCGTGTGGACATCACTTGACATTGACAATGATATGGGATTTGCGTCAGATTGATGGGATACTGTTGGAGAAGTTCGCCGCTGATTAAGCCCAAGTCGATGCCCACTTTCTTCGATTAGCCAGTAATTTCTTCTTCGAATTTGTATAACTTTCCCCGTAACTAAACACACAAATTTCTCCGAAATGAAGAAATTTCCTGTTTTTCTAACAGACGGCGTTTTTTAAGTGAGAAATTGTAAATGGTACTTGGGCTTTGGGCTTTGGTTGGGGAAATTACAGGTTAAAAATTAAGAAAGTGTAGAATTTATCAAATTTTCTCTTGGATAAAAAAATACAACCTGTAAAGGACGCAGATAATTTTAGAATGACGTGGCAAAAACTGATTGGAGGTGGCACCTCATCGGACGTGTCTCAATTAAAAACAAAAATTCTTTATGACCTGATGCGGTGCATTTTCATCATATTAATTATAAAAACCCTCGGGTAACAGCATCTTACCAATTACATTCAAACTCCCAATAATATCACGCCACGTGTCATACCAATAGTGCATTTTTTGCAAAATTTTCAACAGCTCCTCCGCATTTGCAAAATTTTCAACCACATCTCCTTCCCTATTGGCAGTCACAATATTAAAAATGACAGTACCCTCTATATAAACAACAAAATTAACTCCAGCTTTGACCTCCGCAAGTAAAAACCCTATCTCTGAAAAAAAAAAAAAAATCAAATTCTATAAAATTTCCTCTCAATCTGAGAAAAAGAATAAAATTATAAATCTTTAAGATTTTTTTTTTCTTTTTCTCTTTTCATTGCTCTCATTTCCGGCATCTCCGATCCGTAAAACTCCATCGACAGAAAGAAAGAGAGGAAGATAAGATCAAAGGTTCTAATCTTGGATGTTCATTTAAATCTTGATTTTGTTTTGTTTTTGTTTTTTTTCTCTACTAATTCATTTAATTGCTTCTATCTATTTTTTTTTTTAGCTAAAAAAGAGGCTCGAGTTTTTGTCGCTGTTATATTAGAAATAAACGACGACGATGAAGAACACTGAAAGACTCGCCAATTTGGCTTTAGCAGGTTTGCCTTTTTTGATACTTTCTTGATTAATTTTAGTTCATTATTTACATTTTGGTTTGTTTTGAACGAATTCTGTTTAATTTGATTTTTTGTTCTATTTCTTTATTCAGTTATTGAATTTAGTTGAGTAGGAGCGGAGAGAATTCAGTTAGTTAAAGTGATTTTGGCAGTTTTAAATGACAAAAACAAAAGAAGAGAACTGATATTCTAGAAGTGATTTGGGAAGTGAAATTTGACTTTTTTTAAAGGTTTTGGGAATGTATAATTTGGGTAGAAATGGGGTATCTTTGTTGTCTTTTATGGTATGAATGATCTATGTTTTATTTATGAAGTTATGGATTATATGTGGAAAGTTTAAATGAATTACATTTCATTGGTCTCTGAATCTTTGCGCTTTTGAAAGAACTTAAAAAGGTATGGAAATCTAGGTCCTGTTTGGTTGTTCCTTTGGACATAAAACCAATAGTTTTGAAGAATGAAGAAGTAACACAATGCATGAGTTTAGTTTTATATGAAACAATTATGTTAGAATTTGTGTTATATTTTAACCATTTGCTTATTTTAATAAAATATGATTTTGTTCTCTATTCTTTCTTTTTAGCAGCTTTTTATGAACCAAACTAACTACCAAAATCAACAAGCAAATGGATGCACTTTGCAGTTTGATTCCCATATCCCCACCTTTCTCAGCCCAAATGCATTACTATTGTATCTTTGGAAGTATTAGATTTCATACCTCATGAATCTTGGTCAGTATACTGGTGATAAAAAATAGATATCATCCTTGTGGCTTATTCTTTTAGAGTATGTATGTAACCAAGAGCCTTTCATATTATAAGTCACTGTAGGATATGAGATCTTTAAGGAGGTACACACATATTCTCTTTACATGTGGTTGAGAAGCTTGACTCTTTTTAACATAGCGTACATGATTTGCTATAAATACAGGGTTGACATTGGCACCACTTGTTATGAAGGTAGACCCTAACTTGAATGTTATTTTGACTGCATGCCTCACTGTATATGTTGGCTGCTATCGTTCTGTCAAGCCAACTCCACCATCGGTGAGTATGGTAGCATTTAAATTAATTTCTCCACTTTATTGTTTTGTCATTAAGGACTTTAGGTCAAAATTGGCTAACAATGTCATGTCTATCATACAGGAGACAATGTCTAACGAGCATGCTATGCGCTTTCCGTTCGTTGGGAGTGCAATGCTGTTATCACTTTTCTTACTGTTCAAATTCTTATCAAAAGACTTGGTTAATGCTGTATTGACATGCTATTTCTTTGTGCTTGGAATCATCGCTCTTTCGTATGTTCTTTCCATATGGATTTGCTATTGTTATTTTGCTTTTATACAACTAATTCACCTGAAGGTATATTCATTTGTATCATTATCTCATTTATTCTTTCTGCCATTGTTCTCAGGGCAACAATATTGCCTGCCATAAAACGCATCTTGCCAGAGCAATGGAATAAGGACCTTATCGTTTGGCGTTTTCCGTACTTCCGCTGTATGGCCCTTCTTTTATTGTTCTTTTGAAGTATATATTAAGTTTTATTTATTTTGTGATTTGTTTAGTTTTTGAATTGGATATAACTCTTTTTTTTTTTCTTATTTATACTATGTTATAACTGTTGCTTCTACCTTATTTCTTTATGAAATATTCTGCTTTATTTTGTCTTTATTGCATCTTTTATTGAGGCAAGCGTCATTGATATTTGATTGGAAGATTCGGAATGTACTTGTATTCTTGAGTGTTTCTTCCTGATTCAGTCCTATTATGGTATTTGCCAATTTTTTTTCTGGATATTACTTTGGATTAGTTTCTTATGTGGGGAAAAAAGTAATGGATGGAGATAGGAGGAACTTTCTTTTTCTTTTTTTTTTTCCTCATAAAAGGATAGTAGGTGCATTTAAGTTTTCTGTCTTTTTTTTTTTTATATAATTTGGTAGTTTCTTCAAAGCTGCGCCTCAACTTTGTTTCCTGGATTTGCTCTTGGAATTTCCATGAATCCAAAATTGAGTTAATTCTTTGATTGTCATGATACCTTTTGGATTTGACATTACTTTGGCAGTTCACGAGCACTCTGGTTTTTGTTCTATATTAATTTGCGAAGTCTGCCCACTGGAATAGGCTGAATGCAATTTGTGTGGATGATTTCTTAGTCTTAGGTGTTAATTTTTTTGCTGGAGTGCTGTAACATTTTCCTGTTTAATGTTGAGTATATCTATATTCAGTTATGTCCGTCATTCACTCCATAGAATTCTTATTTGATCTAGTTGACATTACCTTGCTTGTATTATGCAGAATGATGTTTTTCCTTACACTTTTTGAGATGGAGTGCTGTAACATTTTCCTGTTTAAACAGCTTTTGAGATTGAGTTCACAAGATCTCAGATCATAGCTGCAGTCCCTGGAACCTTTTTCTGTGCATGGTATGCTTCGCAGAAGCATTGGCTGGCTAACAACATTCTGGGCCTTGCATTCTGCATTCAGGTTTGGCCAAAATATGTGTTTTGTTGATCTTGCTATTTTGAACAGTGATATATGATTAATGAGTTATTTGCTGCTTGGGAAATTATCTACTCCTTTTTCTATGATTTTGCAATGAGACCTAGGCAAAAACAATATTTGTTAGGTGTACTTCTTGTCAGTGTTCAAACAAATAATTTGGAAGTTTGTATTTCGCGCCCAGTGTTTCAAATTGTCTAAAAAAATTGAATTCATTATTTGTTAGAGTCTTTTAAATCACTTTAGTTTTGACTATGAAATAATTTATGTCAGCATATAGTTGGTCCTGTCAAATTTGTGTCTAGGGTTAAATCAAGCAAGTCAAAGATTATGAGAGCATTCTTTTTCCTTGTCTTTTAATAATTTCCTGAAGATATTTATGATTTATCTATATTTCATCACCTTGTTTGCTTTCTCCTTCTATCTATTGAAGTTTATGGCTTTTTTTTTTTTTTGTCAAGCAGAGTACATATGTTAACTAGGCTCTGTGGTTTGAAGGTTTCCATTGTTGGTTTTTTCAGGGAATTGAAATGCTTTCTCTTGGATCATTTAAGACTGGTGCCATTCTCCTGGTAAGAAGTGGATTAGTGGTTTTTGTTAGTGTTTATTCATGGGAAGTATTATTCCTTGTTACTGAGACAAGTTAACCTCCTAATTTGATTCTTTTCTAAATGTAGCAATGTTTTGCATGTTTTTTAGCTGATCATAATCTATGAATTATACAACTTTTTTATAGTTGCTTATTCTTAAGATTTTGATCCATAGTTGATTAGCGATCTGCTTTGACAGAGACTTGAATTGGTAATTGTAGCTTCTATCTTACATTGTATGCCAACATGCTTTCATGTTTTGAGTTTTTGAGGTTATTATTAGTTTGCTCTGGTTAGCCAAATTCAAGGCTATGTTTTTGTTGCTGATTAGCCAAATTGCAAAGCTATGTTTGACCACTACATTTACTTGCCTTTTCATGTTCAGCTATTTTTTAATTCCTATGATATTGCCTTCCTTATGCATTGCAGGCTGGGCTTTTTGTATACGATATTTTCTGGGTTTTTTTCACTCCTGTGATGGTTAGTGTTGCGAAGTCTTTCGATGCTCCTATAAAGGTCAGTTCTTTATTGTTTTCTTCATTTGAAATAGTTAGCCTGTTTAGCTTTTGTTTCTAATATATACTTTCTATTTTCAATATTTTATTAAATTTGCTACCTGTGGTGACCTAATTGCTTTAATATATTTCTGCAGCTTTTGTTCCCAACGGCAGACTCTGCACGACCATTCTCCATGCTTGGACTTGGTGACATTGTAATTCCTGGTATGTTTGAAATCCGTTTTTAATTGGTAGGTCTGTTGAATGCTGTTTTTATGACCTGAGCTGTTAGTTTTTAGTTCCTTTTTTATTTATTATGTAGTCATTCTAAGATTTTGAATGTTGAAACAGGAGATATCTAAATGACCGTTTCCTTTCTTAATTGTATTTGGTTTTGTAACTAGAGGTCTTTTTTTTTGTCTTGACAACTGTCTTGCTTCTATTTATATGCATTGAAATTCAAGGCTTACACAATAATTCAATCTCACACAGCGCATGTTAAATGGCTTCAAAAAATTCATAGGTTATATGCTTGACTGCTTCTATTTAACACTAAGGCGTTCTGTTTCTAGAGTATGATCTAATTTACTTTTGTAGCCCATTTGACTTGTGTTGTTTGATTAGGGAAGTGGTTATATAATTTTTCCTTTTCTTTTTTAACCAATGGCTTTATCATAATTGTTCTTAGGATAGATGGCAAAGATTCCTGGGTAGTGATATCATCAGCTGCTGGTGTTTTCCTAATGCCATTTATTATGTGATGAACATTTTTCTTTAGGGCTCTTTATTTAGTTATTAGTATACTCAATTATGGTGATAAATTTACCTTGGTTATACAAAATTGTTTCTCCTTTTAATTTCCATTTTGATTGACCATTATTCCTTTTAATGTTAAAAACTTTCTTCTCAAAGAGTTATGTATAGAATAAGGTATGATCAATATTTTCTGTTTTCATATTGGTTTTTTTCTCCATTGCAGGTATTTTTGTAGCACTAGCATTAAGATTTGATGTATCTAGGGGGAAAGAGAGCCAGTATTTTAAGAGTGCATTTATGGGATACACAGTGGGGTTGGTCCTTACTATTGTTGTCATGAACTGGTTTCAAGCTGCTCAGGTTAACTATTCATGACCCTCTGTTTATCTTCTCTTGCTGTTAATGCATGTGCAGCTAGTTGTATCCAGTGAAAATTTTATTTTGTGGATTATACACTCACCTGATATCTGCTATGCTCATTGTGGTTTCAGCCTGCACTTCTGTATATTGTACCGGCTGTTATTGGATTCTTGGCTGCTCACTGTATGTGGAATGGAGAAGTCAAACCGGTTTGTTCTCATCCCTTGTTTATTCTCTCTGGCATCGTGTTCTGGGCATGGACTTTTTATTTTAATATCTCTTCAAATTGGCTTTTTGACCATAAAAAAGAACAAAGAAAAAGAAAAAAAAAAACCCATGTAGGAGTTGGATTCTTATTGTAAAAATTTGTGTAATTACCTCTGTTTTTCAAGGACTACCAACAAGTATTATTGTCATCTCTTGCTTGCAAAATAACTTGGAGGACATTTGCATTAGAGAATCAGGTGTACTGTTAACAAAAAACAATAATATCATGTTTAATGCATAAGATTATTGATAGGATAGGATGATAATCATCTTATATCATGTTTGATTTGTATTTAAAGAGAGGGATAGGGATTGCAAGGAGGATTAATATCCTCTTGGTATAGGATTATTCAATCCTCCCCAAGTGGAGAAGATTATTTTTAATTCATAAGATTGAACTTTCATATTCAATTATACCCTTAAAAATTATATCTATAATTTAAATTGTATAGACTTTGAGGAAGGACAATTTTGACAAATAAATAAATTATCTTATCTATCCTAATTCTTGCATACATCAAACACAAAATAGAATAATATTATTTAATATAATCCTATTCATAATATGATCTTATCTTATCCTATTATAATCATGTGTACCAAATATGACCTAAAAGAGTATGATTGAGAGTGTGGGATAGAGTCAAGGATTCAGTTATGTCCAAGTCTAGGAAAAAGTAAAGAAAGTGAAATTCATGCTCCATTATGAAATAGAGTTAAAGCATTAAATTTTGCTTTACAAGGGTTTTTGACTGTATTAGATGCAAACGAGAACATGCAGAATGCTGTATAAATTGGTATGCTAAAATAAAATTCTAGATTATAGACTACTTGGAGAGTTAGAGGCAATGGTCAAGGAATATCCTAAGTATCTCAAGTGGGGAATATTTGTTAGTTATAGTATAATTATTTCTGCTATTCAGTTTTGAATTTGATCGATGAAACCATCTTCTATATTTGGATTGTGATTTGGTTAATATGATCTAACATCATTTGCAGTTATTGGAGTTTGATGAATCAAAGACTGCGGTTACATCTCAAGAAAGTAGCGATGACAAATCTAGCAAGAAGGTGGAATGACTTAGAAGCGCGCACAGGCACTGAAACAATGTTAGCTTGAGAAGGGAATTGGTGTTCACTTGAAGTGGCTAACTTGTTCTACTGCAAAACCACTGTAACAGATTTTGGAATTATGCAAGAAATAATATTTAGCCTCTTAATCCAGATAACTTCCATTTTACACAATTCCAATTTTCGTAGATGTTTACAATGTATTTTTTTTTTTAAGGAAAATTAGTTATTTGCTCTTTTTTTTTTTTTTCCAATTTTTCACAATTATACAAAAACCAGGTGAATGTCTGCGTTACTCGTGTACGTCAATGCATTCTGCTGTTTTCCGAAGGCTGCTGAGTTTTTTCATTTTTCTTTTCTTTTTTTTTTTTTTAAGGCTTATGCGATGCAAATTTTGCTGTTTAACTTGGATGAAAAGGTTGGAATATTTTCAGTCTCGTATTCAAACGAATATGCCTAAAGCAACTTTCATGGAAAACGTGCACAGCCAATTGAATGTGTCCGATGTCATCTCTTTGCTGGTTTTTTGCCCAAGGAATCTGTGCTACAGAACTTCATTGCAATGATAATTTCTTTTAAAGAAGAAAAAGCACTGAAGTCATTGTTTTTTATAAAAAAAAATGTTAAAATATACTTATACGATTATTTATGAAATAGAATTTAATTCGATTTATTCGTAATTATTTTATAGTTCATAATCATCATTTTAAGAAAAATAACATTTAACTAGATTTTAAATTTAAATTTAAGCACTGTAATTTTTTTTATTTGTGTTAAAATTTTTTCTTTTTAAAAAAAATACAAGAGTTTATTTACATTTGTATCGTTTACAAATTTTATGTGGCATGTTTCAATGAAATATGTTCATTTAACTGTTGGGAGAAATTGATGTGGTGGATAAGTATATACTGTGTTTGATATTTCTGGGGAAGTAAATGACTGGAGACTAAAAATAACTTGAAAAAGAAAAAGGATAGACAACGAAAGAAAAGAACCAAAACTGGGTTTTAATTAAAACAAAACAAAACCCCAACCGTTAAATTGTGAAATCGAATATGCAAAATTGGAAAGGAACAGGAAAAATAAAAGGAAAAAGCCAAAATACAGTTCCCCCTCCCTCTCTTGTCTTTTCATTCTTCCACCAGAATTTCTCTCTCTCTCTCTCTCTCTCTCTCTCTCTCTTAAATTTATCAAATTAATTGAGACGTAAATGTAATGTAAACAATAAAAAAGGAAAAAAAGAAAACCCATAGAATTGTAAAAGCTTCTGCAATTGAAAACCTAGGTTTTTATTTTGCAAAAATGGTGGTTCCCTTTTTGAGGTCAAATCAAAGGACAAAATTTTGAAGAAAAACAAAGGGTACCCAGATAAAACAATATTTCAGAAACTATGGAAGGTAAATACTTTCGCTTCTCAATCTCAGATCAAATTTTTGAGACTTGGGTTTTTAATTTTCTATTGATTATTGCTGTAAATTTCAAGTTTTTAGCATTGAAATGTGAAGTTGAGATTTTGGGTTTTTCAAAGGCTTGGATTCTGAATTGTGGGTTTATTGGAATTTGGATTGTAAGTTGCATGCATAGAGGAATTTTGGACAATAAGCGTAGAAGCATTTGCAATTTTTTTTTTTTTTTGGGTGTTTGGTTGTTGGGAAAATGGAGGAATAATTATAAAATTCTAGCCATGATATATATATTTTTTTCCAACAAAAGAAAAAGTTGATTTTTTTTTTCTTATTTTTGTCTTCTTTGCTTGGATTTTTTTTTTCAATGATTTAATGTTGTTTTTGGTACATAAGAGAGAAATCCAAACTGGGGGAAGGGAGATCTTAACCTTTGACCTTAATCATTGTGACTAGCGGTAACAACCGCTAAGCGAAGAACAAGTTGTGACGATTTAAGGTTGATTTTTCACTTGCAAATATACAAAATTTGTTCATGGCTTTGCTGATGTAATAAGTTATTTGCATCACGAGTATACGTGTGTTTGTTTCTAATGTTTGCATGTTTCCTTTAGAATGTTGCTATAACTGCAGATTGGAAGTTCGGTTCTATCATGGACCTAGGATATTTTTGTATTGGTAGTTGAAGTATCAATGAATAGCACCTTCTGTGAATCATGTTGTAGGTGTTGTGGATAATCTACATAAGCTGCAAACCTCAGTTCGTCACGCATAATTGAATGTCAAGTGTGAAATCATGCAAATACTTTCAGCAAACCTATTTGAGTAATTCTTTATACTTCTATAAACCTACAAGTAATCCATGAATTTGTTCATTTGGTTCACTTGAAGATGGAACTAGAGGATTTTTGAAAGTCAATTTCTCATGGAATATCATATGAGATGTGCAAGAGGTTTAATGGTAAAGCAAAAGTTACCTAATGAAAGGAAATGCTAGCTAACAACAATTTTGAGAAACTTCACTTAGTTAATGGCTTAGGAAGGCAAATTATTCTTAAGACCATGTTGGAGATCGAATCTTATTAGTTTCCCTATGTTAGATTGAAGCTTTTCCTATGCTACGTTAAGAGGATGAATTTCAGATAAACTTCATTCTATGTATGTTCTTTGGTTCTTTTAATATGTTTCATTGACAATAAAATCCATTATCCTGTTAAGTTCTTTCCTCTATAAGTCTAGTTTTTGTTTTTGGATATAAGAATTATTGCTTCTGTGTGAATCTTATGTGCCCTAACTTGAAAATAACTAATTTAGGAGCTACAATAATGATTCAGAAAACCCTGAGAATGGAGATATAGATTTTTCATTGTTTGGACCCAAATAGAAAAGCAGAAAGAAAAAAAAGATAACATACATTTCTTTGGAAGGAAGGACAGTAAGATCCCAGAGGTCTGGAATAGTTGCCTGTGCTTAGGTGCTATGTGTTCTGTTGGTTGTTTCTCTTGAATATGGGAGATTAGGTGGAGAGGAGGATAAGATATGATGGATGGCAGTGAGAAAAATGACCTATTCTATCATACCAGCCCTAAAGTGCTTGCTTTTTTTGGTGTATGATTTCTAGCCATCTTTAATGATATCTACACACAGTTTTTAGAGCTAGCTGATGTAGGAAGCTGTGTTTGGTTAACTTTTGGTTTAGGGGGAACCGGGGGAATTTTTGGTCATGTAAAGTGTCATAACTGGAGGTACTCCTAAAAACAAGAGAGATATCAAGAAGAATTTGCTGGGAAATGTGAAATCACAGTGAGTATAGTCCAACAAATGTGAAGGTGTATAAAGTGGCTGAAGGAATATAGTGAAATTGTTCGTCTGACTCCTAGTAATTTAGATGAGGTTTTTGTTTTTCTTCTAGTTTTTATTAAGCTGAGTTTCCATCTTCCTTGTCTTACTTTATTTCATGTAGTTGGCTAGTGCCTATTGTACTTCTCATTTGATAGAAAGTAATCCAGCATACTTATCTATGATGCTCTGATTTCTATTATGAAGCATAGCAGCAAAGTTATAACAAAATTTCTAACTATTCTTTATCCCTATCATGTATATCTAACACATTTGTTTCTACTTCTATATGATCATTTTAGATTCAGGTGAAATGCAGACTGAAGAGAATAAAGTTTCTCTAGACGTGAATAAAAAAAGGATGCTCAAGACACCAGCCCAGATTATGGCTCTGGAGAACTTCTACAAAGGTATTAATCCTTTCCTTCTCATCTTGTTTAAATGTTTTCTCTCTTATGTATTGAAAGGAGTTTGGTGCTTTTCCAGAGAATAGATTTCCTTTGGATGAAATGAAAGCACAATTGGCAGTTCAGATAGGGTTGACAGAAAAGCAGATATCTAGTTGGTTTTGTCACAGAAGGTTAAAAGACAAAAGGAGAGATGAATCTTATGCTAATGGGCGACAGGATCATTCTAGTGGTGTTATTCAGGATCATGGTAGTGGGCTCAGGCAAGATTCTTGTGGCAGTATTAAGCAAGGGGATTATAGGCATATTGATCTGAGGGAGGTTGAAAGTCGAAGGATTTATGGCCAAGAGCCTCTGGCTGCTGACCTTACATATGAGCATAGGAGTCATCAAAATCCATATGATGCTCATATGGAGGATACATCTTCTGAAAGTAGTTCATCTTTGCATGATCAGCTTTTTTCTGAAAGTAGGGATCCTTATGACATGCAAGTTTCTGATAAACTTACAGAAAATGGAGCACTTATGCAGATAAACCCAGGGAGTTCTAAAAGTGTGGGTTATAAGCCATCAGGATATTTGAAGGTTAAGGGTCAAATTGAAAATCCTGCTATTACTGCTGTTAAGAAGCAGCTGGGGAGGCATTATCAAGAAGATGGTCCAGTACTTGGTATTGAATTTGATGCACTTCCTCCTGGTGCATTTGAGTTCCTGAGGAGCAATCCGGTCAATGGTAAGTCCAGTCCCCAGATATATTTGTTATATTGACAATTTCCATAGAATGATGAAACCTGTTCTGGCAGAAGGGGTTCTTAAATTTGTTGTTATTGTCATATTATTTATTGTTTGTTACTTTTTTTGTCCACTAAACTTTTATTTGTTTTTGAATTTAGAAAATAATAGTTACATTGAACAGATTTCTTCTGCGTTTAGGCATTTACTTTACTGATTTATAGTGTTTCAAAAGCAATGCGGTTTTAGTCTTGGAGAAAGAGGCTTAAGCCCTAAGGCATTTGAGCATAATCCTTTTGAGTACTAATTTTTATTTATAAAATTTAGATAATAATTATACAAATTAATAACCGTTGATAAATAACAACTAAAATTGTTCTACAAAAAAAATTAATAAAATTGATATGCGACTTATCACTTCTCATTAAAGGAGCCTAGACCTTAACTCAAAGTAAGATCAATGATAAATTAAACCTGAATGAGTAGCCCATTAAATCAGTTTAGTCCTAATGCACAGAACCCTTTCTTCATTCTCTAATATAAATCATAGCCTTTATGCCTTTCCATAACCTTGAATGTTTACTTTCTTATTCCATTCCCATTTCTACTTTCCTATTTGTTTTTCATCCCCCATTCCCCTCGGTTTCATTATCTATTTTTCTATTCTGATCTCTTTATGTCCTACTAATTTTGTCTGCTTTCTTCTCTATTCTCCCCCTTTAAATTGACCTCCCTCTCTTCTGCTGCCACAGGTCTCTCTTTTGATTGCATGACACATCTTATTTCTCGTTTTATTGTCTGTATTTTTGCTTAATATAAGATTTGGAAGGACAAGTTAGTTGATCATGAGAGTTAAAATGCAGCGACAAGGTTTCAAAAGCATACGCATTACCTGTCTTCTTAAAAAGGTGTAAGCCCTGCGGTGAAGTTTATGCTTCAGTTGGAAAGGCATATGCCTATGAGGTGTATATTTGACATCTTGCTGCAATTTACAATGGCTTCACCTGTGGCATGCCTCATTGTGCTTCTTGAAAATGCATTTAAAAACACTGTTGACGAACATACCTAGTACTAGCAAAGTATCAGAAAGCATGAAAGTAAATGAAATTTGCTTTTGGGATTACAGCATGCATGGTTCCTGAGAAAGTAATCAGTTGCAACAGTTTAACTTCAATTTTCTTATATTTTGGGTATGTGTGATTTGCAATTGAGTGGTGTATAGAACTTATTTTGAGCAAGGTGTATTAGTAGAAAATAAATCTTCCATGAAGAGTTTGGTGCAATTCCTTTGCTGGATTAGCATGGTTATGGAAAGTAAGAAATACTTTTACTCCTTAGCTTAGACTCTAGAATTTAAGCTGCATAGAAGGGTTTTGTAGTTGTCATTTGAAATAATGGTAGCTTGCGTTGAAGTTTCTTTTATTACAAAGGCATAACTGCCCAAAGCAAAGAAACAATGTTAAAAACCAATCTGGTGATAAGGGGAAGGTTTAAGAGTTAAGAGGTTCAACTGGAGGTTAATGTCAGCATCACTTAATGGATAATTTAAAATAGTATGGAAATAGAATAATGATAAAAGTCCTAAGTGGCTGGGAAATGACTATGAATAGGATGGATAAATTTGAATCAGAAGCAGAGGTGTTTGTGTCAATGGAACATGCTTGTCTGAAGCATGACATATTCATAAAGAGTGCACTAGTGAGAGAATAGCTGCTTTGGACAGCTGTACCCTACTTTTTCTCCTTTCCTCTGTCTACCTTCCTTTGTCTGCATGTGTTTGTATCTCCTGGCCTCCTCACCTGTACACCTCTTGTCTCAGTTCTATCAGCAGAGGGCACTCTTACTGCTATGCTTCCCTTGTAGTCTTTATGCTTAACGTTGATCATGTATCTTCAATTTTGAAATATTGGAACTCTCATGTCTATCTTCTATTTGTTGCTCCAGCAGCGTCAATCTATGTTGGAGATCCCCAACAGCCCCATTCTCCTGATATCTATGGAGTTATAAAGCAGCCGAATCTTAACATTGTAAGTGGACTCTCTGATGCATTATTTCCACATTTTAACATACATAGTGGACAACCAAACTATATTTCTATTATACTCTATAATTATATGACTCTGATACACTGTTGAAAATTAGTGAGAGTTCAATCAGTATATGAACTAACTATAATGTTAAACATTTTTGTCCGAAGGTGCCATATTCCAATTCTGTTGAGAGATAATTGAATTCAGGGTATTGTCTTTGATATCAGAGGTTTGCTGTGAGTATTATATGTGTCATATACTGCTAGTATTTACAGGGGTTAAGGCCGAGGAAAAGTGCTATACTTTTTTTATCTTTTAGCAACTTTCTCTGGCCCCACTATTTATTGTCGGGAAATAAAGGAGAAATTCTCCAAAAAATTCTTTGGAAGGTAGAGGAATCTTCTATCCTTGCAGAGAAATCTATCCGAGATCCACCTGTACATGGATCTTTTAGTTGAATAGTGATACAACCAATTCCAGCTGGAGCTTTTGATCTTGCAGCCTGAAAGCTTTGGTTGGTTCTTTTACCTTCTGTGATCCTCAAGTGTCCTTGATTCTTGGGTGCATGGAAGTCACCGTAATTCTTCCAATTAGGAGCTATATTGACATCAGTTATAACAAAAAAATCATATTTAACGAGATGGATATCATCTTTCTTTTAGAATAAGATATTCAAAGTGATTTTTTTATGATTCATCTTTTTCTGTTTAATGCCCCTGTAGATAAATGAAGTACATAATTCCAAGATGAGTTCTCAGGATTCTTGTATGGAGGGTACAAAATTTAATACTGTGCATGGGTCTGAAAGACAGGAAAGGAAATCTCACCATCAATTAAAATACAAGTCTTCTGTTCTTTGTTCCAACCCTTTTCCTGGCCAGAACTCTTTGTTCGATAGCAATAAAGGTTCTTCTGAAAAAACTGCTGTCAGTGATTGCAAAAGAAGTGGGATGAGCTCTAAGCTTTCTGTTGAAAGGATGGGATCAGATTCTCTTTCTAACCATCCTGGCTCCTATGGTGGGAAAATTGCTAATGAACAAGAAAAGTCTTGGTTGCATGACAATGATAATCATACCTATAAGGCTCCAAAGAATGAAAACCTGTCTAGAACTTCAAATTTGATACATCGGTGCAGTGAGTTCATAGGTCCTGAGAGAGGGCCCTCTGCAAGGATGGCAAAGGTGTCACTATTGGCTTATATTTCTGCTCTCCTGCTTTTTCATTCAGAAGTGGCAGTTGCAAATGTTTTGGTTTGAAAATCATGTGTTTCACATAAATGCAGGTGGAGAAACCTGGTGGGGAGTGGAAGCTAAAAAAGGGGTTCCCGGTCAGAGTTAAAACTGATCCAACAAATGAACTGAGAGTAAGTAGAAGCTTTAGTTTCTTCCGGTCAAATATGCATACCATGTATAATGTATTAATGTTTTGCTTTTGACATCCCTCTTTCATATTTTAAGGTTGCCAAACGAGTCAATGTTGAATTTCCTCTGCAAGATTTTGTGGCAAATGCATCACATGCCAGATTGCCTCTGTTGACAAATCCAACTAAAGGGTCAGTATTTTATTTATTTTTGCCTCCCTGCCTGTCTTATCTATTGGCATGTGCACATGCTAATGAGCTTCTGCTTGTGTATTTATTGCGATCTTGCATGTTTGTACACATAGGCATTTATATATGTGCACACATGTATGTTCGTAATTATTGTGTTTGGTTGTCTTGCATGTTCATTCTTGTTTGTGCTCTTCTTTAGTAAATATTTTGGTGGTGCTTTGCTTCTTCACAATCCATTAAATAGTGTTGCTTTGATCGGTACTGCTGGCCATATGATTGGCTATTGGAGCAACATTAATGTGTGTATGCGAGAGCCTTTCAAGTGATGAGGAAAACACAATCCAATTGTCATGGTTAAGCATCCTACTGACCTAAAACCAATTTTTAGTGGGTCGAGACCCAACATAAATAGAGGGCCACAACGAACCTTGTAATCTACAAAATCTTGGTAACCGGAGGAAAAGAAAGCGAGGTTCATAGCTTAATGAGTAAATGACGATAGAGTAACTATCACTTCCATAAAACTGATGTCTGTGCATTTCCATGGTTTACCGGGCAACCATTGTATAAAAACTGTAGGTATAGCAAGGGACAATTATGTATCTTGGTTTCAATCTCTATTGCATTTTATATAGTTGTCAACCTTTGAACTGTTTTATATGTCATCTAGATCTTCCATGGATGTACCATCTAGCTTCAGCGAGGATGAAACTGCAGAAACTAGTTCTTCCTCGGGTTAACAACACTTATGGTTGATGGATTGTACTTTGTAGAGAGGCTGTCTGGAGTCCTTGAGACCCGTATAACGTTGTATAATTGCTTTTGTACATCTGGGAAAAAGATTGTCTTCCATCTTACTAACTGGAAAGCACTGCTAGGAACATTGGGCTTGGACAGCATTTTTGTTCATTGTGTTCTGTCCTTGAATAGTGTTCGGCTGTTAATATACGTACAAAATCTTTTTTGATTATTTAGTTAATTAAATGCTTTGTGAAGGAAAGTTGTGATGAATTTTGGTGAATCACACCTTATGCCAACTCTGAAGAACCAACATCTTACATAATAGCTTGCATATATCATTTTCTTGTTATTTTCTCGTTGTTAGGAGATGTGTGTACACTTGGGTATTATATTTGTTTCATATCAAATACGTATCATATTTATTTTATATTAAATATGTATAAAATATAAAAATTATTGTATTTAAAGCTCAAATTTTATCCGGCTTGGTTTGGTAGTTATTTAAGTATATTTATATTTATAATTATATTACATAAAAATTAATAAATAAGTAATATATATATATATATATATATACACACACATTAATATTTTATGTTTGCATATATTCAGTCTCAATTAAACATCAAATTAAATTAATAAACTCATTTTTTAAGTTTTATTTTATTGATTATTTATTTTATTATAGTTAATATTCATTATAAAATTTGTTTTATATTTTATTTGAAAAATTTTAAATTTGTTCAAACTTACGCATACATAGACAGCTCCTTTTAAAATAGGTCAAGATTGCACAATAAATGAGACTTTTCTTTTGGATTAGATTTAGACAAATTTGAAGTTTATTAATATTATGTTTAGATTCAATTCGAATACAATCTAACTGAATTCATAAATGGATTTAATTTAAACTTAAAGATCTAAATTTTCAAAGTCTCGCTCATGTCATAACAATAATCAGATTATTTTCAAAAGAAGTATTGCTAAAAGAAAAGATTATCTAAGATATATCATATTAACATATATGTTTTTCATTCAAATTATATCATATAATCACATTATTAAAAAAAAATTTATTATTAAATAATTAATTAATTTATTAAAATTAATATTCACCATTTAATTATTAGAAGTAACATATGAAAAATAATTGATTTTTTTAATAATATAATTATATGACATAATTTGAATAAAATAATTATATACTGCTATTGCAGAATTGTTTCATACATCTTTTCTCTACTACTAAAACTTGTTAAAAAGCAACAATATTAATAAATTCCTTCATTCAACAAAAGCATAAAAATTTTCAAAGAATCCAATATAACCTCTTTTAAAACTAAAAATTCTAAAACTCAAAAGTATTTCCTAGTCTGCATCTCGCATCTACATAAAGGACAATTGGTTTTCCTCTTAACCCACTCGAAAATACAAAAATCATGGAACTTATGGCTGCAGCAAATCATGGCTGTAGCTTCCTCTCCTTTCTCCATATCTTCTTGACAAATCCCACAAACTTGTCCATCTTCTTCAATTTTCACAGCATTAGTTCCAGCAAAAGCAGGATCAATAGTTTCAGCCAAGATTTTAGCCAGCTCAATCCCAACCTCTAACTGAACTTCCATTAACGTTGATTCATAATCTCGGTTGGTCTGGCGAGCCCTTGACATGGCAAGCCTTGTTGTCATGTTTTCACACTTGATGAACTCAAGTTGTTCAACGTCCAACTTCCCTGAGAAAGAAGTTCTTGGATCGTAAGAACCATCGAAAGTTGAGTAAAGTCCCCAGTTGCTTAACCTGTTCAGGGTTTTTGCTTGCCGGGTTGCTATTTGTTTCACAATATCCATGGCGATCTTAAATATATAATACTCAATTGATATGTAAACGATTGGTTTTTCTTTTAATTCTTGAAAAAAAAAATATTTTGGAAAGCTTAAAGAAGTCAAAGAGATGGTAGACGAAGACGCAAACTAAGACTAATGATTCAGAAGAGGCGGTGAGAAAGCTTTAGAAACAACTACTTAAATAAGAATTGTACTTGCTTACTAAGTAGTAAAACCGCGTGGGCTTAGACCGACATTGGCATGTTTTGGCAAGTTTTACTAAAAATTTTAGTTCTCGATTTTGATTGGGTAAAAGTTTTGTTTGCTGGAAAAGGCAAAAATAAAGTTTTTAACCTAATTGGTTGATTTATATGGATTTTTACTATAAGAGATTTGGTTGATTTATATAGATTTTTACTATAAGAGATGACACATAATTAATACTAAAAGTTGTGTCCCTTTGTATTTACTAATAGTTATATTTCTTTAAAAGACATATTTCTTTGAAAGAATAGTGTTTATATAAATAGACATTTATATGGAAAAGGTAAAAATAAAGTTTTTAACTTAATTGGTTGATTTATATAGATTTTTACTATAAAAGATGACACACATAATTATTACTAAAAGTTGTGTGCCTTCATATTTACTAATAGTTATATTTCTTTAAAAGACATATTTCTTTAAAAGATGGTGTTTATACAAATAGACATTTATATGAATAGTTATATATGTACAAAGAGACTTTTATTTAATTATAAATAGAATTCCTCTTCCTTTTTTAAGATACAAGATAGAAAATATCTCATACAAATATTCTGCATATCAAATAAAAGCCAAAAAAAGCCCCATAAGTTTTCCATAACCAAGTCTTATAATTCTATTTTTATGCCAATTAAGGTTCAATGGATTAATTTTGTTAATGCAAAATGTAGACTTTATTGTATCTTTAAAGTTTATCGTCAATAACTCTTTAGCATATCAATTAATCAAGTGGTGGGGATGAATAAAACCTTAAGGAAAGGCTAGTAATTACTTGTCTTTAAGACTTTTTTCAATTTCTTATGTTTTTCTAAACTTCAAGTTCTAACAAGTATTTCACAAATTTAAAATTTAAATCTTAATAATTATAATTTTTTATTTTTAAATTGTTGTGTAAAAACATATATATGAACATTAAGGTTTAATATAAATGATTAGGGTAGAGATATAATGTTTGAACAAGATATATGATTTGATTATGTTTTATTATTGTTAAAGTGATGTTGTTTCACATTTAATAAATATATAATTTCTTGTAATTTTATATTCAAGTTGGATTCCTCCACTTTTTGCCAATTTGTTTTAAAATTGATGTTTAACATGATATTAGAGTTAGGATTTTCTTCTATTACTCTTTTCAAATCGTTTACGTATTAGGCTATCAATTTTCGCTTACACGTAATATAGGCCTATTTCACTTACAGTCAATTGGTTTTAAGTTGAATACTTAATATATTATCAGAAGCAAGAATTTTTTCTGTTGTCCTTTTCAAATTTATCACGTGATAGATTTTTTTTCATATCTGTTTACGTGTGATGGAGTCTATTAAAGTAGTATTATCTTACATTTAATAAATATATAATTTTTGTATGTTCAAATTGAATCCCTTTATTTTCTACCAATTAATTTTAAATTGTAGAACTGCTAAGCGCTTAATTGGAATATGGTTAACCCAATTTCAAGGCACAAAACTCAACTCACGTTTCTCTTGTTTGTCATTGATTTTTTAGGTTCTGATTTTTGAACAAATTTTCAATCTCGAGTTTTTTATTCGTAACTACTTTAGTCATAAAGAGGAAAAAATGAAGCCAAAAAAAAAAAAAAAAAACAGAGTGGAACCAAAAAGGGGAAAAAAGCCAAAAAAATAAAGAGAAAATAAAAAAGGGAGAGTTGGTTGAACGAAAGTCGATTCGTTGTCCAATTGAGTTAAAACTTTATCAATAGGTTTATGATTCAGAGTTTTACATTTTTAACGATGAATATTGGGTTTGAAGCTCTCTAAGAACAAATTTAAGGTGAATTTTTTAAGTTACTTATTTAGTGAGATTTCTTCAATTATCTCTCTAGTTGTTGATTAGCTTTAGTTTTAACTACAAAAAAATTTTGTATGTCCATTATTTGATAGTGGAGATTTTTTTGATGGCCCGTGAGTTTTTTTTTTCTCTACATTGGAGGGGTTTCACGTAAATTTTAGTGTGCTTTATTTTTTTTACATTGTTAATTGTTGGTTGTTGTCTATTGCTGTGGGTTTAACCTTATATGCATTATATAGTAGCATAAATTCTAGGAAGAACCAAAGTTCTAGATTCAATATTTGATAATTATTAAAATTATTAACCACAATCTTAATATTTTTGTTACTCTCGGTACTAGTTTTGTTACTTTTGGTACTGGTATCGATCTAGGACTTAATATCGATTTTATTTCTAAGACAAAAGTGAAGAATTTTCCAATTAAAAAATTTTCTATGTGAAAATTTACCCTTAACATCTAGAATATCCGATATGTTGTTTTTGCATTATTGTGTTTGTTTCTTTAGGCTCAAAAAGTGGTATTAGAGTGAGTTATTTTTAAGACATCGATATAAAAGCAACCCATGACAAAAATAAATTCTGTTTGAGATCATGAAAGGTGATATAAGTTTTATGATGAAATTAATAGCATCAAATTATTCAAGTTGAAAGCCTATGATAAAGAATCATTTATATTGTAAAGATTTGTATGAGTCGATATGAGGTGATTCGACTAAATTAGCAGATATGAAAGATAAAAATTGAAATAAGTTAGGCAAAAAGACATTGGTTACAATAAAAAAAATAGGCTAATATCATCGTATTTCATCATGTAGCACAAGAGATAGATGCCTATACTATTTGAGAGCATTATATGAGAGAAAAATAGGTATGAATAAAATTATGCTTGTTAAAAGCTTGCAACTTTACAGTACAGGGATGTACGATCTATTATAGAGCACTTGTGTGATTTTTAAGATATATTTAATCAAATGACTACTATAGAGCTTAAGATGGATGATGAAATAAATGTATTGTTTCTTTTGGGTTCATTCCCAGATAATTAAAATACTTTAGTTGTGAATATTATTAATTCAGCTCCTGATTACAAGGTAACATTGAAAATGGTAAAAGACAATATGCTTAATGAAAAAGTAAGATGAAAAGATTTAGACCTTGAGAATTAAGCTCTTGTCACAGAGAACAGAGATAGAAACATCGAAAGAGGTAAAAACTCAAAAGGTTATAGTAAGTCTAAACATAAATCATAGTCCAGAGATAAAATGAAGTGTTTTCATTATGATAAAACATGTCATATAAAGCGATACTGTAAAATCTTGAAGCAAGAGTGAAAAGATGAGCAAGGTAAGAGTTCAGATAATGATAATATTGTAGTAGAATTTAGACAGTGATTTAGTTATGTTAATTTGTACACATGTTGATTGTAATCATGTTGGTAATTTCGACATTGAATGGATAGTTGACACAAGAGTGGCATATCATTGTGTTTCTAAAAGAGAGTTATTTATAACTTACAAAATAGGAGACTTTGGTTACACCAAGACAGGAAACAAGAGTGTGTCGTAAATTATTAGGATTAGTGATATTGTTGTATAAACTAGTACGAACTACATGTTAACTATGAAGGATGTTAGATACATTCCAAATATGAAAATAAACTTACTTGTTATTAATGTTTTTAATAAGAAAAGATATAAGAGTTGATAAAAGAATGGGCAGTGAAAGCCTTTCAAAAGATCTATGATAGTTGCATTTGACACAAGTTTTGATTACATTTTCCTATAAAGCACAAAGATATGTAAACTTTAAAGTAATGAGATATAGAATCTCTTCCTTCAAAACTTTTTAGTATTATTTTATCTAGCATATATGTGATAAAAGATATACATTAAAATATAAATTATATCAAACATCTAATTTAAAATTAATTAATAATAAATAAAAAAATTTAACTTAAATATAAAATCACAAGTTATTTAGGATTTAACATATATAAAATACTATTATTTTAACAAATCTCGTTGCATTGGATACAATAATAAGTAAAATGCATAACAAATTCAGGTATAAGAAGAAGCTAGGCTCTGATACCATGTTAGACATTTTTATTTATTATCAATTAATTTTACGTTAGATATTTAATATAATATTAAAATATATATTTTATTTTGTTTTTAATTGCTTAATACTCTTTATAAGTTTGTTACTTGATAGTTTTACTTACATATAATGTCACATAATAGTTCCAACTACATCAAATATTAAAGTACTTTTTATTTGACGTCTATTAAATTTTAGATTTCTTATAGTCTTATATTAAAGTTAAACTTTTTCACCGAATTTCAATTGTTTTTTAGCTTGGATGCTTAACAAAATCTTGATTTAATTTTTCAATTTGTGAACACCTCTTTATGCTAACAGAATTATTGGAGTTGATAAAGATCAAATATTTCGCTTATAAAATCTAAATTCAATTCTTACAGCTAATATATTTTTTTTATGAGCAATCTATAAGTCTAATGTGAATATTCCCTAAAGTTTGCGGTATATTTTAACCCGAGAGCCAACATCACTTAAACTTTGCTAACAAAAAAATATCTTTATTCTTCTAAATTTCGACCTCTTGTTCCCAAAAGAAAAAGAAAAACGAAAAAACATTTGTTTGTTTGTACTCGAAGTCACAGAAAGAGTCATTGAAATTGTTTTCTCATCAAACTTTTTTAAAAAAGTTTAATGCTTTAGGAAATTAAAGGGTCATTTGGAGATGTTTATTTTGTGTTTTATGTTTCTGTTTTCATCTTTTTTGGAAATTGGAAACAAAATTATGTTTTGTGGGTTGTTTTTGTTTTAAAAATAAAAAATTGAAAATAAATTTTAGGAATTGTTGGAAGTGAAAAAAAAATTGATGTTTTCGATATTTTGAAAACATTTCGATTATTGTTACTATATGGGTGAGTGAATAGCACGCGTGAGTGAACAATATCAGTTTTAATAACAAAATATTAAAAGATGATCATCAAAGCTATCAAAACTTGGATTTGATTCTCAGACAATTGATAAACCAGCCACTCAATCACTTTGTATTGTGATCCTTTATCTTGGTGTTTCTGCAACAAAAATAAAATTTTCAAAAATGTTTCCAATTTTAATAAATAAAATAAAATAAAACAAAATAAAATAAAAAAATATATAACTCACAACAATGCCAAACATTCCGTGTGTTAACTTCTTTACATTTTTCATTGTTTGATGTATAATGAAAAAAAAATGTTGGTGAAAGAAAAAAGTTATTTAAGAAAGAACCTCTAAAGTAATTAAAGAACATGACGAAATGTTTTAAACAGATTCATTTGCTTTCTTAATGGGTGTGTATGAGCATATTTTATTTTTCAAAATATTAGTATCCCAAACGCAAGTCAGAATGTCATTCTTGGGAAATCAATGCTTCTTTCTACACACAAAAAAAAAAAAAAAAAATCACTCAATAAAATTTTTTTTTCCAAAACTAAAAACCCTAAAATAAATTGATGTTTTACCAACTGAATTTTTGCTTCCTTTCTTTTTCCATAAAAGAGGTTTTCATCTTGAATTGCCAATGTTAGATTATGCAATGGACCACATTTGATTTTGACCTAACAAGCACATTCAATAATTTTTATAAATGGAAATATTATTGTACATAAAAATGAAAATTCTCAAAGGGCCAAGCTAGCTTATCTAATGAGCAGACGACAGCCAAACCAGAAACATATTATTATTTACATTGACACATGATCTTTTTAGCATTTGCAAAAAATAAGTCAAGCAATGGACCAACTAGAAAGAAAATCGTAGTTTTATAACTTCATTTTTAGGATACAATGGATTAGAAGAAAAGGCAAAGGGCGATGGTAGCATTCTCCTATAAGGCTCAAATTTAGCTCACCACCATTGGAGGACCCAACGTGATAACATTCTCCAGTTCTTCCAAACCCAAACACTTTGTAATGGTCGCTTCTATGCTTTCCATGATTGCATTAGCTGCAGATATGGCTACGTAGATATATAGACTCTACATCTGCCTCTGCCAAGTGGTAAAACTATTAGCATTATACAATTCAAATTTTATTAAAAAGGCATAAGTGTCCAAAGCAAAGAAACAATGTTAAAAACCAATCTGGTAATAAGGGGAAGGTTTAAGAGTCAAGAGGTTCAATTGGAGGTTGATGTCAGCATCACATAATGGATAATTTAAAATAGTATGCAAATAGAATAATGATAAAAGTCCTAAGTTAGTGGCCGGGAAATGACAATGAATAGGATGGATAAATTTGAATCAGAAGCAGAGGTGTTTGTGACAATGGAACATGTTTGTCTGAAGCGTGACATATTCATAAAGAGTGCACTAGTGAGAGAATAGCTGCTTCGGACAGCTGTACCCTACTTTTTCTCCTTTCCTCTGTCTACCTTCCTTTGTCTGCATGTGTTTGTATCTCCTGGCCTCCTCCCCTGTACACCTCTTGTCTCAGTTCTATCAGCAGAGGGCACTCTTACTGCTTTGCTTCCCTTGTAGTCTTTATGCTTAACGTTGATCATGTATCTTCAATTTTGAAATATTGGAAATCTCATGTGTATCTTCTATTTATTGCTCCAGCAGAGCCAATCTATGTTGGAGATCCCCAACAGCCCCATTCTCCAGATATCTATGGAGTTATAAAGCAGCCGAATCTTAACATTGTTAGTGGACTCTCTGATGCATTATTTCCACATTTTAGCATACATAGTGGACAACCAAACTATTTTTCTATTATATTCTATAATTATATGACCCTGATCCACTGTTGAAAATTAGTGAGTTCAATCAGTGTATGAACTAACTATAATGTTAAACTTTTTTGTCAGAAGGTGCCATATTCCAATCCTGTTGAGAGATAACTGAATTCAGGGTATTGTCTTTGATATCAGAGGTTTGCTGTGAGTGTTATACCATGGGTGATATGTGTCAGACACTGCTAGTATTTACAGGAGTTAAGGCCGAGGAAAAGTGCTATACTTCTTTTAATTTTAGCAACTTTCTCTGGCCCCACTATTCATTGTCGAGAAATAAAGGAGAAATTCTCCAAAAATTTCTTTGGAAGGTAGAGGAATCCTCTATCCTTGCGGAGAAATCTTTCAGAGATCCGCCTGTAAATGGATCTTTAGTTGAATAGCGATACAACCATTTCCAGCTGGAGCTTTTGGCATTGTAGCCTGAAGGCTTTGGTTGGATCTTTTATCTTCTGTGATCCTCAAGTGTCCGTTATTCTTGGGTACATGGAAGTCACTGTAATTCTTCCAATTAGAAGCTATATTGACATCAGTTATAATGGAAATCATATTTAAAAAGATGATCATCTTTCTTTTTAAGAATAAGTTATTCAAAGTGATTTTCTTATGATTGTCTTTTTCTGTTTAATGCCCCTGTAGATAAATAAAGGATATAATTCCAAGATGAGTTCTCGGGATTCTTGTATGGAGGGTGCAAAATTTAATATGGTGAATGGGTCTGAAAGACAGGAAAGGAAATCTCACCATCAATTAAAATACAAGTCTTCTGTTCTTTGTTCCAACCCTTTCCCTCGCCAGAACTCTTCGTTAAATAGCTGTAAAGGTTCCTCTGAAAAAACTGCAGTCTGTGACTGCAAAAGAGGTAGGATGAGCTCTAAGCTTTCCGTTGAAAGGATAGGATCAGATTCTCTTTCTAACCATCCTGGCTCCTATGGTGAGAAAATTGCTAATGAACAAGAAAAGCCTTGGTTGCATGACGATGATAATCATACCTATAAGGCACCAAAGAATGAAAACCACTCTAGAACTTCAAATTTGATACATCGGTGCAGTGAGTTCGTGGGACCTGAGAGAGGGCCCTCTGCAAGGATGTCAAAGGTGTCATTATTGGGTTATATTTCTGCTCGCATGCTTTTTCATTCAGAAGTGGCAGTTGCAAATGTTTTGGCTAGAAAATCATGTGTTTCACATTCATGCAGGTGGAGAAACTTGGTGGCGAATGAGCTAAAAACCGGGTACCCAGTCAGAGTTAAAACTGATCCAACAAATGAACTGAGAGTAAGTTGAAGCTTTAGTTGCTTCCAGTCAAGCATGCATACCATGTCCAATGAATTAATGTTTTGCTTTTGAAACCCCTCTTTCATATTTTAAGGTTGCTAAACGAGTCAATGTTGAATTTCCTCTGCAAGATTTTGTGGCAAATGCATCACATGCCAGATTGCCTCTGTTGCAAATCCGACTAAAGGGTCAGTATTTTATTTATTTTTGCCCCCCTTCCTGTTTTATCTATTGGCATGTGCACATGCCAATGAGATTCTGCTTGTGTATTTATTGCGATCTTGCATGTTTGTACACATAGGCATCTATCACACATGTATGTTCGTAATTATTGTGTATGGCTGTAATGCATGTTCACTCTTGTTTGTGCTCTTCCTTAGGAAATATTTTGGTGGCGCTTTGCTTTGGTTATTAGTTTATGAGATTAACTTTACAAATCATTAAATAGTGTTGCTTTGATTGGTACCTCTGGCCATATGAGTGGCTATTGGAGCAACATTTATGTGTCTGCGTGAGCGCCTTTCAAGTGATGAGGAAAACACAATACAATTGTCTGGGTTAAGCATCCTACTGGCCTAAAACCAAGTTTTAGTAGGTTGAGACCCAACATAAATAGAGGGCCACAACAAACCTTGTAATCTACAAAATCTTGGTATCTGAGGAAAATAAAGCAAGGTTCATAGCTTAAATAAAATTCTGGATTTGGAAGTACAGCTTTAGCTGAAAACTAAACTAATATGGGATAATAAAACACTCACGAACAACAGCCTATTACGTGAAGTATTAATTTGGTAATTCATATTAATTAAGTCTTCCATTTTGCTTCTCTTTAATCAGTGTAAGTCTTGTATTGTCTATTTGCTTAATGAGCAAATGACAATAGAGTAACTGTCACTTCCATAAAAGTTATGTCTGTGCATTTCCATGGTTTACCGGGCAACCATTGTATAAAAACTGTAGGTATAGCAAGGGATAATTATGTATCTTGGTTTCAATCTTTATTGCATTTATATAGTTGTCAACCTTTGAACTGTTTTATATGTCATCTAGATCTTCCATGGATGTACCATCTAGCTTCAGCGAGGATGAAACTGCAGAAACTAGTTCTTCCTCGGGTTAACGACACTTATGGTTGATGGATTGTTCTTTGTAGAGAGGCTGTCTGGAGTCCTTGAGACACGTATAACGTTGTATAGTTGCTTTTGTACATCTGGGAAAAAGATTGTCTTCCATCTTACTAACTGGAAAGCACTGCTAAGAACATTGGGCACGGACAGCATTTTTGTTTATTGTATTCTGTCCTTGAATAGTGTTCTACTGTTGATATGCGTACAAAATCTTTTTGGATTATTTAGTTAATTAAATGCTTTGTGAAGGAAAGTCGTCATGAATTTTGGTGAATCAAATCTTATGCCAACTCTGAATAACCAACATCTTACATAGCAGCTTGCATATCATATTTATTTATGTCAAATACTTATAAAATATAAAAATTATTGTATTTGAAGCTTAAATTTGATCTGGTTATTTAAGAATATTTAATATCTGTAATTATACTATATGAAAATGAATAAATAATTAAATAAAATATATATACATTAATATTTTATATTTGCATGTTTTCAGTCTCACCTAAACATCACTTTAAATTAACAAGCTCATTTTTTAAGTTTTATTTTATTAATTATTTATTTTAATATAGTTAATATTTATTATAAATTTTTTTATATTTTTATTTGAAAAATTAAACAATTTTCAACTTTAGCAGACATAGACAGCTCCTTTTAAAAATAAGTCAAGCCTACACAATAAAGGAGACTTATATTTTGTATCGGATTTAGACAAATTTGAGGTTTATTAATATTCTTAGATCCAATTCAAATACAATCTAATGGGATTCATAAATTGATTTAATTTAAAGATCTAAATTTTCAAAGCCTCGTTCATGTCATAATAATAATAAAATTATTATCAAAAGAATTATTTCTAAAGGAAAAGATTGTCTAATACAGATACATGATATTAACATATATACTTTTCATTTAAATCATATCATATAATTATATTATTTAAAAAATTTATTTGTTATTAAATAATTAAATGATTTATTAAAATTAATATTCACCGTTTAATTATTAGAAGTAACGTATGAAAAATAACCGATTTTTTTAATAATACAACTATATGGCATAATTCGAATAAAATAATTATATACTGCTATTGCAGAATTGTTTCATACATCTTTTCTCTATTATTAAAACTTGTTAAAAAGCAACAATATTAATAAATTCCTTCATTCAACAAAAGCATAAAAATTTTCAAAGAATCCAATATAACCTTTTTAAACTAAAAATTCTAAAACTCAAAGTATTTCCTAGTCAGCATCTCACATCTACATAAAGGACAATTGGTTTTCCTCTTAACCCACTCGAAAATACAAAAACCATGGAACTTATGGCTGCAGCAAATCATGGTTCTAGCTTCCTCTCCTTTCTCCATATCTTCTTGACAAATCCCACAAACTTGTCCATCTTCTTCAATTTTCACAGCATTAGTTCCAGAAAAAGCAGGATCAATAGTTTCAGCCAAGATTTTAGCCAGCTCAATCCCAACCTCTAACTGAACTTCCATTAACGTTGATTCATAATCTCGGTTGGTCTGGCGAGCCCTTGACATGGCAAGCCTTGTTGTCATGGTTTCACACTTGATGAACTCAAGTTGTTCATCGTCCAACTTCTCTGAGAAAGTAGTTCTTGGATCGTAAGAACCATCGAAAGTTGAGTAAAGTCCCCAGTTGCTTAACCTGTTCAGGGTTTTTGCTTGCCGGGTAGCTATTTGTTTCACAATATCCATGGCGATCTTAAATATATAATACTCAATTGATATGTAAACGACTGGTTTTTCTTTTAATTCTTGAAAAAAAAACGTTTTGGAAAGCTTAAAGAAGTCAAAGAGATGGTAGACGAAGAAACTAATTAAGAGTAATGATTCAGAAGAGGCGGTGAGAAAGCTTTAGAAACAAATACTTGAATAAGAATTGTACTTGCTTACTAAGTAGTAAAACCACGTGGGCTTAGACCGACATCGGCACGCTTTGGCAAGTTTTACTAAAAATTTTAGTTGTCGACTTTGATTGGGTAAAAGTTTTGTTGGCTGGAAAAGGTTAAAATAAAGTTTTTAACTTAATTGGTTGATTTATATAGATTTTTACTATGAGAGATGATACACATAATTATTACTAAAAGTTATGTCCCTTCATATTTACTAATAATTACATTTCTTTTTCTTTAAAAGACATATTTCTTTAAAAGAATGGTGTTTATATAAATAAACAGTTATATGGATAGTTATATATGTACAAAGAGACTTCTATTTAATTATAAATAGAATTTTTTTCTTTTTTGAAGATACAAAATAAAAAATATCTTGTAGAAATATTCTACATATCAAATAAAAGCTAGAAAAAGCCCCATTATAAGTTTTTTATAGTCAAGTCATACAATTATATTTTTATGTCAGTTAAGGTTCAATGGATTGATTTTGTTAATGTAAAATACAATCAATCATTAAGTTTTATTATATCTTTAAAGTTTATTATCAATAACTCTTTAGCATATCAATTAACCAAGTGGTAGAGAGAAAACCTTAAGGAAAAGCACCATTACATGCCTTGAAGACTTTTTCTATTTCCCATGTTTTTCTAAACTTCAAGTTCTAACAAATATTTCACAAATTGAAAATTTAAATCTTAATAATTATAATTTTTTATTTTTAAATTGTTGTGTAAACACATATATATGAATATTAAGGTTTAATGTAAATGACTGGGGTAGAGATATAATGTTTGAACAAGATATATGATTTGATTATGGTTTATTATTGTTAAAGTGACGTTATTTCAAATTTAATAAATATCTAGTTTTTTGTAGTTTTATATTTAAGTTGGACTCTTTCAGTTTCTGTCAATTTGTTTTAAGATTGATGCTTAATATGATATTAGAGTTAGAATTTTCTTCTATTACTCTTTTCAAATCTTTTACGTGTTAGGCTATCTATTTCTGCTTACATGTGATATGGGCTTGTTTCACTTACAGTCAATTGATTTTAAGTTGAATACTTAATATATTATCAGAACCAATATTTTCTTTGGTTGTTCTTTTCAAATTTATCACGTGATAAACTTTTTTCATATCTGTTTATGTGTGAGGGATTTATTAAAATGATATCATCTTATATTTAATAAATATATAATTTTTTATAATCTTATTTTCAAATTGAATCCCTTTATTTTTTACCAATTAATTTCAAATTATAGAGTTGCTAAGCGCTCAATTGGAATACGGTTAACCCAATTTCAAGCCACAAAACTCAACTCATGTTTCTCTTATTTGTCATTGATTTTTTCGGTTTTGATTTCTGAACAAATTTTCAATCCCAAGTTGTTTATTCATAACTACTCTAGTCATAAAAGTTTAAAAGGAAATGATAGGCTTTAATTTGAATAACATGAAATTTTTGTGTTCAAAGTTTGCTACACACACAACCATTATTTATGTCTCTCACTTCCAATTCAAACCATTTGACACAACCGAATCCGAAATATTATTTGATTACATATTCCTATTTATGTATTAATGTTGATTATGTTTTAGGCCAAATTGCTTTAAATTCAGTTATATGGTTGGTCCGAAGAAAGAACTTGTTTAAAACATGCCCTTGTCTGAACTTCAAATGGATAGGACAAATTTGCTATTTATGTTCACCCTCATCTTTGAGCATATATAATTTTATATTCTCAGTTGTAATTTTTTAATTTTTTTTAAGATGTAGATTATTCTTTTTATTAGAAACTCGAAAGAATATTAAAATTTATATTAAAAATCCAAGCTTTGATATTAATTGTTAGAGAAAGGGTTTTGTTTTCTTCCACTAATAATATCATGATTGTGATAAAACTGATCTTTCAAGATTTTAACATGATAAACATAAATGTAATGGATTTTTTTATATATTATATGTGATATTAAATTATATAATAAAAAGTAATAATTTATTATCTTCTAAATTTTTACTTTTTTATGATAGAATTTGTTGTCTCGAAATGAAAATCAGAGCTATAACTTTCTATTGAAAACAACTCGTTTTACACTATTGAAGTAAGATTTTTATCAGCTTTACGTTTTTTTTGTTATCTTCATTAGAATGTGAAAAAAACAACTTTTCTCTTTCACTAACCCTTTTAATATCTCCAATCTTGGATAAAAGTGGAATTGGATCCCATAGTTGCTAGCCATAGCTGCTAGAAAAGATGCATGAAAAAGCTTTGTTATAATATCTGGATATCTTGATTTGATTGACTTAGTTTGAAATAGTATTAAAATAATTGAGTAAATTAGACTTTAGATTGACCTAGCTATAGTTATGTTATTTTTGTTTATGGATTTAATAATTTGTGATATGATCTGAGGTGAGAGGTCATGTAGGCTGGCTAGTTGTAGCCTTCTACTCAAAAATTAAATGACTCTTACTCACATGCGTCACCCTGCTTTTCAGAGTCAATCAGTATCTCAACCTCCACGTCAGGGCAGCTTCTTGTTGAAACTTGAGGGGCCTTGGCCCCCTCAAAATTTTTAAATACCTTTAACATATATGTTGTGAAGGATTGTGTTATTAGAACTTAAAGATGTATTGATTTCCCCTGAAATTTTAAAATTTTTAGCATGCGTATATATTGGTTCTTCAAATTAAAATTATTATTTTTATGGTTTTATAATTTAATTTTATGTACTATTATCATTAAAGAGGGATTAAAATGATATTACTATTTGTCTATTTGTTATACCAATCAATTAATAATTACTTTAAAATCTTTAAAATTAAGAAATTTGTCATAAGTTTTAAATTACAATTATGTGAATTTAACAAAAATCAAATTATTTTTTTAGTTTTCTCAATAAGACTCTAATTTTCAACAAAGTCATAATTATATGATTTTTATTTCTTTCTAACTTCAATTCTCGTTTTCATGTGATTTTAATTGTTTCATTTAATTTTATTTTGGATCTCTATTTAATACTATCCTAAAATCTTTTTTTTTTTAAAAAATCAGAGTCTAACCTTTTTTAAAAAATAGGAAAAAAATCACAACTTCTAATCTTAAAATTTCAACTTCATTCTTTTAAAATTATATTTAATTTTCTTTTTTTATAAAAAAATTATTAAAAATTGATTTACTTATACTATTTTATTTCAATTTTAAACTACAAAAAAAATTTTCTATGTCATTGAAAAACTATACTATCATAGTAATATTTTTATTGTACAATTTATATGCTTGATTTTATTAATATATTTTGTGCTTATTTTTTATTAATATATATATGTGATTGAATTTAAAAAAAAAAAAAAAAGATAAAGTATTAGTATAATTGGCCCTTCAAAAATATACGTCAAGATCCACCGCTACTCAACGCGCCTATATAATCCACTGCTAGCTAACTAGCTAGTATTTTACTTTTTGAGGATATTCTTTTTTTTTAAGTTATATTATTTGGTTTAATTTTTTTTTCTTAAAGAGAGAATTTATTATGCACAAAAACACATACATATACCATAAGTTTTACTAGTTCAATAAAAAAATAGTAAAAAATTATTCCATTTGCAAGAAGCATAAATTAAGAGTCCATCAGAGACAGATCGTAAAATATGTTTGAGGGGTTTTGATTTCCCAAAATTTTGAAATTTTTTATTACGTACTTGTGTTTGGTTAAATAAATTCTAAATGATTCTCTTCAACTAAAAATATCAATATTTTTTATAATTTCGTAATTTAATTTTGTGCCTTACAATTTTCTTTTTGTTACATTGTGTCTTGCAATTTAAAAATGTTAAAATTATATTATTATTCGTCTTTTATTATATCCACTAATTGTTATTTAGAAATTTTTAAAATTAAGAATTTTGTTATTTATTTTAAATTATAATCACTGATTTTAACTTTTTAGATTTCTTAATAATACTAAGTCTTTAATCAAGTATTAAATGTATTTGTTTGTGAAAAAAAATTGAATCTTATTTATTGGAATATATAATCCAATACTTTATTAATAGATTACGCGAAAATTTTTTTTTTAGCTAATTACAAATTTTTCGGTTCATATCATATTTGACTTTTAATTACTTCAAATCTCTATCTTATGTTATTTTGCAATATTTTCAACATAAAATTCAGATCAAAATCACTTTAAATGTCAGAAAAAAATTCCATTGATTTTCAATTTCAAAATTTTCAACTTCATTTTTAAAAGTATATTTATTTTTCTTGTTTGTATAATTTTTTTAATGATTGAATTATGCTTATTTGTGCATTTTTTTTATTTTGGATTTAAACTATAAAAAAATAAAGAAAATTTTTATATTTCATTGAAAGATTATGTAATTAGTAATTCTACTATTAATTTAAAAGTAACATTATTTTTAAACGGGTGTCATATTCTAAACTTACTTTTATTAATGTACTTTTTTATACATATATATTTTAATTAATAAATATGGTTAAATACATCTTATAAAATTAGGTTAAAACATAATATTAATTGATTCTTCAAAATCGAATATTAAAATTTATCATTGTGTCCAACGATAGTATAATCTATCAATCAGTGTTAAATTTTTAATTTTAATAATTAAAATTTAATCATTATAACTTCAAATTAAAAAAAATACTTTTAGATGAACAATACTATATATCTAAATCAAAATTTCATATATGGTCTAGTAAAGTTTCACAACTATGAACCATACAAATAAATTCATACATTAATATTGTATTTGCAATTTGAGTAGTAAAAAAATGTTGAATTAAAAAAGGTTCAAACGATTTGACTTTTCTTTTATAAATATATATATATATATATATATAAATGCATTTGGCACAAGTTTTGATTACATTTTCCTATAACCGCACAAGGATATGTAAACTTTAAAGTAATGAGATATAGAATCTTTTTCTTCAAAACTTTTTACTATTATTTTGTCTAGCACACACGTAATTAAATATATACATTAAAATGTAAATTATGTCAAATATCTAATTTAAAATTGTTAATAATAAATAAAAAAATTCAAGTTAAATATAAAATCACAAGTAATTCAAGATTTAATAAATATGAAATATTATCATTTTAACAAATCTCATCACGCTAGATGCAGTAATAGGTAGAAAAGTATAACAAATTCAAGCATAAGAAAAAGCTTAAGCTCTAATACCATATTAAATATTTTCATTTATTATCGATTAATTTTACATTAGATGTTTAATATAGTATTAAAATCTAGATTTTTTTTTATTGTCTAATACTCTTTATAAGTTTACCACGTAATAGTTTTACTTACACATAATGTCACATGATAGTCCCAACGATATCAAATATTAAAGTGATTATTATTCGACATCTATTAAATCCTAGATTTTTTGTAGTCTTATATTAAAATTAAACTTTTACACCTAATATCAATTTTTTTTTAGATTGGATGCTTAGCAAAATCTTGATTTAATTTTTCAATTTGTGAACACCTTTCTATGTCAATAGAATTAGTTGAGTTGATAAAGATCAAATACTTTGCTTATAAGATCTAAATTAAATTCTTGCAACTAATAATATTTTTTATGAGTGATTTATAAGTCTAATGTGAATATTCACTAAAGTTTGCTGTATGTTTTAACTAAAAATGAGAGAGCGTACTTAACTTAAACTTTCCTAACAAAAAAATCTCTTTATTCTTCTAACTTTCAACCTCTTGTTATCAAAAGAAAAAGAAAAACAGAGAAACATCTATTTGTTTGTACTCCAAAGTCATAGAAAGAGTCATTAAAATTGTTTTCTCATCAAACTTTTTAAAAATGTTTAATGCTTTGAGAAATTAAGTGGTCATTTGGAGATATTTTTATTTTGTGTTTTATGTTTTTGATTTCATCTTTTTTGGAAATTGGAAACAAAATTATGTTTTGTAGGTTGTTTTTGTTTTAAAAATAAAAAATTTAAAATAAAATTTTAGAAATTGTTGGAAGTGAAAAAAAAATTATGTTTTCAATATTTTGAAAACATTTCGATTACTTTAACAACACGGGTTAACAGTACACGTGAGTGAATAATATCAGTTTTAATAACAAAATATTGAAAAATGATCATCAAAACAACCAAAACTTGGATTTCAACCTATGACAATTGATAAACCATGTACTCAATCACTTTTTATTGTGATCCTTTTTTAGTGTTTTTGCAATAAAAATAAAATTTTCAAATGTGTTTCCAATTTTAATAAAATGAAAATAAAATAAAACAAGATTTTTAAAAATATAAAACTCACAACAATACCAAACATCCCCTAAGCTAACTTCTTCTACATTTTTCATTGTTTGATGTATAATGACAAAAAAATTTTGGAGAAAGAAAAAAGTTATTTAAGAAAGAACCTCTAAAGTAATTAAAGAACATGAAACAGTGTATATGAGCAAATTTTATTTTTCAAAATATTAGTATCCACAAGATAAGTCAGAAAATGTCATTTTTGGGAAATCAATACTTTTTTCAACATAAAAAATTTTTTTCATTCAAGCAATATTGATTATGTTATAGGTCACTTCGCTTTAAACTTAGTTGTATAGTTAGTTCGGAAAAAGAACTTGTTTAGAAGATGCCCTTTGTCTAAATTTCAAATGGAATGCACAAATTTATTGTCTATGTTCACTCTCATTTTTTAGCATAATAATTTTAGATTCTCAATTGTAAATTTTTCATTTTTTTATTAGAAACTCGAAAGAATATTAAAATTTATATTAAAAATTGAAGCTTTGATACTAATTGTTAGAGAAATAATTTTGTTTTCTCCCACTGATAATATCATGATTGTCATATAACTGATCTTTCAAGATTTTAACATGACAAACATAAATATAATTGGATTTTTTCATATATTATATATGATATTAAATTATATAATAAAAAGTAATAATTTATTATCTTCTAAATTTTTAATTTTTTTATATTAAAATTTGTTATCTCCAAATGAAAATCATAGCCGTAACTTTATATTGAAAACAACTTGTCTTATACTATTGAAGCAAGATTTTTATCAATTTTACATTTTTTTGTTATCTTTATCAGAATGTGAAAAAAAAAAAAAAACAACTTTTCTCTTTTGCTAACCCTTTTAATATCTCCAATCTTGGATAAAAATGGAATTGGATCCCATAGTTGCTAGCCATAGTAGCTAAAAAATATGCATGAAAAAGCCTTGTTATAATATGTGGATATCTTGGTTTGATTGATTTAGTTTGAAATAGTTTTAAAATAATTGAGTAAATTATACTCTAGATTGACCTAGCTATTATTAGGAATATAGGATCTAACCCATTAGTTTTGGCCAATTAAAAGGTCTAAAGCCTTCTTACCTTTGACTATGAAATAAAGCCTTTCATATAAAAGGGGTAATTTTTGGCGTTAAAAGAAATAGAGAAACATAGTGGCATTGAAAAGGGTAAAAAAGGAAGCCAAAAAATAGAGAGAAAATAAAGAAGGAAAAATTAGTTAAACAAAAGTCGATTCATAGTCTGATTGAGCTAAAACTTTATCAATAAGTTTATGATTTAAAGTTCTACATTTTGAATGGTGCAAATTGGGTTTGAAGCTCTCTAAGAACAAATTCATGATGTATTTGTTGAGTTACTTATTTAATGAGATTTCTTCAATTGTCTAGCTAGTTGTTGATTAGCTTTAATTTTAACTAAAGAAAAACTTTATATATCTATATTTGATAGTGGAGATTTTTTTTACGGTCTGTGATTTTTTTCCTTTACACTAGCGGGTTTACCACATAAATTTTAGTGTGCTTTATTTGTTCTGTGTTGTTGGTTGTTAATTATTGATTGTTGTCTATTGTTATTTATTATATATATACTTGGTTATTAGTATTAAGGCCTAACAATGATATTAGATTATTTTTTAGACACGTTACAAAAATAACTCATGAAGAAGTAATTTTATTTAAGATCATGAAGATACAAGTTTTATGACAGCATCAAAATTATTCAATTAGATTGCTATTATGATGATCATTTATACTATAAATTTGTATGTTAGTATTAGATTAAGTAGAGATATGAAAATGAAAGATGAAAGTTGAAAAATTAGCTTGGTAATAAAAAAATGATTGATATTTATGCGTTACATTACTTAAAGCGACGTGTAGAGCATTGTATGAAGGAAATTATGAATAAATATAAAGTTTACAATTTGAGTAAATGAAATTGATTATAAAATTAGAATTTAAGATATATTTAATTGGATTACTATTATGAAGCTTAAGATGGATAATGAAATAAAATGTATTATTTCTTTTGGGTTTATTTCCAGATAGCTAAAATACTCTAGTTGTGATTATTCTTAACTTCAGTTTCTGATTACAAGATAACATTGGAGATAGTAAAAGATAGTATGCTTAATTAGAAGTAAGACGAAAAGATTTAGACCTTGAGAATCAAGCTCTTGCCACAGATAATAGGGATAAAAACATCAACAGAGATCAAAACTTAAAAGGATATAGTAAGTTTAAACATAGATCAAGTCTAGAGATAAAGTAAAGTATTTTATTATGGTAAAGTATGTCATATAAAGCGATACTGCAAAATCTTAAAGAAAAAATAAAAATATGAGAAAGGTAAGAGTTAAAATGATGATAATATTGTAATAGTAAATTCAAATAGTGATTCAGTTACTTTGATTTGTACATATAGTGATTGTAATAACGTTAGTAATCCCAGCATTGAGTAGATAGTTGACACAAAAGCAACATATCATTGTGTTCCTAAGAAAAAGTTGTTTATAACTTATAAAACATAAAACTTTGGTTACATCAAGATGAAAAACTAGAGTGTATTACAGATTATTAGGATTGGTGATATTATTATACAAACTAGTATGAGCTGTATATTGACTTTTAGATATGTCAAATACATTATAGATATGAGAATAAACTTACTTACTATTAATATCCTTGATCAAAAAGGATATAAAAGTCGACAAAAGAATGGATAGTGAAAGCTTCTCAAAGAATATATGATAGTTGCAAAAGAAAAACTATGCTATATAATGTATAGGACATAGATGCAATTGAACGACAATCAGATAAATGTCGTTGAGGATGATGCTTCAGCAAATTTGTGGCACAGAAGGCTAGCACATATAAGTGAGGAAATGTTACAGGTTTTAGTAAAACAATCTCTTATTCCTTTGACCAAAGGTAGGTTTTTCGATTTATGTGATCGTTGTTTGTTTGGCAAGCATCGTAGAGTTTCTTTTCGTAAGAGTTCTAAGAGAAAAAAAAAAAGCATATTAAAATTAATTCATTCTGATATATGCGATCCCATTGAGGTTGAGTTATTAGGTAATAGCAAGTATTTTGTTACTTTTATTAATGATGCTTTACATAAGACTTGGGTGTATATATTAAAAAATAAAAGTCAGGTACTATAATTTTTTTAAAAATTCCATGCTATGGTAGGATGATAATGTTACCTTTGAAGTATATTCAGACTGATAATTATGAGGAATACACATCTAAAGACTTTGAAAAGTACTAGTTAAAGCATGAAATCAAGCATGAGATGATAGAACTTGAAACACTGTAGCATATTGGTGTAGCTAAAAGGATGAATTACACTATTATGAAAAATGTTACATGTATGTTGAGGATGAAAAAATTACCAAAACCATTCTGAGGTGAGCAGTCAACATAACTTGTTATTTACTTAATATATTACCATAAGTTTCTTTAGGCTTTGCCATTATAGAAAAAGTGTGAACAAGAAGATATACTTCAAATTCTCATTTAAAAGTTTTCGAGTGTAAAACATTTATACATGTGGTGACTAAAGAAGTCCACTTACTAACCATTTTCATTTGAGCAAGAAATCTTATTCGGTGACTAAAAAGAGCAATTAGCTATGTCTAGTATTCTTTATTCTTCTATAATTGGTTCTTTGATGTATTTTATGGTTTGCACATGGCCTGACATTGCTCATGCAATTAGTGTAGTAAGTAAATTTCTTCTTAATTTGAAAAAGATTCACTGGAAAGCAGTGAAATAAATTTTTAGATATTTGAGAGGCACTTCAAAAATATGCTTGAGTTATGGAGTTTCACAACCAATTCTGAAAAGGTTTATTGATCCTGACATGATAGATGTAGACACCTATCTGTGTTTGGGTCAACTATGTTTATTATTATTATTTTTTCTTTCCTTTGCTTAATCTATGTTGATAACAAAAAAATCAAATCTGCATAGTCAAAGGGATTTTTAATTCAGAATCAAATCAAATCAGACAAATTGGCAAAAACCTAAGACAAAAATCACATTGGATAGAATTCAATCCCAAGATTTAAGCTTGTATTGATTTTGCTCAGGCCTTAAATTCTCTACCAATAACTGGTTATAAATTGAGCGTAAAATCGCAAATGAGGGAGGAGTTTTGATCTTTGGGGGGAACCTCTCTAGGTTTGAAGTTTATGGGGATTAAGGGTTTCTAGACATTGAGAGAGAGCCTACAATCAAGTAATTAGAAAAAAAGTAGAGAAACAATTGTGGAATCAATTCGGCAGAACATGGGATCATTTAGGAAAAAAAAAGATTATGCAAAAACTCTTGAGAAAAAATAAAGAAATTTATTTAGCAACTAATAGGTCTATGTTCTGGGTTTGATTTGTTTAGATTTTCTAGAATTGGGATTTGGTGTTTTTTTGTTTGATTTTTTGTAAGGTTTTGCATTCTAGATTTTTTGGTTTAATTTTTTAGATAATTTGTTGGGTTTTTGAAAATTCTCTGTCGACTTTTGGGATTTATTCGTCTATTTTTGAAAATTAGTAAAGAGAAGACAAAAGAATAACCATTTTAAAAAGAGAGGCATACTTAAACACTTCTGAAAAAAAGCTTGAAATTTGAGGTATCTAGATCTGTGTGTTTTACTATGCATAATTCGACTTGATTGAAGGTTTTATTTTTTATTTTTTATTTTTATTTTTTTATTTTATCATTTTATATTTTAAGTTTTTAATTTCATTTTTGTTATTTATTTTATTTTATTGATTTTTAAAGCAATTTATTATTTATTAAATATTTTATAAATTTTTTTTATTATTTTATTTCTAAAAAATAATTAAAAAATTTTTTTTCAAATAAATTCATGAATCTCACCAAACTATTGGAGGATTTTTATGAATTTAAATTTTATGGAATCTACCAAACTATTGAAAACTTTCATAAATCAATTTCAAAAGAAAAAATAATTTTTGTATCTTACCCTACCAAACTATTAGAGGATTGCATCTTAAATTAAATATTACCAAACTATTGGAGGATTTAATGAATTTTTTCAAAAAAAAATTTGTAAATATCTTTCAAATAAATTCTCACAAAGCTATTAGGAGATCTGTCTCAAAGTAAATTCTATCAAACTATTGGAAGACTTACTAATTTTTTTAAATAAAATATATTAATATATCCGACGATGAAGTCTCCTCAATGTGGGACACTAGTCTCCATGAATACTCCTAAGGCGAAAAAATTATCTTAAATTATTACCAAACTATTGGGATAATTTTAGGGTGAATTTTTAATATTAAATATGTTGGTAAATTACAAATATATTTAAGGCATGGATAATTTGAAATCAAATCGATACCATCTTTTGATAGGTGCTACGGGGTGCTATAACCTTCCTCACGTGTAATCGTATTCCTAAACCTAAATTATAGTTTCGTGGATCAGAATCTATTATTTAAAGATACCTAAGTTAATCTTAAGACTTCTTTTTAAATAAGACAGATTTGATCAAGTGGCCAATCATACCTAAACAAAAAAGATTGGTGGCGATTCTCTTAATCCATGTCTAGCAGTAGGTCTATAAATCTATACGATATAATAGTAGGTGATTTTGATGGTATAAAATTTACTTCAAAGTATTTGTTTACTTTTGTAGGAAAAGCTATGTCTTAGCAGTCTAAGTTATAGAAGTGTGTTACCTTGTCAACTACAAAGGTAGAGTATATTACAGCAACCAAAGCAGGTAAAAAAATACTTTGGATGAACCTTTTTTTTTCTTAAGTTAGAGTTGAATCAAAAAGAGTATGTGATGTTTTGTGATAACCATAGTGCTTTAGATTTGAGTAAGAATGTCATGTACCATGCTAAAACGAAGTACATTGATGTTAGATATCATTGGTTATATTTAATAATTAAAGAACAATAGATGCTGTTAAAAAAAAGTTCGTATTGATAAAAATGCAGTAGATATGTTGACTAGGACACTCTTCAGAAAAAAGTTAGAGTTTTATAGTAACTTGACCGAAATGGGTTCCTTGGCCAAGGTAAGTTTCAAATAAAATTGCTATGGTAATGAATCTCTTCCCAATGAAGATAGAGAGGGAGATTTTTAAGAATGTGAGATCTAACCCCATTAGTTTTGGCTAATTAAAAGGCCTAAAGCCTTAATACCTTTGACTATGAAATAAAGCCCTACATATAAAAGAAGGTAATTTTTGGCATGAAAAGAAATAGAGAAATAGAGTGGCATCGAAAAAGGGAAAAAATGAAGCCAAAAAAATAGAAAGAAAAGAAAAAAGGGAGAGTTGGTTGAATGAAAGTTGATCCGTAGTGTAATTGAGCTGAAATTTTGTCAGCATATTTATGATTCAGAGTTTTACATTCTGAACGGTGCAGATCAAATTTAAAGCTCTCTAAGAACAAAACTAGAATGTATTTGTTGCATCACTTATTTGATAAGATTCCTGTAATTATTTCTCTAGTTGTTGACTAGCTCTAGTTTTAGCTAAAAGAAAACTTTGTATATCTATTATTTGATAGTAAAGGATTTTTTAATGGTCTGTGATTTTTTTTCTCTACACTAAAGGGTTTTTCACATAAATCTTGGTGTGCTTTATTTTTCTTACATTGGTGATTGTTATTTATTGCTATAGGTTTGTTACGATATATTATTTTTACATTGTTGTGTTTGTTGCTTTAGGCCCAATAGCTATAGCTATGTTATTTTTGTTTATGGATTTAATATTTGGTAATATGATCTGAAGTGAGGTCATGCAAGTTGGTTGGCTGCAGCCTTCTACTCAAAAATCAAATGACTCTTACTCGCATGCTTCACCTTACTTTTCAAAGTTAATCAGTATCTTAACCTCCACGTCAGGGGTGGCTTCTTGTTGAAACCTAAGGGGCTTTGGCCTTTCAAAGTTTTTAAACACCTTTAACATATATATTGTGAAGGGTTTTGTTATTAGAACTTGAGGAATTAATCCCCTCTAAAGTTTTAAAACTTTTAGCATGTGTATATATTGGTCTTTCAAATTAAAATTATTATTTTTATGGTTTTATAATTTAATTTTTTGTATTATTATCATTAAAGAGGGATTATAATCATATTATTATTTATCTATTTTTTGTACCAATCAATTAATAATTACTTTAAACTATTTAAAATTAAAAAATTTGTCATAAGTTTTAAATTACAATTATGCTAACTTAACAAAAATCAAATTAGTTTTTTAGTTTTCTCAATAAGACTCTAATTTTCAACAAAGTCATAATTATATATTTTTTTATTTCTTTCTAACTTACTTGAATTCTTGTTTTCATATGATTTTAATTTTTTCAATTATTTTATTTTAGATTTCTATCTAATACTATCCTAAAATCCTTTTTTTATTTTAAATTAGAGTCTAATATTTTTTTAAAAAATAGGGAAAAATCACAACTTTTAATCTTAAAATTTCAACTTCATTCTTTTAAAATTATATTTATTTTTCTTTTTTTATTAAAAATATTATTTAACAATTGATTTTTTTATATTTTTTTATTTCAATTTTAAATTATAAACAAAGAAAATTATAAATTATATACTTAGCAATTCTACCATTAATTTGAAAGTGTTATTCTTAAAATTTTTAATACTATCATAGAAATATTTTTGTTTTACAATTTATATGCTTGATTGTATTAACATATATTGTGCTTGATTATTTTTTATTAATATATATATGTGATAGATTTTTTTTTTTAAATGAGATAAAGTATAATATAATTGATCCCTCAAAAATATGTTTAGATCCATCACCGCTCAACGTGCCCATATAATCTCACCACTGGCTAGCTAGCTAGTATTTTACCTTTTAAGGATATCTTTTTTTTTTTCTTTTTTAAGTTACATCATTTGTTTTAATTTATTTTTCTTATTTTTTTAAAAAAGAGAGAATTTAATATGCACAACAACAAAAACACACACAAATATATATATATATATTTATATTTATATTTATACACACATATACCATAAGTTTTACTAGTTCAATAAAAAATAGTAAAAATCAGTAACATTTGCGAGAAGCATAAATTGAGGGTTTTGATCTCTCAAAATTTTGAAACTTTTTATTATGTATGTGTGTTTGGTTAAATAAATTCTAATTGATTCTCTTCAACTAAAAATATCAATATTTTTTTATAGTTTCATAATTTAATTTTGTGTCTTACAATTTTTGTTGTTACATTGTGTCTTGCAATTCAAAAATGTTAAAATTATATTATTATTTTCTTTTATTATATCCACTAATTGTTATTTAGAAATTTTTAAAATTAAGAATTTTGGTATCTATTTTAAATTATAATCACTTATTTTAACTTTTAGATTTCTTAATAATATTAAGTTTTCAATCAACTATTAAATGTAATTTTTTGTAAAAAAATTAAATCTTATTTATTGAAATAATAAATCCAATACTCTATCAATAGACCACGTGAACTGCTAATTTTTTTTTATTTTTTTAGCTAATTACAAATTTTCAGTTCATATCATATTTCACTTTTAATTACTTCAAATCTCTATCTTATGTTATTTTGTAATATTTTCAACACAAAATTCATATCATAATCACTTTAAAATGTTAGAAAAAAATTCCTTTGTTTTTCAATTTCAAAAATTTCAACTTCATTTTTAAAAGTATATTTATTTTTCTTGTTTGTATAATTTTTTTAATGATTGAATTATGCTTATTTGTGCATTTTTTATTTCAGATTTAAACTATAAAAAAATAAAAAAAGTATTATATTTCATTGAAAGATTATGTATTTAGTAATTCTACCATTAATTTAAAAAAACATTATTTTTAAATGTGTGTCATAGTAATACTTTTCTTTGATAATATTTTAAACTTAATTTTATTAATGTACTTTTTTATGCATATATATATTTATTAATAAATATGATTAAATAAATCTTATAAAATTAGATTAAAATATAATATTAATTGATTTCTCAAAATCGAATATTAAAATCTGTCATTGTGTCCAACGGTAGTATAATCTATCCATCAATGTTAAATTTTTAATTTTAATAATTAAAATTTAATCATTATAACTTCAAATTAAATAAATAAAAAACTTTTAGATGAACAATACTATATATCTAAATCAAAATTTCATATATGGTCAAATAAAGTTTCACAACTATGAACCATACAAATAAATTCATAAATTAATATTGTTTTTCCAATTTCAGTAGTAAAAAAAATGTTGAATGAAAAAAGGTTCAAATTGTTAGACCTTTCTCTTTTAATATATATATATATATATATGCATTTAGCACAAAAAGGTTCAAATTGTTAGACCTTTCTCTTTTAATATATATATATATATATATGCATTTAGCACAAGTTTTGATTACATTTTTCTATAACAGCATAAAGATATGTAAACTTTAAAGTAATGATATATAGAATCTCCTCTTTCAAAACTTTTAGTATTATTTCGTCTAGCACACGTAATTAAAGATATACATTAAAATATAAATTATGTCAAACATCTAATTTAAAATTAATTAACAATAAATAAAAAAATTCAACTTAAATATAAAATCACAAGTAATTTAAGATTTAATAGATATGAAATATTATCATTTTAACAAATCTCATCGTGTCAGATGTAATAATAGGTATAAAAGCATAACAAATTCAGGCATAAGAAAAGCTTAGGCTTTGATACCATATTAAATATTTTTATTTATTATCAACTAATTTTACGTTATGCTTAATATAATATTAAAATCTATATTTGTTTTGTCTTTTATTGCCTTATACTCCTTATAAGTTTGTCATGTGATAGTCTACTTACACATAATGTCACGTGATAGTCCCAACTACATCAAATATTAAAGTGATTTTTATTTGACATATATTAAATCTTTGATTTTTTGTAGTTTTATATTAAAGTTAAACTTTTTCATCTAATATCAATTGTCTTTTAAATTGGATGCTTAACAAAATCTTGATTTAATTTTTCAATTTGTGAACACCTCTCTATGCCAACGGAATTAGTTGAGTTGGTAAAGTTAAAATATTTCATTTATAATATCTAAATTCAATTCTTGTACCTAATAAAATTTTTTTATGAGCGATCTATAAGTCCAATGTGAATATTCACTAAAGTTTTGTAGTATGTTTTAACCCTAAAATGAGAGAGCTTACATCACATAAACTTTCCTAACAAAAAAATATCTTTATTCTTCTAAATTTTGACCTCTTGTTACCAAAAGAAAAAGAAAAACAGAGAAACATCTGTTTGTTTGTACTCCAAAGTCACAGAAAGAGTCATTGAAATTGTTTTCTCATCAAACTTTTTAAAAAAGTTTAATGCTTTGGGAAATTAGGGGTCGTTTGGAGATGTTTTTATTTTGTGTTTTATGTTTCTGATTTCATCTTTTTTGGGAATCGGAAACAAAATTATGTTTTGTGGGTTGTTTTTATTTTAAAAATAAAATTTTAGAAATTGTTGGAAGTAAAAAAAAAAAAAAATGATGTTTTCAATATTTTGAAAACATTTCGATTATTATTACTACACGAATGAATAGTATGCTTGAGTGAACAATATCAATTTTAATAGCAAAATATTAAAAGATGATAATCAAAACTATCAAAACTTAGATTTAAACATCAGACAATTGATAAACCATGTACTCAATCATTTTTTATTGTGATCCTTTATCTTAGTGTTTCTACAACAAAAATAAAATTTTCAAACATGTTTCCAATTTTAATAAAACAACATTTTTAAAAATGTAAACTCACAACAATACCAAACATTCCTTATATTAACTTCTTCTACATTTTTCATTGTTTGATGTATAATGAAAAAAAAAAATTTGGTGAAAGAAAAAAGTTAAGAAAGAATCTCTAAAGTAACTAAAGAACATGAGAAAATGTTTTAAACAGATTCATTTGCTTTCTTAAAGGGTGTGTATGAGCATATTTTATTTTTCAAAATATTAGTATCCAAAACGTAAGTGAGAATGTCATTCTTGGGAAATCAATACTTTCTACACACAAAAAAAAAAAAAAAAAAAAATTACAGTCAAGAAGTTTTTTTTTTTTTTTCCAAAAAGAAAACCATAAAATAAATTGATGTTTTACCAACTAAATTTTTGCTTCCTTCCTTTTTCATAAAAGAGGGTTTTCATCTTGAATTGCCAATGTTAGATTATGCAATGGACCACATTTGATTTTGACCTAACTAACACATTCAATAATTTTTATATATGGAAATATTATTGTGCATAAAAATGAAAATTCTAAAAGGGCCACGCTAGCTTATCTAATTAGTAGACGACAGCCAAACCAGAAACATATTATTATTTATGTTGACACATGATCCTTTTAAAATTTGCAAAAAATAAGTCAAGCAATGGACCAACCAGAAGGAAAATCATAGTTTTATAACTTCATTTTTAGGATACAATGGATTAGAAGAAAAGGCAAAGGGCGATGGTAACATTCTCCTATAAGGCTCAAATTTAGCTCACCACCATTGGAGGACCCAACGTAATAACATTCTCCAGTTCTTCCAAACCCAAACACTCTGTAATTGTCGCTTCTATGCCTTCCATGATTGCATTGGCTGCAGATATGGCTTCGTAGATATATAGACTCCACATCTGCCTCTGCCAAGTGGTAAAACTATTAGCATTATACAATTCAAATTTTATTAAAAAGGCATAAGTGTCCAAAGCAAAGAAACAATGTTAAAAACCAATCTGGTAATAAGGGGAAGGTTTAAGAGTCAAGAGGTTCAATTGGAGGTTGATGTCAGCATCAATTAATGGATAATTTAAAATAGTATGCAAATAGAATAATGATAAAAGTCCTAAGTTAGTGGCTGGGAAATGACAATGAATAGGATGGATAATTTGAATCAGAAGCAGAGGTGTTTGCGACAATGGAACATGCTTGTCTGAAGCATGACATATTCATAAAGAGTGCACTAGCGAGAGAATAGCTGCTTTGGACAGCTGTACCCTACTTTTTCTCCTTTCCTCTGTCTACCTTCCTTTGTCTGCATGCGTTTGCATCTCCTGGCCTCCTCCCCTGTACACCTCCTGTCTCAGTTCTATCAGCAGAGGGCACTCTTACTGCTGTGCTTCCCTTGTAGTCTTTATGCTTAACGTTGATCACGTATCTTCAATTTTGAAATATTGGAACTCTCATGTGTATCTTCTATTTATTGCTCCAGCAGAGCCAATCTATGTTGGAGATCCCCAACAGCCCCATTCTCCAGATATCTATGGAGTTATAAAGCAGCCGAATCTTAACATTGTAAGTGGACTCTCTGATGCATTATTTCAACATTTTAGCATACATAATGGACAACCAAACTATATTTCTATTATATTCTACAATTATATGACCCTGATACACTGTTGAAAATTAGTGAGAGTTCAATCAGGATATGAACTAACTATAATGTTAAACTTTTTGTCCGAAGGTGCCATATTCCAATCCTGTTGAGAGATAATTGAATTTAGGGTATTGTCTTTGATATCAGGGGTTTGTTGTGAGTATTATACCATGGCTGATATGTGTCAGATGCTGCTAGTATTTACAGGGGTTACGGTCGAGGAAAAGTGCTATAATTCTTTTAACTTTAGCAACTTTCTCTGGCTCCAGTATTAATTGTCGAGAAATAAAGGAGAAATTCTCCAAAAAATTCTTTGGAAGGTAGAGGAATCCTCTATCCTTGCGGAGAAATCTAGAAGAGATCCGCCTGTAAGTGGATCTTTTAGTTGAATAGCGACACAACCATTTCCAGCTGGAGCTTTTGACATTGTAGCCTGAAAACTTTGGTTGGATCTTTTACCTTCTGTGATCCTCAAGTGTCCTTTATTCTTGGGTACATGGAAGTCACTGTAATTCTTCCAATTCGAAGCTATATTGAAATCAGTTATAATGGAAAATCATATTTAAAATGATGGATATCATCTTTCTTTTTAAGAATAAGTTATTCAAAGTGATTTTTTTATGATTTGTCTTTTTCTGTTTAATGCCCTTGCAGATAAATGAAGTATATAATTCCAAGATGAGTTCTCGGGATTCTTGTATGGAGGGTGCAAAATTTAATACTGTGCATGGGCCTGAAAGACAGGAAAGGAAATCTCATCATCAATTAAAATACAAGTCTTCTGTTCTCTGTTCACAACCCTTTCCCTGGCCAGAACTCATCGTTAGATAGGTATAAAGGTTCCTCTGAAAAAACTGCAGTCAGTGATTACAAAAGAGGTAGTTGAGCTCTAAGCTTTCCGTTGAAAGGATAGGATCAGATTCTCTTTCTAACCATCCTGGCTCCTATGGTGGGAAAATTGATAATGAACAAGAAAAGCCTTGGTTGCATGACGATGATAATCATGCCTATAAGGCACCAAAGAATGAAAACCTGTCTAGAACTTCAAATTTGATACATCGGTGCAGTGAGTTCATGGGTCCTGAGAGAGGGCCCTCTGCAAGGATGGAAAAGGTGTCATTATTGGCTTATATTTCTGCTCGCATGCTTTTTCATTTAGAAGTGGCAGTTGCAAATGTTTTGGCTTGAAAATCATGTGTTTCACATACATGCAGGTGGAGAACCTTGATGGGGAATGGAAGCTAAAAAAGGGGTACCCGGTCAGAGTTAAAACTGATCCAACAAATGAACTGAGAATAAGTTGAGGCTTAGTTGCTTCCAGTCAAGTATGCATACCATGTATAATGAATTAATGTTTTGATTTTGAAACCCCTCTTCCATATCCTAAGGTTGCCAAACGAGTCAACGTTGAATTTCCTCTGCAAGATTTTGTGGCAAATGCATCACATGCCAGATTGCCTCTGTTGACAAATCCGGCTAAAGGGTCAGTATTTTATTTATTTTTGCCCCCCTTCCTGTTTTATCTATTGGCATGTGTACATGCCAATGAGATTCTGCTTGTGTATTTATTGCGATCTTGCATGTTTGTACACATAGGCATTTATTTGTGTGCACACATGTATGTTCGTAATTATTGTGTTTGGTTGTAATGCATGTTCACTCTTGTTTGTGCTCTTCTTTAGTAAATATTTTGGTGGTGCCTTGCTTTGGTTATTAGTTTATGAGATTAACTTTACAAATCATTAAATAGTGTTGCTTTGATTGGTACCGCTGGCCATATGATTGGCTATTGGAGAAACATTAATGTGTGTGCGTGAACGCCTTTCAAGTGATGAGGAAAACACAATCCAATTGTCATGGTTAAGCATCCTACTGACCTTAAACCAATTTTTAGTAGGTTGAGACCGCACATAAATAGAGGGCCACAACAAATCTTGTAATCTACAAAATCTTAGTAATCAGAGGAAAATAAAGCAAGGTTCATAGCTTAAATAAAATTCTGGATTTGGAAGTACAGCTTTAGCTGAAAACTAAACTAATCTGGGATAATAAAACACTCATGAACAACAGCCTATTACGTATGAATTTGGTAGTGTCATATTAATTAAATGTCTTCCATTTTGCTTCTCTTTAATCAGTGTAACTCTTGTATTATCTATTTGCTTAATAAGCAAATGACGATAGAGTAACTATCACTTCCATAGAAGTGATGTCTGTGCATTTCCATGGTTTACCGGGCAACCATTGTATAAAAACTGTAGGTATTGTAAACACCCAATTTAATCCAGGCCCGGATCAATTGGGGTTGGTTCAAATAGGTAAATTTTATATTCTTTTTTTTTATTATTTTATTTTATTTTATTTTATTTTAATTTTAATTTTAATTTTATTATTATTATTGTTTTTATATATATATATTTTTTATTTTTATCTTAGGTATTTACTTATTTATTAATATGTATATATCTTTATTATTATTATTATTATTTTTTGTTAATATTTATGTATATCAGATTATGTATTATGTATTATTTAATTTTAATTTATCTGTTAATTTTTTTGATTTATCTGATTTATTTTCATCTGATTTTTTTTTTTTTTTTTTGATTTATCCGGTGGGAAATTGGATTGAGATTCAATCAGAATAGTCCATGTTGGATTCAATGATTGAATCTCGATCCAAAAAGGAATTGAGATTGATCAAAAACTCTTCTGATCAATCCTTATAAAAGGGATCTTCTGGAACAGAAGAATATACACAGAAAACAGAAGGAAAAAGGATACCGATTAAGAGAAAAAGAGATACAGAGAAGATTTAAAGGTTAGAAAGGTTTTGGTGCGTTTAGAACGACTCTATGAATTAGCAGGAATTTTTGGAGAATTTTTTGTGATTTTTTTTCTAGGAATTTTTGGAAAATTTCAGATTCCGATTGAATTTTCTGGCGAAGGTTGAATTTTTCGACGACAATTTCGGCCAAGTTTGAAGTTTTCGGCCAGCTGCCCAATTTTCGGTGATGATTCTCAGAAATCGACCAACTTTCCAGCCAACTTCTGACGAAAAATCCATATTCTGGTGAAAAATTTCAGAATCCGGTGAATATTCAATCGGAGTTCTTCGATCGTTTTTGAGATAAGAGAGAGAAAAGGAAGAAAGAAAGAGAGAGGGGAGAAGGTTTCTGTCGAAAAAACAAAGGAAACAGCCTTATATACCTCTCAAAACGACGTTGTTTTTGTCTTAAATAACCCAGAGGATCCACGCATTTTGTCAAGATCCGACCCAACCCGAACGTCGACTCACTTTTCAATCCGCGCATGTTCTGCCTCCCCGAGCCGTTAACCGAGCTGAATCGACGTCCCGAGCCGCTTCTCCGAGTCGTTTTTCTTCCTTGAGCCGAGTCGAGTCGAGCCGTTTTTTGAGCTGCTCCAGGTTTTTTTTTAAAAAATTATTTATTTATTTATTTATATTATTAGATTAGGTTTATTTAATGTTTTTTATCTTTATTTTATTTTTATTTTTGTTTTACTTTTCTTTTTTTTATTTTCACTTTTATTTTATTTTGTTTTATTATTTTATTTTATTTAAATAAAATCCAAAAAATATTTTTGAAAAAAAGTTGAAAGTATCAATTGTCTTTAAAAATAAATTTTCAAAAAAAAAAAGTTTTTTTAGGAAAAGTTGAAAGTATCAATTTTTCTTGAAAATCAAAGTTTTCAAAAATATTTTTGGGAAAAAGTTAAAAGTATCAATTTTTCTTAAAAATAAATTTTCAAAAAAGTTTTTTTTTTTGAGGAAAAGTTGAAAGTATCAATTTTTCTCGAAAATCAAAGTTTCCAAAAAATATTTTCGGGAAAAGTTGAAAGTATCAATTTTTCTCGAAAATAAAAGTTTTCAAAAAATATTTTTGGGGAAAAGTTGAAAGTATCAATTTTTCTCGAAATTAAAGTTTCAAAAGAATATTTTTGGGAAAAAGTTGAAAGTATCAATTTTTTCTGCACAAGAACAATCATTCTTATCTTTTTTTTTTTTTGTTTATATTAAATAATCCGACGATGCAGCCTTTGCAAGTGAAACAGTAGTTTTTCTTGCATACTTTTGAGGTGAGGGAATTTTCTCAATTTTTTGCTAAAAATATTAGAGTCAATTGAGAATAATTTTCAATAATTAATTACTTGATAAAATTTTAAGGCTCATTAGATAATACAAATTCAAGCCGGTACCATCTTTTGATGGGCGTTGTGAGGGTGCTATAACCTTCCTCACACGTAACCGAGCTCCCAAACTATGTTCTGGTTAGTAGACCTGAACCTATTCTTTTAGGAACCCTTAAACTTAGGTGTTTCCTGAAATGACAGATTCTTTAGGTGGCCAATCGCACCTAAATAAAAAAAGATTGGTGGCGACTCCCTTAAGTCAATGTCTAGCGATAAATCCTCGGATCTAGACGTTATGACAGCTTGGCGACTCCACTGGAGAATTTGAGAGTCAGGCCAGCAACTAATTTGTGTTATCCAAAAGTCTAATAAAATTGAACCTTTTTGTATATATGTGTTATTATTCATTCATGTTTATTTACCTTGTTAATTATGTCATTCATATGCATTAGCATAATATGAGCTCTACACCCGAGCTCCGTCCTTCTAGGAGGGAGTAAAGTACCTATTACTTTCGTGAGGTCTAATACCTCCGTAGTGGCTAGTGAAATACTCCCACTCAAATTGAACTTTTTTCGCTTATAGCCTGTAATGGGTGAGGATTAGGGTGCCTTACTAGTTTGTGATGGACAAGGATGTAAGGAGCAATTTGAGGACCTTTAGACTTTGACCTTGAACCACATATAGTGAACTTTAGAAGGACCTAACCCTAAGATAGAGCCATTTCTACCCAATGATAGATATACCCTAAAATTAAGACACAAAAAAAGTGTTTATCTAATCATTTTGATTGTTTAACTTTATGCATCATTATCATATGTTAACATTATGCATCAGCATCACTTTCATTTCATCCATGGAACTAACTATGTTGTTTGTCTGATTGTATGCATCTGCATTACTTTTATGATCATGTTTTAACACAATCATTTGCATCCATTTTCATATTAGATTTCATTCAAAAAAATGTACATTTCATTCGTACATCAAAGCATCATACATAAAGCATAGCATAACATTTTTTAATCATAATTGTGGTGCTAAAGGTTCAAGGATAGCTCCATCTAGTAAGAACCCTGCCCATCGATACAACACAAGATCCAGAGCCAAAAAAATAGAGCAAAAAAATTCTCACAGATTCAAAAAGATAGAAAAAGCATAGAAAAAGATTGAAAGTGAGTTAAGTAAGATTTTAGATGCTCTTAATAGGCTGAATAAGGGAAAAAGAGTTAAAGAAGATACAAGCCAATAAGTTCCCTCGTTGCAAAAAGTGGCTAACCCTTTATATCCTTCAAGTTTTGGCCCACCTCAAGCTCAGTCTGCTTAAGAGGTTCCGCCACAACACTTCACATATCCAATATATCTTGGAATACCGTCAGCTTCCAACCCAGGGCATTATAATAGCTATGTAAATCTTGTATTTACTAAAAAGGCAGTAAAACCAATTCTTGATCTAGATGATCTAAAAGAGAAGGAGGAGAAAGAAAATATAAAAGTGGAAACTCAAGAAAGCTCCAATATTAGTATGCTAGAGCAAAGGCTACGGGTTATGGAAGAATTTGGTTTTTATGGGTCAGTTAATGCTGCTGGACTCTGTCTAGTCCCTGATTTGGTCATTCCTCATAAGTTTAAAGTACCAAAATTTAAAAAATATGACGGTATGAAGTGTCTCAAAACTCACATCACCATGTATTGTCGGAAGATGGCAGCTCATACTTATGATGAAAAACCCTTAATGCATATCTTTCAGGATGGCAGCTCATACTCATGATGAAAAGCTCTTAATGTATATCTTTCAGGATAGCCTTACTGGCTCTATGGCCAGATGGTATGTTCAGCTGGACAGAACCCGCATTCGCTCTTGGAGCGATATGGCACATGACTTCATCAGTCAATATCGACATATTATCGATTTGGCCCCTGATCGTTTGTCTTTACAGAATCTAAAAAAAAAAAGCAAACGAGTCTTTTAAAGAGTATGCCCAGAGGTGGAGGGTATTGCTTCTTAAGTATAACCTCCTTTGACTGAGAAAAAAACTACAGTGTTATTTGTCAGCACTTTGAAGTCTCTCTATTATGAAAAGATGATAGGGAATGCAACAAAAAATTTCACCGACATGGTAATCTTTAGAGAAATTATTGAAAGTGCCATAAAAAATGGTAAGTTGAAAGGAAGAGAAACCAAGAAGGTATCAGAAAAGAAAGAAGCCGAAGCTCAAGCTGTGAGTTTTGATAGACAACAATTCAGGGGTTATCAACCCTATCCATCCCAAGGTTACTCTCCATACTATCCTGCTGTGAATAATGCCTAATCCTACCCATACCAACTAGCTTCACAACCATCTTATTCATCCACATACCGATTAATTTTTAACCCTCAAGATCTTACATATAGCCTTAATATTCAAGCTCCTGTAAGAACCCAAATTCACCCTACTAACCCAGCAAGTGGTTCACGAAAACAATGGACTACCCGAGAAAAACTTGTATTTGATCCAATCCCTATGACTTATACAGAGTTATATCGAGAATTTTATAATAGCCATTTGATTGCCTCCAGCCATATAGAGCCGCTTAAACCACCCTATCCAAAGTGATATGATCCTACAGCCCACTGCGACTACCACTATGGAATTATTGGCCATTCTACTAAAAATTACACTGCTTTAAAGCATAAGGTACAACGATTGATCAATGATGGAATGGTAAGTTTTGATCAAGAAAAAGTAACAACACCTAATGTTAGTGTTCTTAGTGAAAGTCAAGAACAGAAAAGGTCTGGAGAGTCATAATAAATTGAGGGGCAAGATGTCAATAGAGATTCTTCATCTGATCGCATAAGGGGACAATTTTAAAGAATGGAGATAAGGCTGGTTGAAGGTTTCTTTTGTCATTTTAGGATTTTTTTTCGAGTAATTGTTAGATTTCTTTTTGCAATATGATTTCACTTGTTATCATCTTAATAAAGGCAAGTTAATGCATTTCATTACATTTTTCTCTTTCACTTGACCATTACTCCATGCTCTGTTGCCTTTCATAACTTTATACTCACATTCTCAAATTTTGGATGATGAATATTTAGATAATGATAATAATAATTTTGAGATTTAATTTTGAGAACTCATCCACATTAATATGAAGAGATGATTTGAGTAAAAAAATGGGTAAGCCATTACCAGAGGTGAAAGAGATATGTCTTGAAGATATGTAATCTTTTATATAGGATCATGAACTTTGTTCAATAGATGATGTTCAAGAAAAGTATTCACAATTAAGATAAAAATGGCCATCTTTATTTTACCATTCAAAAAACCATTTATTGCTATCCCTTTGAGCCTATTATGATTTCTTTTTCTGAGGAACCCCAACCAAAGATCACCCTCTACACTAGAGGGTAATTTTTGAAAAAAAAAAAAGAAAAAAAACCACAAAAAGTCTCAAAGATGGAAAGAAAAAAAAAATAAAATAAATGTCACACATGATTTGAGGTAAAGTAATGAGAATCTTTTGTGTGAAGAAAGAAAAAAATAGTGAAACGATGTGGGGGCAAAATGTCAAGTTATATCAAATGATCTTTTGGTTTTGAACCTTTTTAATACATGTTTTGAGCCTATTATATCTATTTTTTTATGATCTTTCACCTTGGCCTACATTACAACCTTGAAAAGTCCATTTGGATCAAGTGTGAATACTCAACTTGAATGATCACATGTTGAGCGAAGGTATGCTCATGATGAAGCAATGGAATCATGGTACATTGCTCTAAAGTTTGATGTATGAAAGATATCAATAATGGATGAAAAAAAAAGATGATGAAAAAAAAAAAAGAAAAGAAAGAAGGAAAAAATGAGAAAATAAAAAAAGAGATTCAAATTGAAAACCTGAAAGGGTGATTTTGGTAGAAAAAAATCCAGGTCAAATGACTCACATGAATGGAAGATCAAAGACATCTGAAGATTCCTCAAAGACTGGGGTAAAATTCGTCAAGCTCAAGATGACTTCAACAGTAAATAGAATGAGTTTTTGAAAAAAAATCCTAGATTAATGTTGAGAATTGTTTGAATATTCATCATTTGGACATACCATTCATCCCAATGACATGTATCCAATTTATTTCCTTTCTCATTTGTTTTGTACCAAAATAGATCTTCATTGATTATCTTTACCATAATTCACCTTGTGTTCTCTTATTGTTACACCCTAGAATGAATTGAGAAAATACTTGATTGCATTGTATTTGTCAAGATTTGAAATGATAATGAATGAATGAATATGTGTTTAAAAGAATCTTGCATTCATTTGAAAAGAAATCTAAGATAATGGTGGTAACAAAATGAAAAAATGGTAGAAACCTAAAAGAGATGATTTGGAAAGATATATGATGTGATCAAATGAAGAATATAATGAGGTAAATCTTGAAAAGTGGTATAATCAAGTGATGAGTACAAGGATGAATTGGTCGATATGACTTACAAGTTATGCTTGAATGATGAGAACAATCAGTGGACAAAGTTTGTTTTGGAATGGTTAATGCTGAGACACCTATAAGTAATGACCCAGTGATGTTGGATGAAACTTGTTTTGAAATTTGTTAGTGCTAAGAAATTCATTGAATGATGGTCAAGTGATTAATGATTGATGAAACTTATTTCAAAGTATTGAGAAACTGAACAAGGAATAATGTGAGTGGAAAAGACAATTGAGAGCTATACTGGTTCGATCTTAGAAGAGCAGTGTAATTAGATCTTTGAAGAATCAAAAGGCTTGATGCCCAAGCAAAAAGCTTGAGAAACTTGAGTACCATACATTGAATAGGAATTAATTGGCCAACATTTGCATAGCATGCATTGAAATTCATATGCATTGCATAGCATACACTATTTTCAGAAAAATATAGTGTATAAATTCAAGAAGCAGGGGTGTTCCAAGATCCCACATAGAGAAGACAGATATGACGATATTTTTCAAAGCTGAGAAGAAACTTGTCAGGTAAGTTTCTAATCCTTGAAATAGGATGTCTTTTGGTATCAGGGTTGATTTATAAGACCTTTGGGCATAATCTCCTGAAATTCCTTCAAACACAACTTTCAACTCCTTTGGACATGATTGCCAATGAGCAATTTACTTTTCAAAGTCGTGGTACTTTTGTTTAGAGGAGCAATTTACTTTTCCAAAGTTGTGGTGCCTCTGTTTAGAGGAGCAATTTACTTTCCAAAGTCGTGGCGCCTCTGTTTAGAGGAGCAATTTATTTTTTCAAAGTCGTTGAGCCTCTAATCAGAGGAGCCATTTATGTTTCTCAAAGTCGTTGAGCCTTTGTTTAAAGGAGCTTTGATCGAAAACAAAAAAAACAAAAAAAAAAAAGTAAAAAGGTCGAGTTGAGTCTTGATTGGGTGTCTACGTCTTTGTGCAATTTCTATTTCACAAAAATTGTGCAAAGAGGGGCAGCTGTAGACACCCAATTTGGTCCAGGCCCGGATCAATTAGGCCTAGTCCAAATAGGTAAGTCTATGTTCTTTTTTTTCTTTATTTTATTTTCATTTTTATTTTATTTTATTTTATTTTATTTTTTATTTTTATTCTATTTCTATTATTATTATTATTATTATTATTATTATTATTATTGTTTTTTTATATTTTTTTTTTATTTTTACCTTAGGTATTTACTTATTTATTAATACGTATATATCTTTATTATTATTTTTTTCCTGTTAATATTTATGTATATCAGATTATGTATTATGTATTATTTAATTTTAATTTATCTGTTAATTTTTTTGATTTATCTAATTTATTTTCATCTGATTTTTTTTATTTTTTATTTTTATTTTTTGGTTTATCCGGTGGGAAATTGGATTAGAATTCAATCAGAAGAGTCCATGTTGGATTCAATGATTGAATCCCGATCCAAAGAGGAATTGAGATTGATCAGAAACTCTTCTGATCAATCCCTATAAAAGAGATCCTCTGGAACAGAAGAATACACACAAAAAATAGAAGGAAAAAGGATACCGATTGAGAGAAAAAGAGATACAGAGAAGATTTAAAGGTTAGAAAGGTTTTGGTGCGTTTAGAACGACTCTAAGAATTAGCAAAAAATTTTGGAGAATTTTTTATGATTTTGTTTCTAGGAATTTCTGGAAAATTCCAGATTTCAGTTGAATTTTCCGATGAAGGTTGAATTTTTCGGTGATAATTCCGGTCAAGTTTTAAGTTTTCGGTCAGCTGCCCAGTTTTCGGTGACGATTCCCAGAAACCAACCAACTTTTCGACCAACTTTCGACGAAAAACTCAGATTCTGACAAAAAATTTTAGAATCTGGTGAATATTCAACCGGAGTTCTTCGGTCATTTTAGAGAGTAGGGAGAGAAAAGGAAGGAAGAGAGAGAGGAGAGAAGGTTTCTGTCAAAAAAATAAAGGAAACAGCCTTATATACCCTCCCAAAATGACGTCGTTTTTGCGTTAAATAACCCAGAGAATCCGCGTGTTTTGCCAAGATCTGACCCGACCTGAGCGTCGATCCGTTTTTTGACTCGCGCGTGTTTTGCCTCCCCGAGCAGTTAGTCGAGCCGAGCCGACGTCCCGAGCCGCTTCTTCGAGCCGTTTTTCTTCCTTGAGCTGAGCCGAGCTGTGCCATTTTCCAAGCCGCTCCAAGTTTTTTTTTTTTTAATTTATTTATTTATTTATTTATATTATTAGATTAGGTTATTTAATGTTCTTTTATCTTTATTTTATTTTTATTTTTGTTTTACTTTTCTTTTTTTATTTTCACTTTTATTTTGTTTTTTTATTTTATTTTCTTTAAATAAAATCCAAAAAATATTTTTGGGGAAAAGTTGAAAATATCAATTTTTCTTAAAAATAAATTTTCAAAAAAAAGGTTTTTTTTTAGGAAAAGTTGAAAGTATCATTTTTCCTCGAAAATCAAAGTTTTCAAAAAATATTTTTGGAAAAAAGTTGAAAGTATCAATTTTCCTCGAAAATCAAAGTTTCCAAAAAATATTTTTTGGGAAAAGTTGAAAGCATCAATTTTCCTTAAAAATAAATTTAAAAAAAAAAAAGGTTTTTGAGGAACAATTGAAAGTATCAATTTTTTTTGAAAATCAAAGTTTCCAAAAAATATTTTCGAAAAAAGTTGAAAGTATCAATTTTTCTAAAAAAATAAATTTTCAAAAAAAGGTTTTGAGAAAAAGTTGAAAGTGTCAATTTTCCTTAAAAATAAATTTTCAAAAAAATAAATTTTTGAGGAAAAGTTGAAAGTATCAATTTTCCTCGAAATTAAAGTTTCAAAAGAATATTTTTGCGAAAAAGTTGAAAGTATCAATTTTCCTTGCACAAGAACAATCATTCTTAGCTTCTTTTTTTTTTTATTTTTTGTGTTTATGTTAAATAATCCGACGATGTAGCATCTGCAAGTGAAACAGTAGTTTTTCTTGCATACTCTTGAGGTGAGAAAATTTTCTCAATTTTTTGCTAAAAGTATTAGAGTCAATTGAGAATAATTTTCAATAATTAATTACTTGGTAAAATTTTAAGGTTCATTGGATAACACAAATTTAAGCTGGTACCATCTTTTGATGGGCGTTGTGAGAGTGCTATAATCTTTCTCACACGTAACCGAACTCTCGAACCCTGTTCTGGTTAGTAGACCTGAACCTATTTTTTTAGGGACCCTTAAACTTAGGTGTTTCCTGAAAGGACAGATTCCTTAGGTGATGAATCGCACTTAGATAAAAAAAGATTTGTGGCAACTCCCTTAAATCAATGTCTAGCGATAGATCCCGGATCTAGACGTTATGACAGGTATAGCAAGGGATAATTATGAATCTTGGTTCCAATCTTTATTGCATTTATATAGTTGTCAACCTTTGAACTGTTTTATATGTCATCTAGATCTGCCATGGATATACCATGTAGCTTCAGCGAGGATGAAACTGCAGAAACTAGTTCTTCCTTGGGTTGACGACGCTTATGGTTGATGGATTGTACTTTGTAGAGAGGCTGTCTGTAGCCCTTGAGACCCGTATAACGTATAACGTTATATAATTGCTTTTGTACATCTGGGAAAAAGATTGTCTTCCATCTTACTAACTGGAAAGCACTGCTAAGAACATTGGGCACGGACAGCATTTTTGTTCATTATATTCTGTCCTTGAATAGTGTTCGGCTGTTGATATGCGTACAAAATCTTTTTTTATTATTTAGTTAATTAAATGCTTTGTGAAGGAAAGTCGTGATGAATTTTGGTGAATCAGATCTTATGCCAACTCTGAATAACCAACATCTTACACAGCAGCTTGCATATATCCTTTCTCTTTTTATTTTCTCGGATGTGTGTATACTCAGGTGTTGTCTTTGTTTCATGTCAAATAAGTTTCATATTTATTTATATCAAATACTTATAAAATATAAAAATTATTGTATTTGAAGCTTAAATTTGATCTGGTTATTTAAGTATATTTAATATTTGTAATTATATTACATGAAAATGAATAAATAATTAAATATTATATACATTTATACATTAATATTTTATGTTTGCATGTTTTCAGTGTCACTTAAACATCAATTTAAATTAACAAGCTCATTTTTTAAGTTTTATTTTATTGATTATTTATTTTAATATAGTTAATATTTATTATAAAATTTGTTTTATAGTTTTATTTGAAAAATTAAAAAATTTTCAAACTTTAGCATACATAGACAGCTCCTTTTAGAAATAGGTCAAGCCTACACAATAATATATTTTGGATCGGATTTAGACAAATTTGAAGTTTATTAATATTTTGTTTAGATCCAATTCAAATACAATCTAATGGGATTCATAAATGGATTTAATTTAAAGATCTAAATTTTCAAAGCCTTGTTCATGTCATAATAATAATAAAATTATTATCAACAGAATTATTTCTAAAAAAAAAGATTGTCTAATATAGATACATCATATTAACATTTATGCTTTTCATTCAAATCATATCATATAATTATATTATTAAAAAAAATTATTTATTATTAAATAATTAAATGATTTATTAAAATTAATATTCACCATTTAATTATTAGAAGTAACGTATGAAAAATAACTGATTTTTTTAATAATACGACTATATGGCATAATTTGAATAAAATAATTATATACTGCTTTTGCAGAATTGTTTCATACATCTTTTCTCTATTGTTAAAACTTGTTAAAAAGCAACAATATTAATAAATTCCTTCATTCAACAAAAGCATAAAAATTTTCAAAGAATCCAATATAACCTCTTTTAAAACTAAAAATTCTAAAACTCAAAGTATTTCCTAGTCAGCATCTCACATCTACATAAAGGACAATTGGTTTTCCTCTTAACCCACTCGAAAATACAAAAACCATGGAACTTATGGCTGCAGCAAATCATGGCTCTAGCTTCCTCTCCTTTCTCCATATCTTCTTGACAAATCCCACAAACTTGTCCATCTTCTTCAATTTTCACAGCATTAGTTCCAGAAAAAGCAGGATCAATAGTTTCAGCCAAGATTTTAGTCAGCTCAATCCCAACCTCTAACTGAACTTCCATTAACGTTGATTCATAATCTCGGTTGGTCTGGCGAGCCCTTGACATGGCAAGCCTTGTTGTCATGGTTTCACACTTGATGAACTCAAGTTGTTCATCGTCCAACCTCTCTGAGAAAGTAGTTCTTGGATCGTAAGAACCATCGAAAGTTGAGTAAAGTCCCCAGTTGCTTAACCTGTTCAGGGTTTTTGCTTGCCGGGTTGCTATTTGTTTCACAATATCCATGGCGATCTTAAATAAATAATACTCAATTGATATGTAAACGACTGGTTTTTCTTTTACTTCTTGAAAAAAAAAGCGTTTTGGAAAGCTTAAAGAAGTCAAAGAGATGGTAGACGAAGAAACTAATTGACAGTAATGATTCAGAAGAGGCGGTGAGAAAGCTTTAGAAACAAATACTTAAATAAGAATTGTACTTGCTTACAAAGTAGTAAAACCACGTGGGCTTAGACCGACGTCGGCACGTTTTAGCAAGTTTTACTAAAAATTTTAGTTCTCGTCTTTGATTGGGTAAAAGTTTTGTTGGCTAGAAAAGGTCAAAATAAAGTTTTTAACTTAATTGGTTGATTTATATAGAATTTTATCATAAGAGATGATATTATTGGCATTTTAAAAAAAAAAAAACTCATATGAATTACAAGTGAATAGTTATATCTCTTTATAAAACATAATTATTTACTAAAAATTATGTCTTATGAAAAATAAGATATATACAAATAGATATTTATATGGATAATTATGTCTGTGCAAAGCAACTTTTATTTAATTATAAATAGAACTCTTCTTCCTTTTTGAAGATACAAGATAGAAAATATCTCATAAAAATATTCTACATATCCACTAAAAGCTAGAATTGCCCAACAAGTTTTGTATTGTCAAATCATATAATTCTATTCTTATGTCGATAATGGCTCAGTAGATTGATTTAGTTAATGCAAAACATAGTTAATCATTGGGTTTCATTATATTTTCAAGGTTTATCGCCAATAATTCTTTTGCATGCCAATTAATCAAGTGATAGGGGTAACCAAAACCTTAAAGAAAGTAACATCATTACACGTCTTGAGCATTTCTTCAATTTCTTATGTTTTTGAAATTCTAACATATATTTCATAAATTTAAAATTTAAATCTTAATAATTATAATTTTTTTTATTTTTAAATTATTGTGTAAAAAAAATATGATTTGATTATGGTTACCTATCTCCGCCAATACGTGATGTGTGCCTATTTATTTATAGCTAATTGATTTTAAGTTAGATATTTAATACATTATTAGAGCCAAGATTTGTTTCTATTGTCTTTTTCAAATATGCTACATAATAAGTTTCTTCCATCTTTTTTTACACATGATAAGAGTATATTAAAGTGATATTATCTCACATCTAATAAATATTTAATTTTTTGTACAGACACTTAATTTTATCTGGATCGATTCAATTTTGTTTGATTTTTATGTTTGCTTCAAATAATTTGATTTGGATTAATTTGAGCATTCTAATTGGATTGACTCATTTAAGGTTTATCTCATATTAATTGCTTTCGATCATTTTGCACAAGATAAAATTCGGATCTAATTCAGTGTAATTACGGATAAAATTTTAGTTATTTAGATTTGAAAGCCTAATAGAAGTCCAGATTTATTTAAGCCCAAACTAAGTTTTAAAACTCATTTTCATTTTTTTTACTTTTATTATTTTAGAATTGATTAAATTAATTAAAAAGTGAAAAAATCACAAAATAAAAAAAAAGTGAAAAAAGACAAAACAACAAAAATGGATAATAAGATAAATCGTCAGCAACCACTGCACAACTTCATGCCACAACCATCCAAGCCATTTTGCTTTTCAAACTACAAAACATTGAATTCCTATGTCTATTGTGGTTCAATTCACAAATAAAAATGGGAGAAGAATAAAAACTTGAAAAAAAAAAAAAGGAAAGAAAACGACCCAACACCCCATTCCATTCATGAGACCATCCCCAAACACCTAGTCATCAGCACCATCCATTGCCGTACCAATCCCAGTCGAGAACTCACCCACACCATCCATAGGCATCAACCTTGGCTTGCACCAGTCCCAAACACCTAGCCATCAATAGCACACATTGCCACACCATTTTCCAAGAGCCCTTGACTAGGACACCGTACACCCAACAAAAGAAAAAGATCAACCCTTACCTGAGTGCATGTTCTAACCCTCCACTGTGAAATCCACTGTCACCAAAACATCCTAAACTCCAAGCACCAAGCACCAAACTATATAGCCTAGAACTCGTCAGCATAACCTTCTAGCACCTAGCCATCCACACCACACTCAACATTATCCCAAGACATATCCCCCATTCAACCACCCCTGAAACCAACCCTCACCTCACCAAATCACCCACAACACTAACCCTAAAAACACCATAACCTAATGCCTTCACGAACCTCCACAACTAAGAGACCTATCCCACAGCTAGAAAAACCCAACAAAAAAAAGCATCATACTAAGCAACCAAAACCCACAAAAATTCAAAAAAAAATTATAGTCCTCCACAAGGGGAGAAACCTTAATGCCAAGCAACCCTATTAAAAAAAAGTCAAATTGTGCAAAAAATATATAAAAAAAATGCATTGTTAGTTAGGGAAGAGAAACTGGTAGTGGTAGCATAAAGAGGCACGATCGACGAAGAGGAAGAAAGGAAAAGTTATAATGGTAGAGGAAAGGGAAAAAAAAAGAAAAAAAATAAAAAACGAAAGAAAAAAAAAGCATCGACGCCAGCGATCGGTGGTCAGCGAAGATAATGGCCATGACAATGGCTTTAAACGGGAGTTAGGTTTTTTTTTTCTAAAAAAGAAAAAAAAATTTATGAAAGAGGATAAATGAATTTAAAAAAAAAAAAAAAGATAGGATTTTATAGTTTAAAAAAAAAGGGTTAGAACCAGCCCAACCCACCAATCATACTAACTCAAGCCGTTTACCGGCACCGGATGACTTCTACCTAATCCAATTTCAACCTGGTCCAGCCCTTATCCTTTGGATTCGCATCTATCTCAGCTCAATATAAATTGGACCCAAACCTTGCTTTGGGCTTTTTCATTGAATTGGGTTTAAACCCAACTTTTGATAAATTCAATGTAAACCCACTCTTTACTTGTATATTTTGCATGTATTTTTACATAAATATATATTTATTATTATTGTTATTATTTTGTTGGTAATGAAAAACTACATATATTATTTTTATTTAAAACAAATTATTATATATATTAAATGATTAAGATTATAATTTTAATTTAACCTTATAAAATTATATTTATAAATGTAACAAGATTAAAATTAAATGAAAATCTTCCGATAATATGACTTCGAAAAGTCCGAGTAGTGATTTCTAAAAATTTTTTAGATGAGAAAATATTTTTAAAAATTACCAAAGTATTGAAGTATTTAGAAACTCCTTTTAATACAAAGATTTTTATTTTTTTTAATTTGAATAATTTTTTTTAAAAAGATAAAAATATATAAAATATTTGTAAAGTATACATTTTTTAGGAAATAAATTTATTTATAGATAATTATATTTTGCATAACTTTTAAATATTAATAATTATTAAAAAAATAAAATTTCTTAAGATGAGATTTTAAAAAAGCACAAGTAGTGATTCTTTAGAAGTCTTTAGATGAGAAAATTTTTCTAAAAACGTTGCTAAAGTAATGGAGCATTTAGAATAATTTTCAATAAATATTTTCATTACCTTTTAATAAAGAAATAAGAAATAAATTTTTATGAAAAGAAAATATTACTTGGTTTAAATTATAAGTATTTTGTTATTATATACATTTTAAAATATTGGTTTTGAGGGTAAATACAAACCACCGAGAATGGAATATTTGAGAAGTCTAAGTAGTGATTCTAAAAATTCTTTAAGTGAGAAAAATTCCTTCAATGTTACTAGCATACTAGGACATTTTAAGATTTCTTTCAATAACAAGGTTTTATTATTTTTCTTGAATAAAATAGAATAATTAAAAAAACTAAAATTATTACAATAAAGAAAATTAATTTTAATTACCAAAATTGTGATCTTTTTGTTAAAATTAAAAAATAATACATAATTAATTGGTATCATTTTTAAATGGACGTTATGGGGTGCTAATTCTCGTCACGCATAATTGACTTTCAAACCAAACTATTTTTGCATACCCAAAAAAAATTATTTTTTAATAAGTTTTAATTAATTTTAAAATTTTATTAAAATGATAAGTTTTAATAGGTGGTTAATCATATCTAGCCGAAAAAGATTGGTGGAGACTCTTTTTTATTTTTTTCAAATTTTTATAGCGGTCCTAAAAACTATTATGACAGCTTGATGACTCCACTAAGAATGTAATTTTTTTAGAGTTAGGCAGAAAGATTAATTATGTGTTATTTTTAATTTTGATTTAATGGTCTTAATTGCTATTTAACTTTAATTTTCTTGGTTTTGATTTTATTTTTTAAAATAACAATAGTAATAAAAAATTTTACATGCATTGCATTTTAATTAGGTCATTTATTCATTTATTATTTAATGTTTTTATATATAATTCTTGATAGATTGCAAGGCATTTAAGATTAGGTTTTCAATGTTATATTCCCTCATTCACACACTGCACATTTATATCATGTATGAGCTTTATATCCGGACTTCGTCCTTTTTAGAAGGGAGTTACTTATACTTTCTTGAGGTGATAACCTCCGTAATGACAAGCAAAATACTTAGACTCAAATTAAACCTTTTTATTTGTAACTTATAATGGGTGAGGATCATGGTGCTTTACTAGTCTTGTGTAGATGCCAGTAAAGAACAATTTTGAAACCTTTAGATGTATAAATCCTCACTCAGCATATGGTAAACTTTAGGGGACCAACCTTTGGTAGACCCTTGTTGACTTTTTTGTAGAAATAATCCAAATTAGGACACACAAAAACAATATACTTAGATAATAAAAGAAAAGCATTCTTTCAAAAAAAAAAAAAAAACTTTCTTTTGACATGTAATTCATTCATTTGGTGGTTATCCAAAATTTTCATTTTCAAGAAATGTTATAAAATAAAATGAATAGTTTTTTTCAGTATTATCCAATAAAAAAAACAAAAATTTTTAAACAAAAAAAAAGGTTTTTCTTAAATTCTTTGTTTATTGGCTAAATAAAAATTAATGAAAAAGAGAAAAAATTTTGAATCCTAATTATTCTGTGTGATAAAAAAAATCTTATGCACATCTCATTAGATAATAGATGCATTTCATTTTATTACATATTTAAGGTAGTGTCAATTTAATTAGTTCAACATAGCACAAACATTGCATTTCATGTAAATATATCTCATATACATCATAGGCAGTGCATTTCATGCAAGTATGTTGCATTAGTCATAAGTATACATTTCATTACTCATGTAAATATATCATTGCATTCTATACATATGGATCCATGAATAGTAAGGTTTTATAGAACATGCATTGCACTTTGTATCCCACCATTCTTGTAATAGGGCATTACATTTCTTGCATACACATTCATGAGTGATAAAATTTTTATCATTTGGGCCCTTGTTTATATGAAAATCCATAGTCTTAGGCATATTTGCATTTCATGACATTTTTACATCCTCATCATATTCATGTATTCATAGACATGCTTTATGTGCCATATAAGTTAGAGATTGTTTTGTAGCATTTATTCAATAAGGGTAATAATATAAATTTTTTGGTTTAAGTCCTAGAATAAAATGTCTGTCTTGGTGAGAATCAAAATGACAAAAATGAGAGATCAATTGAAAATAAGGATTAGTGCGTTGAAATTAAATCAAGAGGAATTTGGACACGAGCTTCGGAGAATAAAATAACAGATTGCTCAATTGATATAAATGGTTAAAAGTGGTGGTGGGGTTAAGTTTGTTACTTTTCAAGTATCGTTGTCACCTCCAATTCAATTAGATCAAGATCAACTGGTTCTTGTTAGGTTCAACACTTTTTTCAAGCATACTAAAGCATTAGGTGATTCGAACAGTGATCAAAGTTTAGGTAAGCTCAAGAAAATAATGGATTAATTGGCCACACAAATAAATGAACTCAAAAGTTTGATTTTCAAGACGGAGTCACCGGGCTTCAAACAACCCTCACCAACTATCTTAAGTCCAAACTCGTACTTAAATCCTTCTCATGACTGGATTCAACCTTCTTTCCAAGCACCCAAGATTAAGCTCCCAAATTTCATACAACCTCTGAAAATTTCACACCTAAATTCATATCCATCACCTCATATTTCACAATCACTTATTCAGCTTGTTATCCCACCATTACCTTCTTAACCCAATTTTTGACCCACAGTTTTCCAATTCACTCCAACACCAACTATACCACCATTTTTCTAGCAAAGCAACCCAATTATAGAACAAAAAAACTCTCATACCACTAAGACCAAAAAAAGAACTCCAATTGACCCAATACCCATATCCTACACAGATTTATACCCATTACTTTTAGAAAAACTCCTCAGCACCTCGATCTCTATTGAATCCTTAAACCATTGTATCTCAAATGGTACGACCTCAATGCCCGATGTGAATATTATTTTGGTGTTGTAGGCCATTCTTTGGAAGACTGCATATCCTTAAAATATAGGGTACAAGAATTGGTAAAAGCCAAATATTTGAATTTTGATGATGAAATGAAGCCAGTTGTTTATAAAATCATTTATTAATCCATGTTGAGATAGCAAGCAGTGCTGTAGGCAATAGCAAAGTTGGCCATAATAATGAATAAAAAGTAAAAGCTTTAATGTAAAGGGTTGTCCCCACCAACAATCATAGTCAATTTTTTTTAGATTTCTTAGACAAGGTAAGAAGGAGTATGAGCGAGTCCGACACTTTATGGCCCTAGTACTAAAATGGTTCGTAATGTATAAACTTAAAATTTTTTAGAATGAATGAAAACTTCTCTAGACTTGTTTTTTATAAATTGATGTCTCTATTTACATTTTATTTTTTTAATAATGGTATGCCTAAAAAAGTTCGTAAAAAAAATTATGGTTGTAAATATACATTCACCAAATTTTTAAGGTGAAAAAAAATCTTTAAATAAGTCGATATGAATATAGGATGAAACTTAAGCTCCTTCTTAACAATAAAAGTAAATTTTGACTTGCATATCATCCATCATTTATTTGAATTCATTATTTTTCATGCCAACTAAGGACAAGAAATGAGGATTGTGAGTATACTTTCATCAAACCATCAAAGTAAAAAGATATTTTTGAAAGTTTTACCTAAATGTTAGAAAAATTTTAAATTATCTCTTAAGGTAAATAATAAAATTCATGTCATGCATTTCTGACTTTTGGTAATTAATAAAAGGCTCAAGGATAATGTATCATAAGAAACAAGATTAGTTAATTCTATGCATTACAACACTCAAGCCTAAAAATACAAGTTGGATAGACAGAATAAAGAGGCCTAAAGAAATATTAGGGAAATAGTTATGGGAAATGCAAAGAAAATGGACAGATAATTGGTATAATTAAAAAAATATTAGCAGGTTTGCAAAAGAAAAAGAAATTGTTGAAACACATAAGGCAAGGAAAGAAACAATTGTTGAAAAAGCATCGTATCTACCTAGGTTCACATGTCCATATGTTCAAAACCCTCATATGCCACAAGCACCCCTAATAACCCATTAACTTTATACTAACACTTTTATCAAGTTACCCTCAGTTTAGATAAATCTCAATCCTGGGCTTACTTCTTATGCCCCATTGCTATGCCTTAATTCGGATGATCCTAAAAAATGAGAGAAACTAAAAAGGTGTTAGATTCATTAGGAGATACAGTAACGAAAGATAAATATGACCTGTTGGAAAAGAGATTGAAGGTAATTGAAGGCCATGATATATATGGGAGTGTTAATGCTAGCGAACTTAGTCTATTGCATGATCTTGTTATTTTGTCAAAATTTAAAGCCCTAAATTTTGAAAAGGATGATGGAATGAAATGCATTTCAACACAAAATCACCATATACTACTGAAAGATGATAGGCTACACTCATAATGATAAATTGTTAATCCATTGCTTTCATGATAATCTCATTAGGTCTGCAACAAAATGGTATGCCTAGCTAGATTAAAATAAGATTTGTTCATGAAATTATTTGACTAGAGCCTTCTAGCATAATACAAGTATGTTGAAAATATGGTGTCAAATAGGTTATCCTTGCAGAACATAGAGAAAAAGGTCAATCAAAATTTTTAAAGAATAGAGACATAAATAGAGAGACATTACAGCCCAAGTACAATCACCATTGTCAAAAGAAGAAATCACCATTCTATTTATCAATTTCCTGAATACTTCCTGTTATGAAAGAATGATTAAAAATATCTCTAAAAACTATATTGACATGGTGATTTCTGAGAAAATGATAGAAAATGTAACTAAAAATGACATGATTAAGTTGAAAGATGCAATTGATGTTGGAAAGAAAAATATATTAGAAAAAAAATGAAAGGGAAGTGTAAGCAATTACACTTGAGAGGCATCTACCCATGAACTTCATCGTGTACAATCTTTATCCTTTTAATCAACCCCACTTCTTTATCATAGACAGTATCTCTCAAAACCTATAGCTTTGTTAACCAAGCCAATATTTGAGCTTTTCAATAGATTCTCATCCTCAAATAACCATTCACGATCTAGTCCCTATACATGAGCCTACCACCCAACCAATAAAGAATAAAAAAAAACCAAAAAATAACTAAGAAAAACTTCTAATCCCTATTTCTTACCTTTTGTCATTGCTAATAGAAGGTTAGTGCCTTACTCTTATGCTTTCGAAAACAACACCAAATCCATCAACAATAAGCTATGATCTTAATGATAAGTGTGATTATCATATGAGGTAATTGACCACTTAATTGAAAAATACAGACAACTAAAGAAAAATATTGAGAATCTCTTCAAGAACGGTACTTTAACTCCAAAATTGATGGAATAATGGAAGTTGACCTTACCCAATTGCAAAATGTAAGGAGTTGAAATGTGAAAAAAGTTCAAGTTTTGAAATATCAAGATATGATGATTTTTCTTTCGAACCTTTGACCTTTTGTGTATGACATACGTATAGTGTCCATAGTAGTTATTTAAATTAATCTTGCTAGAATTAATTTTAGAAGAAATGAATGCTTTGGATTTTTCTATGAAATTTTATTTTTATGCATTTCTTTGAATATAATTCCCACATAATTAATTTTCAAAATCATGAATGAAAAGTGCTTTGCAAAAAAAAAAAAAAAAGAAAAAAAAAAGAAAGGGAAGAAAAAGAAAGAGAAAAAAAAGTTTCTTTTGTAATAAAAGATGAAATGGAGTCTCGAAAGAATTAACGATTACTATTAGAAATAAACTCATCAAATACTTTCACACTTTTTCGAATACTTTCGTGTCCCAAATCAATCAAAAGATTTCACTTATCAATCATAACCTTTAAGAGATGTGAGCTTGAATTTGTACTTGATAATATTGTGACACAATGGGGTAATAATATTTTTCTAGGCAATGAATAGCGAGATAATTAATTTTAAAATAAAAAAAAATCTTTTTGGGATTTCTAAAAGACCAAGCAAACAAGATATTTTTTTTTAGAATTGGATGTGGTAATATGTCATGTCAAGATTATGCTGTAACTTTAAAATTTCCAAGGTTGAAGCCACCTAAGCCCGTTTAAATGACTATAAACATAATAGCCTTCTAATTTTTTACCTAAAAAATTATCCTTATCTGGTATCTTGGGGCATATAAATCAAAAAGAAAGATGTCACTGCCTTAAGACAACTTGAATTGTGATAAACTCATCCTTTGTTGTAAAGTGACAATAATCCTTGATACCTTAAACTAGTTCATTCTGTATGTTTATTTTTTTTTTACATTAACTTACATTATGAGTGGTTGTTAAAATAAAATATTTTTCTCGAATAGTGCTTAGGGGCATGTAAAAAAATTAAAAAAGAAAAAAAAGCAAGAAAAGAAAAATGAAAAGAAAAAAAAATCCTTGATTGCGATATCATAGAAATATTTCAATAAATTTATAAAAAGATTATGAAAAATCAAAGAGTTCAAAGAAAGTCCTAAACACAAAAGAGAAAACCCCAAACAAAAAAAAACTTTTTTTTAAACTTTGGTTTTTTAAAAAAAATCACTTTTTAAAATTGAGCAACTTTGTTTGAGACGACAAATGGTTCATTTTTATTATCTTTTCACAAATGTAGAAATATATCCTTTGCTACCCTTTTTTGAGCTTGATAATATTTCTTTCATAATAAACCCTGATCAAGGATCATCATTTACATTAGGAGTAAAAAAAGTGTATCTAAAGGTTAAGTATGGCAAAATCCAAGGAAATGACCTTATATGTTGATGGCAAATATCTAATAAAAGTTTTTTAAAGTTTTGAATCCACTCGAAGGAAAAAAAATGAAAAGAAAAAATGAAAAGGGAAAGAAAATAAAAAGAAAAAAATGAGAAAATAAAAAAAAACAAAGAGAACAAAAATGAAAAAAAATGGAAAAGAAGGAGAATAAAGAAAAATGAAAAAGAAAGAAAAAAGAATAAAATGAAAGGAGAAAAATGAAAAAGGGGGAAAGAATAAGAGAAAAGAAAAATGAAAGAAGAAAAAAATGAATGATTGAGTGGAAAGCAAAAGGATAATGCCCCAAAATGAATTCATCAAAGAATAATCCTTAGTTTAAATTTTCCTTAAACAATTATTTTGGGCTTATATATCCATTTTTTTTTAAAGACCTTGAGCCTTAACCTACGTTACGTCCCAATAAAAGTTCATATTAAATTAAACATGGTTGCTTAAAATTAAGGAGCTTCTCTTCATGGGATGACCATAAAACCTAAGAATCTTGTTTGTCTCTGTTATTACCTAATTATCCGTTTAGACCATTACCTCGTTTTGAATGCATTGGAATTTTTTAGTGCATGATATAATAACAAAAAAAAAAAGAGAGAAAGAAAAGAAAATATAAATATGGCTCTAGACTGAAAACTTTGCAAAAAAGTAGTTTAGAGTAAACTTGAAAGGTCTTTAAGCCACTTTGGATGTTAACCAAATGCAACCCATATCCTTCAAAAAATTTAAAGATATTGATCTTGAAAATTTGAGATTTCTTTCCTTTCATTAAATGATCTTTCAAAAATTTTGAGCTCCTCACAATTAGTCTTATCGTCTGTCGAAATGCTACAACATGTTGGATTTTCAAGGGATTCATGTTTTAGATAAATTTATCTTTCATTTGTAAGCCTATGTGAAAAAGTATACACCCATTTTTACTTCTTTTAGATGCTGAAACCTTTTTGATTGAACTGAAATCTCCATGTGGAAAGATTTTTCAATCCATTTGAAAAAGAAATTGTCATCTCTTTCATTTTTAATAAGCAACGCCAACTTCCAAAAAACTCCCAAAATCATAGTTGTTTGGATATTTCATCCTTTTTAACTAAAAATTTAATTATGTGTGGCAAATTATGTTAAACATTTTTGAAAAATTTTTTAATAACCAATCACATTCTTTGTGAAAATTAAGAAAATCATGTTTGAGAAAATTATTGAAATGTAAGAATTTTTAGACCAGTTTGTATTCAGGAAAGAAAAGGTTTTTTCATATAATAATTGATGTTGTCGAAAAAGAAAAAAGAGAAGAAAAAAAGAAAGAAAAATGTTTTTATAATGGTGGTGTGTCTTCTTGTTAAGTCCAAACACATATGACATGTTGAGTGTTCATGATTGTATGAAAGCTTGTTGAAAATGAAAGAAAAATCAAGAAAAACATGTTGGAAAAAATAAAAAGGCAAAAATTGGTAAAGAGACCACAAAAAAGATAGGTGGAGGAACAAAGAAAAAGACATGAGAAAATGAAAAAAGTGACCTTTTCAAAAGAAAATTAAAATGCTAAAAAGATATAAGTAGAAATGGAATCTTAAAAATGAAAAAATTTTAGAATTTACGTCTTTATGTAGACACTTGCATTATGAAAAAAGAATGTGCATGTCCATCATGGCAAGAAGTTTAGCATCTGTATCCTCATATTTGCATTATAAAAAAGATCTTTACACATACATCATTGTAATAAATCTGTATAATTAAGACAGATATTTGCATTTGTATGAAACATTTGTATCTAAAATGAGACATTTGCATATTTGCATAGAGCATTCATCTCCATTTTTACATGAAATAAAGTTTGTATTTACATGATCATAGTTTTTTTCATCATGATTATGTTTGCCAAATTTTGGATAATAAAGCAAGAAAGAGAAGAATTATTTTTTAGAAATTTAAAACACTCAAAAAAATGGTGTGGAACACTTCTAAAAGATAAAATTGAAATATGTGGCATTTTCAGATCTAAAAGATAAGATGTTTTGAAGCAAAGAATGAAAAACTTTTGAAACGAAAAGTAGAAATTTTGTCGTGAAAAAATTTCAAACTCTAAAGGAAAATGAGTATATGATTTTCAAGAACTCCAGCAAAATTTTAAATTTTTGAATGATTTCCAAAGACCTTCGAGCAAAACCTCATATTTTTTACATGATTTCCAAGATCTTCTGGCAAAACCTTAAATCTTTGAATGATCTCTAAGACCTTCAAGCAAAATTTTAAATTTTGAATGATTTTCAAAGACCTCCAGGCAAAACCTTAGATTTTTTACATGATTTCCAAGACTTCAGGGTAAAATCTTAAATTTTTGAATGACATCAAAGATCTCCGGGGAAAATTTTAAATTTTTGAAAGATTTTCAAAGACATTCGGGCAAAACCTCAAATTTTTACATGATTTCCAATACCTTCGAGCAAAGATTTGAATTATTCATAAGACTTTCGAGCCATTGTTTAAATTTTAAAGTTTCAATTCCTCTTATTATATGAGCTATCGTAAATGACAAGATTTATAAAACTTCTAAACAAATATTTAAACAATTCGTAAAACCTTCTGGCATAATGTTTAAATTTTAAAGTTTCAATGCCTTTGATTAAAGAAGCTTTCGTAAATGGTAAGATTTATAAGACCTCCAGGAAAAGATTCAAATGATTTGTAAATCTTCATAGCAGAATGTTGTAAATTTTTAAAATTTTAAAACCTTTGATTAAAAGAGCTTTCATATATGTCAAGATTTCCAAAACCTCTAGGCATAATCTTTAAGACCTCCAAACATAATTTCTAAGACCTCTAAGCAAAACATTTTAATTGTTTAAAGCTTCAAAGTCTCTGATTAGAAGAACTTTCATACATGTTGAATTTGTAAAACCTTCGAGCATAATCTCTAAGTCCTTTGGATAGGATTCGTAAGTTTTTTAAGCTAAATTTGTTTTAGTTTTGAGATTTATAAAACCTCTGGGCATGATCTCTTGTTTTATTTACAAAAGTTGTTAAGTTTTTTTATTTAAGAGAGTTTTCAAGTGGTCAAATTTATTAATTAAAAAAATTAAAAAAATCAAGATAAAAAAATCAAAAAATAAAAATAAAAAACTAAAAATAAAGAAAAAAACTTTTAAAAATTTTGAATTGTTACACAGACAAATTTTTGTTTGTGTTTTCACCATATTCTCGATTCTCAGTAATGTGCAAAGAGGGATAACTATAGGCAACTAATTTTGTTCAAATCAATTTGATTTTTGTTTGATTTTTACGTTTGATTCAAATAATTTGATTTGGATTAATTTAAGCAATCTAATTGGATTAACTCATTTAAGGCTTATCTTGAATTAATTGCTTTTGATAATTTTGCATAAGAAAAAATCTGTATCCAATTCAGTTCAATTATGGATCAAAATTCAGTTATTTGGGCTTGAAGGCCCAATAAAAGTCCAGATTTATTTGAGCCCAAATTAAGTTTTAAAACCTATTTTCATTTTTTTACTTTTATTTATTTGGAATTTATTAAATTAATTCAAAAGTGAAAAATCACAAAATAAAAAAAAAATGAAAAAAGACAAAACAACAAAAATGGATAATAAAATAGATGAGAGTGGCCGGCAACCATTGCATAACTTCATACCACAATCGACCAAGCAATTTTGCTTTTCAAATTGCATTTGCATATTGCAAAACATTGAATTCCTATGTCTATTATGGTTCAATTCATAGATAAAATGGAAAATGAGCAAAATCTTGAAAAATAAAAGGAAAAAAAACAACCCAACACCTCATTCCCTTCATTAGTACCATCCCCTAGCACCTAGCCATTAGCTCCACCTATTGTCACACCAATCCTAGCCAAGAACTCACTCGCACTATCCATAAGCACTAGCCTTCACCAGCACCATCCCTAAGTACCTAGCTATCAGTACCACCCATTGTCGTATCAACCCCAATCGAGAACTTACCCACACCATCTATGGCACCAAACTTAGCCTGCACCAGTCCCAAGCACCTAGCCATTAGCACCACCATTACCCCACCACTTTTTAAGAGCCCATGACTAGGACACCATACACCCAACAAAAAAAAATCAACCCTTACCTAAGCACACATCCTAACCTTTACTATGAAACCCACCATCACCAGAATGTCATAAACCCCAAGCACTAAGCACCAAATGACATAGCCGAAAACTCACCATCATAACCCCCCAAGCACCTAGCCATCCGTACCACACCCAACAACATCCCAAAACCATATCCCCCATGCGGCCTTCATTAAAACCAACCCCCACCTTACCAAATCACCCACGAGATCAACAACCTAAAAAATACCACAACCAATGCCTTTACGAACCTCAACAACCAAGAGACTCATCTAACAGCCAAAAAAATCCAACAAAAAAAGTATCATACCAAACAACAAAAACCCATAAAAATTCAAAAAAAAAATTACAGTCCTCCTCAAGTAGAAGAATCTCAACACTAAGCAACTCTGTTCAACAAAAAACAAGGGTCAAATTCTGGAAAAAAATTCAAAAAAAAAAGAAAAGGTAGTATTGGCTAAAGAAGAGAAGTTAGTGATAGCGATAAAAAGCGGCATGATCGGTGAAAAAGAAAAAGAGAGAAGCTATAGCAACGGGCGAAAGGAAAAAAAAAGGGAAAGAAAAAAAAATAAGAAAGAAAAAAGAGAAAAAAATCATTGACACCAGCGATTTGGGCTAGTAACAAGAAGGGTGGTAGCGACGATAGCTTTAACCGAGAGTTGGCTTTTTTTTTCTAAATGAAAGAAGAGAATTTTTTTATGAAAAAAGAAAAATAAATTAAAACAAGATAGGATTTTATAGTTTGAAAAAAAGGTTAGAACCAACTTGACCTGTTTGCTAACAACAGACTATTTCCACTTGATCCAATTTTGACCCGATCTAGCCCATACCTTTTAGACCTGCATTGGCCTTAGCCTAGCATAAATTAGACCCAGACTTTGCTTCGTGCTCTTTCATTAAATTAGGTTTAAACCTAACTTTTGGTAAATTCAATAATTCAATGTGACCCATTTTCTACTTGTTCATTTTGCATGCATTTTTTACATATATATATATTTATTTATTGTTGGTAATGAAAATCTATATATATTATTTTCATTTTTTTAAAAATTATTATTATATGTATTAAATGATTAAGATTATAATTTTAATTTAACCTTATAAAATTATATTTATAAATGTAACAAGATTAAAATTGAATTAAAATTTCTGATGATGGGATTCTAAAAAGTTCGAGTAAAGATTCCTGATAATTTCCTAGATGATAAAAAAACTTTTAAAAATTACTAAAGTATTGAAATATTTAGAAACTCTTTTTAATACAAAGATTTTTATTTTTTTTCTTCAATTTGAATAATTTTCTTAAAAAAATAAAAAAATTTTATAAGAGTATGCATTTTTTAGGAAATAAATGTGTTTATAGATAATTATATTTTAGCATAACTTTTAAATATTAATAATTATTAAAAAAATAAAAAATCCTAAGATGAAATTCTAAATAAATATGAGTAATAATTCTTTAAGAATCTTTATGAAAGAAATTTTTTTCAAAAACAATGCCAAAGTAATGGTACATTTAGAATAATTTTCAATAAATATTTTTTTACCTTTTAATAAAAAAATAAGGAAATAAATTTTTATGAAAAGAAAATATTACTTAGATTAAATTACAAGTATTTTGTTATTATATACATTTTAAAATATTGGTTTTGAGAGTTAATACGAAACACTAAGGATGAGATATTTGGGAAGTTTGAGTTGTGATTTCCAAAATTCTTTAGGTGATAAAAATTTTTTTAGTGTTATCAACGTACTGAAACATTTTAAGATTTCTTTCAATAACAAGGTTCTAGTATTTTTCTTGAATAAAATAGAATAATTAAAAAAACTAAAATTATTAAAATAAAGAAAATAAAGAAAATTAATTTTAAATACCAAAATTAAGATATTTTTGTCAAAATTAAAGGATAATACATAATTAATTTATATTATTTTTAAATGGATGTTGTGGGATACTAATCATTTCTCATGCGTAATCGATTTTCAAACTCAAATTGTTTTCATAGACCCAAAAAAAATCTTTTTAATAAGTTTTAATTAATTTTAAAATTTTATTAAAAGAATAAATTTTAATAGGTAACCAATCTCACCTAGCTAAAAAAAGATTGGTAGTGATTCCTTTTTATTTTTTTAAATTCATCTAACAGTTTCAAAAACTGTTATGACATCATGTAATCTTATATTCAAATTGGATTCTTCTACCTTCTATCAATTGATTTTAAATTGTAGTGCTAAAGAAAATCAATTGAAATATAGTTAGCCCAATTTCAAGCCACAAAACTAGACTTATGTTTCACTTGTTTGTCATTGATTTCTCTAAAATTATAGTTTGAATAACACAAAATTTTTGTGTTTAAAGTTTGCTACACACACCGCCATTATTTATTTCTCTCACTTCCAATTCCAACCATTTGACACAACCAAATCCTATATGTAATTTGATTACATATTCCTATTTATGTATTAATGTTGATTGTGTTATAAATCTAATCGCTTTAAACTCAGTTGTATGGTTGGTGCGGAGAAATAACTTATTTAGAACATGCCCTTGTTTGAACTTCAAATGGATACGACAAATTTGCTGCCTATGTTCACTGTCCTCCTTTTGCATTTAAAATTTTAGATTCTCAGTTGCAATTTTTCCATTTTTTAAGATGTAGATTATTCTTTTTATTAGAAACTCGAAAGAATATTAAAATTTATTTTAGGAATTGAAAAAGTTTTGATACCAATAGTTAGAGAAAGAATTTTGTTTTCTCCCAATGATAATAACATGATTGTGATATATCTGCTCTTTCAAGATTTTAACATGACAAACATAAATATAATTGGATTTTTTAAATATATTATATGTGATATTAAATTATATAATAAAATGTACTAATTTATTATCTTATAAATTTTTTATTTTTTTTATATTCAAATTTGTAATCTCCAATGAAAATCATAGCTTTAACTTTTTATTGAAAACAACTTGTTTTATATTATCGAGGCAAGATTTTTATCAGCTTTAATTTTTTTTTTGTTATCTTTATTAGTATAGGCCTATTATTATATGCTATCGAGTGTTGGACCATTAAAAAATTGTGTGAGAAGAAAATAAATGTATTTAAGATAAAAATATTTAGATGAAAATGTAATAAAATTAAAAATGAAGAGATTCAAAAATAAATTTAAAGATATATAGTCCAAATTGAAAAGCAAATAAAAGAGGATCATTTAAGTAAATTTAAATATGTGAAATATAAATTTATATGAATACTAATTAAAAAAATAAATTTTTAAATTTGAAAAAATTGAAAACTTATAAAGCTAGATTACAAAAGCCATTGATAAAAAAACTAAAAAATGATTAAAAAAATAAATAAAACATTATTTTTTTATAAAATGAATGACGTAAAAGCTTTTCTCTTTTTCTAGTCCTCTCAATATCTCCAATCTTAGATAAAAAGTGAAATTGGACATGCATGAGAAAGCTTTGTGATAATACATGGATATCTTGGTATGATTGACTTAGTTTGAAATAGTATTAAAATAATTGAGTAAATTAGCCTTTAGATTGAACTAGCTATAACTATATTATTTTTGTTTATGGATTTAATAATTTGGTAATATGATCTGAGGTGAGGTCATGTAGGCTGGCTAGCTGCGGCCTTGCACTCAAAAATCAAATGATTTTTACTCGCATGCTTCACCTTGTTTTTCAAAGTCAGCCAGTATCTCAACCTCAGCGTGCCCGTATAATCTCATCGCTAGCTAACTGGCTGGCATTCTACTTTTTGAGGATATTTCTGTTTTTTTTTCTTAGGTTACATCATTTGGTTTAGTTTATTTTTCTTTATTTTTTTTAAAAGAAAGAGAATTTATTATGTACAAAAACACATGTATACCATAAGTTTTACTAGTTCAATAAAAAATAGTAAAAATTATTCCATTTGCAAGAAACATTAACTGAGCATTCAATTAGTGGCGGATCCTAATGTACGTTTGATGAGCCCTAGCTCCTAGTCCCCCACAATTTTTGAACTCTTGATTATATGTGTAAATTTGGTTAAATAAATTCAAATTGGTCCTGTCAAATTAAAAATATTAATATTATTTATCTTTTTATAGTTTTAGAATTTAATTTTGTGTCTTGCATTTTTTTCTACATTATGTCTTGTAATTAAAAAGATTAAAATCACATTACTATTACTATTACTATTTATTTTTATTGTATCTACAAATTTTTATTTGGAAATTTTTAAAATTAAAAATTTTGTTATTTATTTAAATCATAATTACATGATTTTAATTTTTTCGTTCATATCGAATTTCACTTTTAATTACTCTAGGTATTTTTAATACAAAAATTATATTAGAATCACTTTAAAAGGTTAGAAAAACATTATTGATTTTCAATATCAAAATCTTCAACTTCATTTAAAAAATATTTTTGGTTTGTATAATTTTTTTAATGATCGATTTATGCTTATAAATTTTATTAGATCCTATCACGTCAAAAGGAGTAATAGGTAGAAAAATAGAACAAACACAAAAATAAGAAAAAACTTAGGTTTTCTTATACTAAGACTTTATCTTCTTGATGTAAATAAAAAAAAAAAAAGAAAAAACTTAGGCTTTGATATCATGTTGGATATTTTTATTTATTACCGATTCACTTTACGTTGGAAATTTAATATGGTATTAGAATCTAAGTTTTGGTTTTTCTACCTAATACCCTTTATAAGTTTATCATGTGGTAGTTTTACTAACATATAATATCACATGATAATTCAACCTACATCAAATATTAAAGTGGTTTTTATCCCACTTCTCTTAAATTTTAAATTTTTAGTGATCTTATATTTAAGTTGAACTTCTCTATCTATTATCAATTATTTTAATTAGATTTGATGCTTAATAAAATCTTAATTTAAATTTTCAATTTGTGAACACCTCTTTATACAAACGGAATTAGTTGAGTTGATTAAAATAAAATACTTCACTTGTAAGATATAAGTTCAACTATTTCTGCTAACAATTTTTATTTTATGAGTGATTTATAAGTTTAATGTAAATATTAATTAAAGTTTATGGTTTGTTCTGACCTTCGAATGGAAAAGCCTACTTCACTTGAATTTTTTTAACAAAAAAATCTATTTATTCTTTTAAATTGCGATCTCCTTGTTACCGAAAGAAAAAACAAGGGAAAACACCTACTTGTTTGTACTCCAAAGTCATAGAAAGAGTCATTGAAATTATTTTCTTATCGAACTTTCTAAAAATGTTTAATGCTTTAGGAAATTAAGTTAACTTCTCCTACATTTTCCACTGTTTGATGTATAGTGAAAAAAAATGTTGGTGAAAGAAAAAAGTTATTTAAGAAAGAGCCTCTTAAGTAATTAAAGAACACGAGGAAATGTTTTAATCAGATTCATTTGGTTTCTTAAAGGGTGTATATTTTATTTATCAAAATATTATTATCCAAAACTTAAGTCAGAAAATGTCATTTTGCGGAAATTAGTACTTTTTTCCACACTATTGAAGTTTTTTTTTTTTTCAAACAAAAAACCCTAAAATAAATTGATGTCTTACCAACTGAATTTTAGCTTCCTTTCTTTTTTCATAAAAGAGGGTTTTCATCTTGAATTGCCAATGTTAGATTATGCAATGGACCACATTTGATTTTGACCTAACAAGCACATTCAATAATTTTTATAAACCCAAATATCATTATGTATAAAAAAGAGATTTCTAATAGGGCCAAGCTAGCTTATCTAATAACCAGACGAAAGCCAAACCAGAAAACATATTATTATTTACATTGACACGTGATCTTTTTAGCATTTGCAAAAAAAAAGTCAAGCAATGGACCAACCGGAAAGCAAATCATAGTTTTATAACTTCATTTCTAGGATGCAATGGATTGGAAAAAAAGGCAAAGGGCGATGGGTTTGGTTTGTGGTCTAGAGCCAATAAGGCAATAAAGCACGTCATCCGCCAATTCAGCCCCCCTTTACTTTGGGATATGGGTGTGGGAGGAGTAGTACCATTTTGGGGGACCAGAGATTTTCCCTTTTATTTATTTATTTAATTTTTCTAACTTGATGGCTATTCCTCTTTCTTTTCATAAAAGAAGAGTGAACCGTTCATGGTGGTGTTGGTCTCAATCAATAGGGTTGGAAAGACAAAAGTGGTATTCGCTACGAAGCCATTATGGATGTATATTGAACTTCCATCAATTCACATTTCCCATGCTTCTTCCTCAGTAGAATTTTCTCCTTTTTTTTTTGTAATTTTCATAATAATATCGATAATATATAAAAATTTTAATATATATACATGAGATAACAAAATGAACTCGAAATACTTGATAAGGTTGTGGTTTTAAAATAGTTTAAAAAGGAAATTAAATTTAGATAAAGCTTAAAAATACTTTTGATTATATTAAAAAATTTTAAAATTATAAATTTATTGAAAAAACTCAAATGTTAAATTATCTAAATTTAAGATAGCTTGAATTTAAAATAATCCGAATTTGAAATTTATCTGACTAAAACATATAATAACTCAAAATTTATCCCAAAATTTAAAATTAGTTAATTTTTATTTAAAAATTTGATTATCAATTTTATTTTAATTTGAATTTGAGATAATTCAATCTAATTCAAAAATAATTAAAACCAAAATGACCTAATTTAAACCTATTTATTTGCCACCTCTAAATATAAATATAGCAATATATATATATATATATAATATAAGAGAAACTATATGATATTAAAGACAAATGAAAATTTCGGCATCGAATCTTTAACATTCTTTGTAATAATAACTAAACTAAAATTGTATTGTTAGATTTGGAAAAAAAAAAAAAAAGAAGAAAGAAAGTGCATTGTTAGATAAATTAAATGCTAATTAATATTGTTGGACTTTATTATTAGTATTTAAAATATGAAATCCATCCTTTGAAAACGAAAAGCGTTTAAATAAGGAAAATATTAATAAAAAAATTTATCAAAAATTCAGAATTATTAAAATTCGTATAGTTGATATTTTTATTCTGTTTCTTTTATTTTCATTCATTTATCAAAGGAATTTGACTTGTTTTATGTGTTTTTCAATAGAGGAAGAATTTCTTGAATTTTGGACAAGGAATATATACGGGCATTCTCATCGTTACGTCAATGTCCAAAGATGATAAAGAAGCCAAACAATGCCAAATTTTTTTTTTTTTTAACGAATGTCTCTAGGGTCAGGAAAATCCAAGTAGGGTTCGCAGCCCGATTTGGTTTCGATGGATTCCGTTATGATTCGATATTATATGATCAATTTTTTTTTAAATTAAATTTTAAATCAAATTAGATATTATTAAAAAAAAAATTAAGATCGAATCAGATTTGAGTTTTAAGTAAATTCGACTTCATCTAATATTATATAAAAATTATAATTTTTAATTTTTATTTATATATAATTATATATTTATATTTTAAAAATAATATTTTATTAATTTCAAGTCGGATCGAGAGTCGTATACGATTTATACAATATCAGATCGAATTAAATTCGAATATAAAAAATAAAAAAAAATCGAATCTGATCGGATTTGAGTTTTTTGATTATAAAAATTGGATTGGGTTTGGGATAAACAAAAATCCGCTCCAATCCGACTCGTTGCCAATCTTAATTACAAGATGATAAAATTATTATTTTATTTACCTTTTAATTTAATGACTAAATTATTATTATTATTTTGTATTTGAGATTATTAATAATTAAATTAAATTATTTAAATTAAAATTTTAATATTTTATTAATAAATAATGTAATTATTAATAATTTTTTTGTTTATGATTTTAGAGAATATAATTTTTGAATTAATTTTTTAAACTAAAGATATTTACATAATACATTTATCATTGAATTAAGAAAAATTATAATCAAATTCAATTCTTGATTTGAAATAACTATTAAAAAACTTATCTAGATCAAACTAGCTCACTTAATAAGAGACAAAGTAAAGGATAAAAAATTTGAAGAATAGAATTTTAAAAAAACCTAAAGCTAAAATAAATATCATCAAACCTTCAAAGCTTTTACAACCTTCATATCAATTTCCATCAAAATATTTTCATTAAAGTTTTCAATAGGTAACTCAAGTAGACGAATCCAAATAGTAATGGAACCTAAGAAAATCTTAAAAGGTAAAAAAAAAAAAAAAATTGACTTTCATAAATTAATAGTTAAATAATGATTCATAATTTTTCTAGAAATATTTCTCAAAATCTCAATAAAATTAAATTTTTATTTAAAATTCATTGCATAATAACTTCAACTGTGATAGATCATATCAACCTCTATTTAGAAAAACTACAACTTGAGCACTAAAAGTTGTAAAATTCAGAATTTTATCCAAAAATTTAATAATAAAAATAAACATATAAAAATCACGTAATTTATTAATAAAATATTAAAATTTTAATTTAATAATTTTAAATATAAAAAAGCAAACATATGAGGGCACCTCAATTCCAGGCCAAAAGCAACTTTGTCTATGCTAATAATTAGCAAATTTAGAATTTTTGCAAAACGTTGTGGAAATTTTTAATTTTATTGATAGCGCGTGAAAATTAACAGGAGTACTAGAAAAGAGAAAAAAAGAAAACGCAAAAGAAAATGAATAAATCATTTTTTATCGTATTGACTATTCAAAGCAAATTAAAAAAAAAAAAAAAAAAAACTCGCAAAGGGAAAACTCAACTCGGCCGAGTCAAACAAATTCAATCAAATTTGACTAATATTTTAGTGTTCAGTTTCTGTAACATCATTTCACTGTCTTTTCTTTCTTTTTACAACTTTCTCAGTCACCAAAGAGAGGAACCCAAAAATTAAAATAAATTATAAAATTTTTATTACAAAGCAAATACTTCTATCAAAGCAGTAACAAGTTCAGATTAAAAATATTTTTGGTATTTAGCATTATCCTATTTGTTTTTTCTCTTTAACCCTTTTCTCCTTTTTTTTTTTTTTTCCTCTCTTATTTCTTTTTTTCCCTTCTCTCTTCTGCAACACCTAATCTGATCATATATTACATTTTCCGAACTATCCCCCTTTTTTTTCCTTTCACTTTCCTCCCAGTTTTTCTCTCTTCCCAAACACCTCCCTGCTTTCACTTCCAACCTCGTTCTCAATTGATTCTTTTCCTCTCACTCTTTATTCGGCTACTTTCGCTATGTAAAGCTTTATTTTTTCCGTATCTGTTTTAGATTACAATTTCAAAAGAGGTGTCGAAAAGTGAAGTGAGATTGGAGTTAGTGAAATTCTCGTAATGTTAGAATCCCAGTTTCTCGGAAATTGGGTGGAATTTGAGGGGTTGAAGCTAGTGTTCAGCTGTGGAGAGAAGGAAAAAGTAAAGGGTTATTTGGATGGAAGGGTTTGGATTTGAAAACGGATGAGTTTATTTCAAACATTTCTTAAGTGGGTCAGTTTTTTTTTTTTTTTTGTTGGATCCCTTAATATTTTGTAGGATTTAGGGGGTCGTTCTTTTGGTTTAGTAAAGTGTAGTTTCGGTTATGTCTAGAACGGATAGGTTGGCTTCCGATCTTAGCAGAACCGGCCCCGTCGAAAGAGACATCGAGCAGGTTTTTTTTTTTTTTTTTACTGATTTTCTTTGTTCTTTAATTAGTGAGTTTGATTTCTTTGTTTGGTGGATTATTATTATTATTATTTTTAGTTTTTTCTTCTGATTTTTGTTTGAAATTGCTGATTCGAATTTCGGTGCCTTATATTTGGCGAGGTTTTTAGGAGTAATTGAGCTGTTTAATGATTTTTGAGTGATGTGTATGAGTAAATTATGCTTAGTTGTAGGATCAAATAGAAAAAATAGTGGCATTCTAGTTGTAACTTGAGTAGCGTCAAGCTCCCTTAGTAATACTCAGCTTATTTTAACTGTAATTTGCTCTTGCAAAGCTTTTAGTATTGGACTTTTGGAGTTTGAGTAAAGAGGGGAAGCCATCTGATCTTAGTATTGCATTGATTGAATGATCTTAGAATTTGCTATTTCAAGTCACCTAAAGCCAATCTTGTGACAAGTGAATGGAAATACCAGGCACCATATGCTCTGGGAGTGGTAAAATTGTAGGCATTTTATAATGCTGCTACTTAACTTGCTGCACTCAAATTAACGGCCCAGATATGCTACTTGAGTAACGACACTTCTTGGCTGATTAGCATTTCTGTTGCACTATTCATAAGTGATGAAGCGGGGAGTGATAGATACATTGAGCAGCCTCTATCCTTACCATTTTAAATACTTAACCTATTAATGACGCTATGTATGACACATATTGTTACATGCGGCTGCATTTAAGATATGCTAACAACTCATGACATGTCTTTTTATTTAACAAGTCAATGACAGATACAGTGATATGTCACGTGCTACTGCAGATGAAAGAGTGTGTGGCAGACCAGAAATAATTTTGTCTACTATGAGTAATTCAAATACTTCTTATTCTTGGGTAGATTTAACTACAAAGTATGCTAAGTAATTTGATATCTAACACTAGATCAATAAATGGGTACTGTCATATTTTCTATGGCACATCCATATCCGCAAACCTTCCTTAATGGGAATCCTTCATTTGTCTTTGAATCCTTGGAGTTCCTGATTTAAGCCCTCTGAAGTGTAGGCTGGAGGCAAATGTAAATGTATATGTGTCTGGTTCAAGATAAGTTGGAAACTAGATAGCTTAGATGTTGAGAGTTAGTGTGTTGGTGCTTCAGTCAAGGTGGGATGTAATCTGAAGTTATTTTTTGTCTAGGGGAACTGCCCCTGCTCTTGCTGGGAATCTTGTTAGTGGCTTCTATCATGCATTGATTGTTTTAGTTTATTATTACAACCTTTTCCTTTTCTGAAATCTCTAAAATTTCTTCCCATAATTCCTTTTGCCCTTCTGTTATAATGAGTATTTTTTCTGAATAATTTGATGAATGCCGTGGATATTTTTCCTAATTTGTCATTCTGCTACTTGTAAATTCATCTTGGAGCTATAATTATGTTTCCCACCTACAAATGTGCTAAATATGCCCAAGTGAGGTTATTGGATACTCTTTATAACAGGCCATTACTGCTCTGAAGAAGGGGGCATGCCTGCTGAAGTATGGAAGAAGAGGGAAACCAAAATTTTGTCCCTTCCGCCTTTCAAATGTAAGTTTTCCCATTTTCCAGTCACATGCTTGAACTTTTTAACATGTTTCCTTAAAAGTATGTATCTGTTCTAGTGCATAATTTTCTTCATTATCAATCAGCCTCAATAGAAAATGAGTAATGTTATACACATGATGTTCAAGCCATGGACAAGCTTGTGAAAACTAGTTTTTAGCCATTGTAGGTGATGAGAATGACTAGTATTTTATAGAGGAAAATCAGGTTGAAAGCTGCTTATAGTAAGATTATTCATAGTATCTATCTGGGAAGTCCAAAATAATTTTATTTGAATAGAAATGAGTCTTATTCTGCATGATAACCCTTTACTTTGTCTAAAACTATTTGGTGCTGTTCCTTTGTCTTTGGCACTTTAGCTCAAATACCTGTATTAGATAGAGGGAGTCAGGCTCAAAACAGCTGGTAAGAAGACTATTCTTATTTCCAACTGCCAACTTGGGAATTCCAAACTATTTGTACTTGAACAAGAAGTAACCATTTCTGCATGATAACACATTACATTTGTTTTGCTCTAATTATTTAATTATATTTTTTGTACTAAAAGTCCTAAATTGTTGGTTGTTATTCTGCTTACAGGATGAGTCTGTTTTAATATGGTTCTCAGGGAAGGAGGAGAAACATCTTAAACTAAGTCATGTGTCCAGAATCATATCTGGGCAGCGCACTGTAAGTGGTTTTCTATAGAGATGGTGTATTATCTGTGCCTACTTTGGCATGATTGAGAGATGGTTTCATGCCTGTTACATGTGATTAAAACATAAAGGGAACTCTCTTTTTTTTTCTGATATTTTAAATTATTTTCTTTATCTTTTCTATGGCTCTACTATGTGTATCAAATTATTTTTAGTATTCATCATTCATGTATTATACATTGACATTTATTTCCTTAAAGAAACTTGAAAAACAATTGTCTAAATTTTATACAAGCTGATGTGGAATTGACTACATTTGCATGAAATCTACAATCTTCTATTCTGGGTTGAAATTAAGCAATATTGCGGCTGAAGTGGGGTCCTGGGAGGCAACCGTTAGTGCATTTTATTCACGTGGTCATTTTACAGGCTCAACTCGAACGTACATATGTTTGGTGAGCAGAGGGTTTTCTCACTGCACGCAAGATTAATCCTTGTTCACCAATTTTAGGCAAAGTTGCAAGTTTAGTTGGTTAATATAAATTTGTTCTTTTTACTCCAATTTTTTGCTATCTCATTGCATTACAACTGCACTTGGTTCACTATAGCAGCATTACAATGATCCTTAACTTCAAATTATGATGATAAGGATGTGCATCTTCCTTTTTTTTTTTTTTTTTTTAATGCTTGATCATTGCATTGCCCATCAATCATGTTACTTCTGCACTTGGGTCAGCATATTGGAATGCAGACAATTCCAACCTTGAAATTGGGTGCTATAGTGGGGTCATGTGTTTTTATTGGTCTCTTTTGTGTCTATTATTTTGACCGCATTGGCTTCTGTTTATTTTTTTGTGGTAGTCTAATGTCCATCATTCATGTCTTGTCTTGGTGACGCTGTGATGACTTTATATTCATTTAAATTTTTTTTTTCTGCTAGTACTGATTAAAAATGGTCTATGATCTCCCAGCCTATCTTTCAAAGATATCCTCGGCCTGAGAAAGAGTATCAGTCATTTTCACTTAGATATAATGACAGATCGTTGGATTTGGTAAGAATGTGCCTCTTTGTGACCTTGGCTTCTCGTTTATCTGATTATTGTTGCATACTTGCATGCCTCCTCCTGTGCCATATACAAAGGGCTAAATTTTTTTTTTTTTAATTCTCTGAATAAAATCATTTACTAGATCTGCAAAGATAAAGAGGAAGCTGAAGTCTGGTTTAGTGGTTTAAAAGCATTAATCTCTCGTAGCCACCAAAGAAAATGGAGAACAGAATCAAGAAGTGATGGCATTCCTTCTGAAGCAAATAGTCCGAGAACATACACACGAAGAAGTTCACCTTTGAATTCTCCATTTGGTAGTAATGATAGCTTGCAGAAGGTATGGTTTCAATTTTTATCTACAGAATCTGCTGTCTAACACTGCTAGATTGTAAATTTAATATGCTTTTTGTCTACTTAAATTCAGGATGGTGGGGACCACCTTCGCCTTCATAGTCCGTATGAAAGTCCTCCAAAGAATGGTCTGGATAAGGCATTTTCAGATGTAATGTTATATGCTGTTCCCCCCAAGGGTTTCTTCCTTCCAGATTCTGCTAGTGCTTCGGTTCATTCTTTGTCTTCAGGAGGATCGGATACTGTACATGGTCACATGAAAACAATGGCAATGGATGCTTTTAGGGTTAGTCTTTCAAGTGCAGTTAGTTCATCAAGCCAAGGGTCTGGTCATGATGATGGTGATGCCTTGGGTGATGTTTTCATTTGGGGTGAAGGCACTGGGGATGGTGTTTTGGGTGGTGGACTTCCTAAAGTTGGCAGTTGTGGTATAAAAATGGATTCTTTACTGCCCAAAGCTTTAGAATCTGCTGTTGTACTTGATGTCCAGAATGTTGCATGTGGTGGTCGACATGCTGCCTTGGTAACCAAGCAGGGGGAGGTTTTCTCCTGGGGAGAGGAATCTGGAGGCCGGCTTGGGCATGGTGTAGACTCTGATGTTTTGCATCCAAAGCTTATTGATGCCCTCAGTAATACTAACATTGAGCTTGTAGCGTGTGGTGAGTACCATACTTGTGCTGTAACACTGTCTGGTGATTTATACACGTGGGGTAATGGCACATATAATTTTGGTCTTCTTGGTCATGGAAATGAAGTAAGTCACTGGGTGCCAAAACGAGTGAATGGGCCCTTGGAGGGCATACATGTGTCATCAATCTCTTGTGGTCCCTGGCATACAGCTGTAGTAACCTCTGCAGGTCAATTGTTTACCTTTGGTGATGGCACATTTGGTGTCTTGGGTCATGGAGATCGGAATAGTGTCTCAATACCAAGGGAAGTGGAATCCCTAAAGGGTCTCCGCACTGTGCGAGCAGCTTGTGGAGTGTGGCACACTGCTGCAGTTGTTGAAGTCATGGTTGGAAATTCAAGTTCTAGCAACTGTTCCTCAGGGAAACTGTTTACGTGGGGAGATGGGGATAAAGGCAGGCTTGGGCATGGGGATAAGGAAGTAAAACTTGTTCCTACTTGTGTTGCTCTTGTTGAACCAAACTTTTGTCAAGTTGCTTGTGGACACAGTCTGACAGTTGCCCTTACAACATCAGGGCATGTCTACACTATGGGAAGTCCTGTTTATGGCCAGCTAGGAAACCCACAAGCTGATGGAAAAGTTCCTACTCGTGTCGAAGGAAAGCTTTCTAAGAGTTTTGTTGAGGAGATTTCTTGTGGTGCTTATCATGTTGCAGCTTTGACTTCCAGAACTGAAGTTTATACTTGGGGAAGGGAGCAAACGGTCGATTAGGTCATGGGGATGCTGATGATAGGAACTCCCCAACTTTGGTAGAAGCTCTGAAAGACAAGCAAGTCAAAAGTATTGCTTGTGGCACTAACTTCACTGCAGCAATCTGTCTCCATAAATGGGTTTCGGGCGTTGATCAGTCCATGTGTTCTGGCTGTCGCCTCCCGTTTAATTTCAAAAGAAAACGTCACAATTGTTATAATTGTGGACTGGCCTTTTGTCATGCATGCAGCAGTAAGAAGTGTCTTAAGGCTTCCATGGCTCCAAATCCCAACAAACCTTATCGTGTATGTGATAATTGTTTCAATAAACTGAGGAAAGCTATTGAAACTGAGGCATCATCTCAATCTTCTGTAAGTAGAAGAGGAAGCATAAACCATGGTACTAGTGAATTTGTTGATAAAGATGATAAGTTGGATTCCAGATCTCGTGCACAACTTGCTAGATTTTCATCAATGGAATCGTTGAAGCAAGGTGAAAGCCGATCAAAGAGAAACAAGAAGCTAGAATTTAATAGTAGTCGAGTCTCTCCAGTTCCAAATGGAGGCTCCCAATGGGGAGCACTTAATATTTCTAAATCTTTTAATCCAGTATTTGGATCATCTAAGAAGTTTTTCTCAGCTTCTGTTCCTGGATCAAGAATTGTTTCTCGTGCAACGTCACCAATATCAAGACGGCCTAGCCCTCCTCGTTCAACAACACCAACCCCAACTCTTGGAGGCCTCACCTCCCCTAAAATAGTGGTGGATGATGCTAAGAGGACCAATGATAGCCTTAGTCAAGAGGTTGTGAGACTAAGAGCACAGGTATTTTGTCTCTTCTACTTCTCAAGACTGTTGTGGAGATTTGTTTATTTATTTTGACTAATGTTCCCTTTGATTGTTGTTCTTGCTCCTTGTATTTTCCTATTTATATCCTGCTTCCTAAGAATTGCTAAAATCATCATTGATTAAAAATGAACAAGTAATTAAAATGCAGCAGCAATTCTAACATAATTATTCTAAATAAAATAAGAAATTTAGATCAAAATTTTGTTATCCAAAATAGTTAACAGTTTTAATTTGTAATTCTTCAAGAAAAATTTTCTTTTATATTCAGACATTCTTTTTTTAGCAAAAAGCAATTAGCAAAATTACAGCCAAATAATACCTAAATAAATTGCATTGTCTTTTTGTTTTACATGTTAATGTGTCTGTAGCTAAGATGAAGGAAGCTTTTCTCAAAATTTGAATGCATCCTATTTTGTTAAGTGTAACCATGAGAGTGGTTAGATCTTGAAAACCCATTTCTCTTGGTCTTTTTCTTGGTGTGACTGATATGCTTGTTTGATATTATTGTTAATTCATGATGCCTAGATAACAAATGAGCATGCATTATAGATTTCTGTCTGAAGTGAGTGTGATGAATGCATTAAAACTGGTGCGCTTGCAAAGTGATGTAATAAATTCTGAGTTCTTTCAAATCAATGGTCAAAATATGGCTTCCTATTTTACAGTAAATTCTTCCAGTAGTAAGATTTCTCTCAGCCAATATGTTAATAGATGAGGAAGGAGAAAAATCAAAGAGCTAAAAATGGGCTGGCAAAGTAGATGCTAAGCTTTGATTTCAGCAGGATATTTTTCAGTTTTAGGAGATTTACTCTTGTACCCTTTTTTCATCAAGCTTGTTTAACTTTCTTGATAGGTTATTCAGTGTTTATTCAGTATGCCTTACCAATCTTTATCTCTCAGGTGGAGAATCTTACACGTAAAGCACAGCTTCAAGAAGTTGAGCTGGAAAGAACAACCAAACAGCTGAAGGAGGCAATAGCAATTGCAGAGGAGGAGACTGCAAAATGCAAAGCAGCAAAGGAAGTCATCAAGTCACTTACTGCCCAAGTAAGATAGATTAATGTTTGTTTACGGTCCATGGATATCTATTTTAATAAAACTTTAGTTTTAAATCTCTACCTTGCAATTTGTTTATGAGTGATCGATGCTTTTAACTATAACTTTTTGTCTTTTGTTTGTTGTCTTAGCTATATTAAATCATTTTTCTGGTTTTTTATATTCTGGTTTCCTCTTATTTATTCTAAAGCTCTTTGCTTACTTTAGGTAACAAACTGAGCATGTGACAAGATCATAAGAATGCTCAAGCTCAATTATACTCCACTTTTTGTGGATTCTTTTTCCTTCTTTTCTGGTTAAACAGATAGCTGGCCTGTTCTGCCCTTTAAAATCAATGCAAAATTAACTGAATATTTAGTTTCTGAATCCCTTCTTGTTCCTCTCATCATGTCTGTCAGTTGTTTTTCTTTTAAGAAGTTGGAATCACACAGGTTTTCACTGGATAGCATGTGGAAGCTATCCATACCTCAAAATTAATGCTAAACTACTATTCAGTGCTCATATAGATTCTAGATGTATTTTTCTTCTAATTGCATATTAAATGCTTTTGTAACAAGAGTATTATCCATGATGCATAATGTTACGAGTGCATTATATTTTTCTTTCTGCTTATTAATTAGATAATTGCTCAATTTACCACCAAAGTCAGTTTAATAGTTAGTTGGACTTCCAACACTTTCATCGTCTTTCTACTGATGTAGATGGTATTTGATATGCTGAACAGTTAAAGGATATGGCTGAAAGACTGCCTGTGGGGGCTGCAAGGAACATCAAATCACCTTCATTTTCTTCGTTTGGCTCCAGCCCTGCTTCCAATGATGTCTCTAGTGTTTCAATTGAAAGATTGAATGGTCAAATAGCGTGCCAAGAACCAGATTCAAATTTATCAAGCAGCCAGTTGCTTTCTAATGGGTCCAACACTGCTAGTAATCGTAGTTTGGGCCATAACAAACAAGGCCATATTGAAACAGGAACTAAAAGTGGAGGCAGAACAAAAGAAGGTGAATCTCGAAATGAGAATGAATGGGTTGAGCAAGATGAACCTGGTGTGTATATAACACTTACCTCACTACCAGGAGGTGCCAAGGATCTCAAGCGAGTTCGCTTCAGGTATTTATGCTTTACTCTCGATGACAATTTTAAATTATTAGACAATCTATCTGGAATAATGAGGAATTGAGAGGGATTTGGTGGAGTGGACATTTCTGTTTGTAATAAGCAAAATCAGTAAGATGACAATAATATGGGAATAAAGAAAGTGTAGATAAACAGCTCAACTAAGCCTGATGTTAGCTTGGGTTTGGCATTGGCTTTGACAGAAAGCTAAATGAACATAAGCTTTGAATTGCACTCCTAAATGCATCCCAAACTGCTAAGTTTGTAACCAGTGTTTTTGTCTCTGCACTAAGTGCATGGGAACGAAATTAGGTGAAGAATCATGTTCACTCTATTTTGAATATGATTTTAGTTCAAACTGTATCGCTCCCACTCCCACTTCCACAACCACACACAAACACAAACACACACAAACACAAACACATACTTGATGTCCTTGATGTAACCATGTTCTTTAGACTTTAGATCACCCTTGATTGGTGTCACTATCCTATATTATATCTTAATTGACTCTTAGAAATGGTTATAATGAAGAGAAATTAAATGGTTTTCGAAAATTTGAATGCAGTCGGAAGCGGTTTAGTGAGAAACAGGCTGAAGAATGGTGGGCAGAGAACAGGGCAAGAGTGTATGAGCAATACAATGTCCGCATGATTGACAAGTCTAATGTTGGTGTTGGGAGTGAGGACATAGCTCATTAACACAGTGAAATAACCATGTGTACATGTAATATTGTCGTTTCAAGATTTTGATCCCAATTATTGGGATCTCAATTATGTTCATCAAGAGTTGAGGGAAGCAGAAATGGTATTAAGTGAGATAACTAGAGAGGTTGGATTGGGTTTTCTTTTATTTTTGCCCCCTTTGATATTTTTTTTCCACTTGATTCTACTTCATTTTTTCCCTATATGTACCTTGTGTGGGAGGGTGGGGGATTGAGGGGTGACAAATGTAAATTCATAGTAGGTTGCTGGCTCACGATGAAAGTAGCTGCCATGTAAATTCATAAGCAAATGAAATCTGCAGGAACCATTTTTCTTTTGATTTATATAATTTCAGTTTAGGCTTGTTAAAAGCTGATGCCATGTGCATTTATGGGCTAGTGTTTTCAGATTTGTATTCTCCCGTTCTGTCTCATCGTTAAATTTGTACTCCAAACTTCATCTCTCCTTTTTTCTTCTCTAACGTTCACGTATATTTTTATTTAGATCAGAAATTTGTGTATATATCTACTTATTTTGTATTTAATATATAAAAATAATGTTATAATTTGTATTTACACATTAAATATAATATTTTTTTTATCAAATTTATATACAATTTTAATAAAAAATAAAAATGTCGATAATTCCATGAAAATATTTTTCAGAAGCAAACAACGGATTAGAAATAAAAATCGAAGGCACTAAAACAAGGGATAGAAAATACAAATATGGATCGCCTCCATGTTGAAGTTTATCTGACCTGCAAGTACCTCCTGTCAAAATCAAGCACATTGTCATTGAAATTGCATAGAGAAGGTGTGAACCAAAAAAAACTAATAATAATATAGGGTCAAATTGAGCTAAAAATTTTAAGCCATCGCCGGAATCTTTTTTCCCTGTGGCAGCCACTGGTGATTCAGATTATATGTTGCCTTGTCATAAGTTCCTTTGAATAGATGCAGTTTTTCTACATTGTGACATATCAGAAGTTAAAATAGAGACCGAGTATTCGTTGAGCAAAACCAAGAAACAACCATCTAATCTCTTTACCCGAACCATATGTTCACTACTAAAAACCCCTCTACTCAACCATGGCATTTTCTGGCAAAAAGAAAAACAAAAAAAACAAAAACCATGGTTATGAAAAAATGTTACTCCTTCTGTCTTTGTCTCCTAATAATTTACACAAACTTTAAAAGGATATTTTTTAATATTTTTTTATTCAAAACCTAAAGACTTAAGTTCAGTTTTACCCTTTTCATTAGCATTTGACGTCAATTACTTTTAAACAAATTTTATATTTTGCAAAATATTTGGCACTGACATCATTGGTGCGTTATAGTTGTTTTATTAGACTTTGTGTAATGATATTAATTGATAATAAAAAAAGTGAGGATAAATTTAAAATTTTAAATATAATTATTATTTAATTTGAATAAAGGATTGAGATTTAAAAAAAAAAAAGATAGAATAAATATAAATTTATGAAAATGTAATCTTGAATAATTTAATTATATTTGATAAAATTTGATTTGATGTAAATAATAATTTATTTTAAATTCAATTTGATTTAATTTAAAAATCTATAATTTAAACTCAATGTAATTCAAATTCAAATCACTTAACTCTAAAATGATTCAAATTAATGGAACTTAAAACAAAGCAAATTCGAGTAGACTCTAATTAAATAGCCGATTCAAACCCAATCCCACGTGCTCAGCCACCTTTAATGGTATCATGTCCTTCGCTCGGCCCATTATTTGTTTATATATTATATAAATAGTCGATTGAGTATTTTAAAAATATTTTTAGGACGTTGTCTCTCTCTTCTTTTCTATTTGGTTATCGCAACGAAACGCTGTCGTGTGCTTAACCCTTTTCTTTCAGAAAAACTCTCTCTTTGTCTGTCAAGCAAGCGTCTCCCTTGTTCCACTCTCTCGCTCTCCTGTAAAGAAAGCAAAAATCTTTCCAAGTATTGTTATATTTTATCAAAAATTCGTTTTTGTGGTGTAGTTTTAAGCAGCGGCAGAAGTCCACTTCGCGAGTAACAATTGTATCCTGTGATAGTCCATAAGGTAATGAAAACTACTCTTTATGGCTTCGAAACTCATTCGAATCGCATCCTACGAAGCTGAAAATCAGCTAGAACTCTCTCTAAGACAAGCTTTTGACCTTCTCGAATCGAATCTAAGACCCCCTTTTCCGTTAACTATCCCAAACCCCCAAGAATACACTCTGCTTAATCAAGCTATTCTTTATGGTGTTTTAATCGAACCCCATTTCGCCAAAATCCATATCAAGCACTTACATGCTATTGTCATTGATGGGTACAAGCTGTTTTCAAATTTACTTGTTGGAATTGTTAACGAATTGTATGGAAAGCTTGTTGATTCAGTTAAAGATCAGTTAATTTGGGTTACTAAAGAAATGATTGATGTTTCCGCTGTAGGGATTGATAGTTTGTTAGTGTGTTTATTGAGGCAAATTGTTGGTGGTGATTTTAGTGATGGGAATCTTTGGTTATGTTTCGAGTTAGTGAGTCTTTGTTTAAGTAAATGGGATTGTTTGTTACAAGAAGAGCCTATAGTTTTGACTAGTGCATTGTATACATTTCTTCGGTTATTAGCTGATCATTGTAGGGTGTTGAGTAATCCGAAGCTAGAGATGTTGAGGCAATTGGAGATTGAGTTTTGTGTCAAAATGTTGAGGGAGCAGTTTTGTCTTTGTTTGAAGATAGGGAGGGACCTTGTTCGATTATTACAAGATTTGGTTCATATACCTGAGTTTAAATCAATATGGAAGGATTTGGTTTTGAATCCAACTGAGTTTAGAACTTCTGAGTATTCGGATATTTCACAGTTGTATTGCATAAGGACTTCGAGTCGTTACTTTTTACTCCGGATCACTCCTGAAATGGAAACACAATTGCGGTTTTTACTCTCACATGTGATGCTTGGGAGCCAGAAGCGATATCAGACATGGTTTGCAAAGAAATTTCTTTTAGGGCCAGAGAGAGAGAGTCTTGTTGTTGATATTGTCCGGTTCATTTGCTGTGCACACCACCCGCCTAATGAAATTATTCAGTCAAATGTTATTCCCAGATGGGCTGTTATTGGTTGGCTACTAAAATGTTGTAGGAAGAATTATATTGAAGCTAATGGGAAGCTAGCATTGTTTTATGATTGGCTCTTTTTCAATGAAAAAATGGACAATGTTATGAATATTGAACCTGCAGTGCTATTGATGGTATGCTCCTTGCCTAAATATATTGACTTCACTCACTCCCTTCTTGAGTTTCTGCTTCTTCTTGTGGACAACTATGATTTGGACCACAAAAACATTATAGTTAGGGGTGTATCATCAGCTTTTAATACACTTGTTCTGAAAGGAGTGGTACATTCGTTGGATGTTTTGATCCATTGTGATGCACTTTCTTCTTCTATAAGAGAAAGCCTTCAGAATTTATTGTTGAGTTCTCAAGCTAAAGTTCCTAGTGATTTGCTTCTAGTTGATCTTCCTGATCACTCTACACCATCCTTGAGTTTGCCTGATGTGTCATGTCTGGGAACCCCTACCCCATCCCTGAAGGAGCAATTTACTTGTGAAAGGAAAGATGGATTAAGCACCAGAGCTGCGGTTGCTTCTGTTCCAGCTTTAGATAATTCAGTTACTACATCTACTTTGCATGTTGTTGCTAATGACAATGAAGTAGATGCTACTGAGAGATTAGATGAAAGGCTTCAAACTTTGGAGGGAATTCTTTTGTCATTTGTGAATCAATGTAATCAGAGATCAACTGGTAATTTGATATGCCGTGAGGATCTATCATCTAAGATAGCAAAGGAATTTGAGTCAAATGGATACCAACTCTTTACTTCTCTTGGCAGTCTTTGTGATATTGCTGACTGTGATGATGAAATTGGTTCTGCCACAGCATTAATTATTCGTACTTTCATCTTTTCTCAGAATAAAAGGGTAGAGGAAATGCTTGTGCTCTGGGCAAGGAATGCTCTTCCAGTTGGTGCACGTTTATTATCTTATGCATCGAGACTAGCATATGAGGCAAATGCAACAGGTTGTTTGGGAAATGCAGTTTCTGTGGATAAAGTAAGTGAGTCAGGGATGCCATTGTTGGCATATCATTTTGATGGATATTTTAATTTTCTTAACAGAAGAAAAGGAGATTCCTCTGATGGCTTCCTTTCTTCTTCTGAAATGGGTGAGAAGTCCATTGCTGATTTGGTCAGTAGTGCTTTTACTGCTTACAAGTGTTTTCTTTTGTCCTCGAGAACCATCTTAGACAAAGAAACAGATACCATTCCATCAAAGCTCCTCTCTTCTGACTTAAAGGAATGTTCTGATTGGAAAAGGATAAAAGCAAAATATTTATTGTCCAGCGTCTTTTGTTATCTTTCAGATTTAGCCATTGGTGAGGAAGACATTATCAGATTGCTCATAGAAAAATTAGATTATGCAGATCTTACGGAAATGCAGTTTGAAATTGGCTTGAAGAAGTTCTCTTTATTTGGAGGCAATCCTAAGCCTGTTTTCCATTTAATTAAGAACTCTCTCAATTGGAACTGTCTTGAGCAGCATAAATTCTGGGGCTTGGTTAGATCAGAGCTTTCGGTTTCTGAGGTTCGGGTTGAGAAGATCATTTTAGAATTTTTCTGCTCCAGTGAAATAGATGCAAACCTTTGTGCTATAGCAGTCGGAGGCCTTCTGACTCTCTGCAGTTCTTGTGCACCTAAACCAGAACTTGTCGGTGCCATCATGTCTTTGCCTAATAATTTGTTCCAGGACTTTGCTGCAGCTGCTTTGGCTACATGGGCTGTGTCTAACACCTCAATGCTATTTGACAGCTTAACTGTGTTTGCAGAGAAACTTAGAAATAAAAGCACAGATTCCACTTTCTTGAATTCAACTGAGATTATGATCAACCAATCTGCCATTTTATGGCTGTTGAACTACTTTAATGCACAAGGGATGAATGGGTCCAACATGTTGAGCAACTTTTGCCCCAACATTTAAGGAAGTCAAGAGGGTGGGTTTGAGCCAGGAATGCACCTTGTCCCTGCCTCCAGTTTCTAAATTAGAGGTGGCAATCAGTCTGGTCAGGGTGGGTTCTGATAAGGTCATTTTGGATTCTAGCTGCTTCTGGGTACGGGTCTTTTTGAGTTTGGGTCAGTTTGGGTTCAGGCTACTCAAGTTATTTTTTAAGATTTTAAGAGATAATCATTTAGCATGCTTTTTGAGACTGGTTCGAGTTCGGGTTCGGGTCCTTTCAGATTTGGGTTTTTTCAGGTTCTGGCTGTTTTGTTTTCTCATTTTCTCGGGTTTGGGTCTTTGACTTTTTTGATCAAACCAATGCCGAACGAGTTCAGACTTTTTGGGCAGGTTTTTGGATTCGGGTTATGCCACCTGTACCCAAAATATTGGCAATATTTTGGACTGAAAAGCCATCATGATGGAAGCAGAATATGTAAGCCATATAGGTTGCGGCCTATCTGGAAGGTAAATCCTATAATGTGAAATTAATGCCAGCTTCATTGGTGATTCTGTGTGTGTGTTTTGTGGAAAATTTGTATTTTGTTTGCGATTGGGAAGAAGATGAAAAAAAATTGATTGCTAATCAAGCTCCTCTAGCTTATAACTTGTTAGTCTTTTTCCCTTGTACTAGTATACATCTCCCTTGATCAATGCCCAAAACATGTCTTATACTATTTTTGATATCTATAATAAGCCACTGTAAATGAGACTTGTGAATAGCACTCATGCAAGACAATGTTGCCTTGTCTAGGTGCTTTAGACTTTGGAGGAATGCTTCAATAAATGTTCATACAAAGATTAATGTAAAACTGGTACTTTATAGACTCTTGTAGATTAAACCTTTGGTTAATCCTTGTCCAGAATTTTTGACGAGGTTGCAATTTTATATTGTTCTTTTTACTCCAATATTTTGCTAGCTTATTGCATTACAATTACATTTGGATAACTAGAAAAGCACCTTAATTTAAAACCATGTTCTTTTTTCTTTTTTTATTCCAGTTTTCTTTCTGTTGGATCATTTCATTGCCAATCTGAAATTGTGATGCCATAGTGGTCATGTGTTTTTCAGGTCTCTTTCGTGTGTATTTTTATGAACATAGTAGCTTCGTTTTATCTGTTGTGGTGATCTAGTCTCTGTCATTCATGTCATGTTTTGGTGATGCTGTGACGACTTTATACTCAAAAAATATTTATATTTTTCTGCTAGTACTGATTAAAATTGGCCTATATTATCTTCCAGCCTATCTGCCACAGATATCCTCTGCCCGAGGAAAAGTATCAGTCCTCATCACTTATAGATAATGACAGATCACTGGATTTGGTAAGAATATGCTTCGTTGTTACCATGGCTTCTAGTTTACCTGATTATTGTTGCAACCTCTGTTGCATATACAAACAGCTAAAGTTTAGTTTAGTTTTTTTTTTTTTTTTTTTTAATTTTCTTAATAAAATCATTCAGGTCATCCTTGATTGGTGTAGCTAACTAATATTACCTCTTATTGACTCTTAGAGATGAACTTTGAAGAGAAATTAAATGGTTTTCGAAACTATGAATGCAGTTGAAGCAGTTTAGTGAGAAACAAGCTGAACAATGGTGGGCAGAGAACACTCAGAGCGAGAGTATATGAGCAATACTTTGTTTTTATGATTGTCGAGTCTAGTGTTGGTGTTGGGACTGAGAACTTGGCTCATTAACACAATGAAATAACCACTTGGCTCTGGTCTTTTCACGATTTTGATCCCAATTATTGGGATCCCAATTGATCACTTATATTCATCAAAAGATGAGGGAAGCAGAAATTGTACTAGTGAGACAACTTTGATAGGTTTAATAGGATTTTCTTTTTGGCTAAAATATTAAATGAATCTATGAACTTTTTCATTTCTTTTAATAAGCTATTATATTTTTATTCTATTCAAATAAGTTTTTAACTTTTAATTTCGTGTTGGATGGTTTTCTTGGCTCTGGTCTTGTTGAAATGTATGGAAAATGCGGGTTGTATAGAGATAGCTTGGGAAGTCTTTGAGCAAATACCAGAAAAGAGTGTGGTTACAGTTCGTCATGCAATAGCCAATTATCCTTTGAACTCCTTAAGAGGATGTATATGGAAGGGATTAAACCTTCTGTCTGCTTTAAGCAGCATATTAGTGGCTTGTTCAAGATCTGCCCAACGTCAGTATGGAAAATTTATACATGGTTATATGATGAGAAAACATGATAGAAAATGATATCTTTGTTAACAACTCCCTTATTGATCTATACTACAAATGTGGAAATGTTCATTCAGCTGAAATATCTTTAGGATGATGCCAAAGACAGATGTAGTCTCTTGGACTGCTGTGATTTCTGGTTACGTCTCCGATGGAAAATGTTTCGATGCACTTGGCATCTATGAAAACATGATAAAAGCTGGTGTAAATCCAGATGCAGTAACATTTACTTGTGTATTACCAGCTTGTTGGCAGTTGGCAGCCTTAGAAAAAGGGAAGGAGATTCATAATTCTACAACTGAGAGCAAGTTGGAAAGAAATGAAGTAAAGGGGGCTCTCCTAGACATGTACGCAAAATGTGGTGCTGTGGATGAGGCATTTAGAAATTTCTCAGTTACCGGAAAGGGATTTTGTGTCTTGGACTTCTATGACCACTGCTTATGGATCTCATGGTCAAGCTCTATATGCTTTGAAGCTTTTGGTAAAATGCAGCAATCAAATGCAAAACCAGATGGAGTTACTTTTCTTGCAGTTTTATCTGGTTATAGTCATGGAGGACCGGATGACGAAGGTTGCTATTATTTCAAACAAATGACCAGCAAGCAAAGTATTAAGCCTCAACTTGAACCATATTTGTGCTTGATCGATCTTCTGGAACGTGCTTGACGATTACATGAAGCATATGAGATTCTCCAAAGCACCCCGGAAACTAGAGAGGATGTTGGGTTGCTAAGCACACTATTTTCTGCATGCCGTTTACACAGGCGCTTAAAGATGAGGGAGAAACTTGCAGAACTGCTTATTGAGAAAGATCCTGCTGATTCATCATCCTAAATTATTTTGTATGCTTCTGCCAAGAAATGGAACAAGGTAAGCAAAGTGTGATTAAAGATGAAAGAAGTAGGTTTGAAAAAGAAACCTGATTATAGTTGCATTGAGGTTGACAAGAGGATCCATTCTTTCTCTGTACCAGACAATTCACACCCATAAGCAAAGATCATGTATGATTGTCTATCAAGTCTTAACAATTACATGGTGAAGGATGATATGATGGCAGCTCTCGAATCAACATAGTCGACTAAGGTATTATTTGATAAAACTAAATTAGAATTATGAAAAAAAAAAAAAAATCAGGGGCTGTTAACATTATATCTCACTAATTATCATTTTTATTATATTTAATTAAATATAAGAAAACATGTAATGGCTATATAAGTATTACTACTTTGTATTATTTATGATAACAAAATAAGATATAATCTGATTAAAAAAAATTATATATAACAGGTACCATAGAATGGTAATATTACTTTCTATTTGTTTGTAACAAAAAACTAAAATATGATTCCATAAATTAATTTGATAAAGGTGACTTTCTTTAATTAAAAATTATTTAAATCATAATTTTTATACAAAATAAATTTTAATAATTAATTTATAAAATTTAAAAATAAATAAAATTTTTTTTATGATGAAATTATAAAAGGAACACGAAAGTGATTTTTTTAAAAATTCCTAAAAGAGAAAACTTTCTAAATTAATTCTACCAAGTAGGAAAATTTTTTGAAAAATTTCCAATAAAAAAGAATGATCATTTACTTGCTAACAAAATAAGTAATTTTAAAGCAACTTTATGAAAATATTAACATAAAATTGTAATGCAACTTTTAGATTATCTAAAATAACAAAATATATAATTGGATAACTAAAAATTATGAGTAATGGTACAATGTCATTTCTTTTAAATATTTTAATCATAATAATCATAATTTCATAAGCATAATGCAATTATAATAAACACAAATTGTAATATCTCTGCATTACACATAATGATAAATTAGGTTTTTTTAATCATCTATGTAACTTAATTACCAAGAAGAATTTATTATTATTATTATTACAAATTTGATGCTGATAAATTCAAGAATCTAAACATTCAGTTCAGACATTTCAACCTTCTCAAATTGTTTTATTTTTAAGAATCAAAAAAATTTTTGCAAAAATAATAAATGCCAAAAAGAACAAAAGGCCTTTGAAACATATAGTATCTTACTATTTTTTTCAATTAAATCATTTAAACATTAAATATATTTAACAATTTTTGTGCCAAAAAAATATATTTAATAATTTATATTATATTAAATGTTCTAATTTTTTAAAGTAAAAAATTATTTAAATAAAATCTTAATGCATTATTTTATATTTGACAATTAACGTGCGAGATCGTACTATTAATTTTTGTTTTCCAATTAATTAATTGGAGTAGACAATTTAAATATTATTTAATCACCAGACACGGTCTTATCCACACACTCTTATCTTTTCTGCAACCAATTGAAGTGTTGGAAGACGAAGAAGCAAAGAAACTCAACAATGGTTGACCTCCTAAACGTTGAAAATCCCCTTCTTTCCTTCCTTGCTTTATCCCTCATCTCCTTCCTTGTCTGCTGCTTGTTCTTCTTCTTCTTGTTCTCCAATTTTTATCGTCAACAACAAGCTCCAACCAAAACCCCATCTCCACAATCCTACCCTATCATTGGAAACCTCATTGGCTTCCTCCGCAACCGCCACCGCTTCCATGATTGGGTCTCCGACATGCTCTCTCAAACCCCTTCATCAACTCTCCAAGTCAACTCCTTCCTTAACCTCTCACATGGCGTTTGCACAGCCAATCCCATCAACCTCCAGCACCTCCTCCACTCCAACTTCCCTAACTACATCAAAGGCTCTCGCTACCATGATGTCCTCCATGATCTCCTTGGCTACGGCATCTTCAGTGTCGACGCCCATCTCTGGACCTTGCAACGTAAGATCTCTAGCCACGAATTCAACACCAAATCGCTTAAACACTTTATCTCCGATGTGGTAACTTCACAACTCTCGGACACCCTCGTACCATTTCTCTCAAATGCTTGTAAGGACAACCAAATCATTGATCTTCAAGAAACTCTCCAAAAATTTACTTTCAGTAACATTTGTAAGGTTGCATTTGGGGTGGACATTACATCCATGGATAATTCAGGATTTGTTAAAGCTTTTGATGATGCTGTTGAAATCTGTTCATCAAGATTCTTGTCTCCAGTTCCCACCATTTGGAAAATAAAAAGATTACTCAATCTTGGGTCAGAGAAAAGATTCAAACAAGCAATCAAGGTAGTCAACGACTTTGCATTGGAAATCATCAAATCTAAAGAAAAGCAAGAACTGCAGAATTATAAAGAAAACACAGGGAAAAACCAAGATTTGCTGTCGAGATTTACGTCAAAAACAAGATTGGAAATGGAGTTTGAAGATGAAGAAAAGAGAAGGAAGTTCCTGAGAGACATAGTCATAAGCTTCATTCTTGCCGGTAAAGACTCAACATCAACAGCGTTGACTTGGTTTTTCTGGTTGATCAACGGCCATCCACGTTGCGTGCGTTTGATTCTTGATGAAGTGGTAGCACTGGAGGGTTTTAACTATGATGAGTTCAAGAAATTGAATTATTTGCACGCAGCTCTATCAGAGTCACTGCGGTTGTTCCCGCCTGTGCCTATCAACTCAAGATTAACGGTGAATGATGATGTTTGGCCTGATGGGACCTACGTGGGGAAAGGTTGGTTTGCTGATTATTCTGCTTACGCAATGGGAAGGATGGAGAAAGTATGGGGTCCTGACTGTAGAGAATTTAAGCCTGAGAGATGGTTGGATGATGATGGAGTTTTTCAGCCGTCCGATCAGTTTAAATTTCCAGTGTTTCATTGTGGGCCCAGGATGTGTTTGGGGAAAGATATGGCTTATGTACAGATGAAGACGATTGTGGTCGCTTTGATGCGTGAGTTTGAGATCATAGCCGTTGACGGTGGTGCAAGTGCAGAGAAGATGATGAACCCACCTTACACGTTATCACTTCTTTTGAAGATGAGAGGTGGTTTCCATGTTAGGTTGCAGAAAAGGAGGGATTGGCAAATGACATTGAAGCAAACTAGTCCTAGGAAAACAGGCAAAATCAATGGTGTTTGTTGATTGTTGAACTTATTTATAACACTATAAATAAAGGCCTAATTTCGCTTTAATGTGGCCGTCGGCAAAAGCTCGATAAGTTTGAAAAGTACTGTAAAAATTTATTGTGATAAAAAATGGTTTTTTTTTTTTTTTAGTCTTTAGTATAAGATGTTGGAAAAAAAATAAATAATTGAATGAATATTTAAAATTCTGTCTTCAAATTATAAATTCTAAACAACAATAGCATCTTCTCTTCCAATAAGCTTTTGCGATTGATTTATTTTTACCAATAGAAAAATTCACAAATTATAATATTTGTCAAAATTGTTTTTGCATTCAAAATTGCATTTTAAAACCCAAAGGTAATTAATGCTAAACGAGATCAAAGTGAACTTTTCTAAATCTTACTAATTGTCAAAAGCTCGTGCTCATATAAGCCAAACCCTAGACCTAAAACAAGGGTTGACTCATTGTTAGATATATCTAAATTTGATAATTTTAAATATGATATAAAATAATATAAAAAATATAAAATTGACAAGATTTAAAATTATAAAAATATCATATATGGATTTAGTAAATATTAAAATATGTGTTTTATATTTCACGTACCAACATGAATTATGATATAATAATTTTCATGTTTTACACGTATTAAATGTTAGACCTAAAGTGACAAATATAACAACATAAAAATAATATATCACAATAAACTTACAGTAACAGACAACAATCAATAATCCAAAATACATGAAAAATAAAACACATCAAAATTTACGTAAAAAACTCAGTGTAGAGAAAAAAATTATGAACTATCAGAAAAATCTTTACTATCAAATAATGGATAAACAAAGTTATGTTCTAACTAAAGTTAGAGCTAATCAACAATTAGAAAGACAATTGGAGAAATCTTACCAAATAAGTAACTCAACAAATATATCATGAATTTGTTCATAAAGAGTTTTAAACTCGATCTTCACCGTTCAGAATATAAAACACTGAATCATAAATTTATTGACAAATTTCAGCTTTATTGGACCATGGATAGACTTCTGTTCAACCAACTCTCCCTTCTCCCTTTTCTCTCTATCTTTTTTGGCTTTTTTTTTTTCAGCGCCACACCACCTTTCACGCCTAACAACCCTCACACTTTTTTAATATGTAAGGTTTTTATTTCTTGGTAAAAAACAAAAGGCTTTAAACCTTTTAATTGGTGGATACAATGGGGCTGGACCCCATACATTCCTAATAATCTCCCCATCTAGCCCCATTAAAAAGAGATTTATCATCATAGTAATTTCATTTGGAACTTACTTTGGCTAAGTAACCCATCTGGCTAAGTTATTGCAAAGCTCAAACTTTTCTCTGGAAAATATTTTAGTCAACATATCCGCTGCATTCTCATTAAAATGGCCTTTCTTCATTTGCATTTGCTATTCTTTAATCATCGAACGTAACCAGTGATATCTAACATTAAAGTGCTTTGTTCTAGCATGATACATGGTATTCTTACTCAAATCTAAAGTACTCTGACTATCACAAAATATCACATACTTTTTCTGATGCAACCCCACTTCAAGAAGAAAATATTCATCCAAAGCATTTCTTTACCTACTTTGATTGTTGGAATATACTTAGCCTCTGTAGTTGACAAGGCAACACATTTCTGTAACTTAGACTACTAAGATATAACTTTTCCTGCAAAAATAAATAAATACTTTGAAGTAAATTTTCTACCATCAAGATCATCTGTTATATTAGCATCAGTAAACCCCTTTAAAACTAGTTGTGAAACTTCATAACTTAAGCACATTTTTTAAATGCCCTTCAAATATCTAAAAATTCATTTCACTACTTCTCTGTTAGCTCAAAAACTTGAAATAAACTAAGAGGGGGGTGAATTGGTTATAATAAAATTTTTAAAATGAATACTTAATAATCACAAATTTTGCAAAATAATTTATCTAAGTAAATAAACACAATAAATGAGAGTAAACAAGAGATAGAGATAGAGAATTAGACACCAAGATTTATAGAGGTTCAGTCCTTTCTTTAGGCACCTACATTCTCTCTCTTAGCCTCTTTTGCCAAGAAATTCAATCCACTATGTGTTGAAAGATACAACCTAACTTCTCAAAGCTTTACACAATCAACACCATAAACTTTTAAGAGTTATCCTTTCCCTTAAGCTCATAATCTCACAATACAAAGTTTCTGAAGTGTTTTGCAAACTTAAAAATCTTATTTAAGGTTGGATGTTTGCTAACTTGAAGTACACAACAGTATTGACAAAAAATTTTAGAGAAAAACTGATATAAGTAGGTCTTTTACACTTTTCTCTATTTAAACTGCTTTGAATACTTGAACAAGATGGTTGATAAATGGCAATAAGTTCTCTTAGCTCTTCTTACTCTTATTTTACAGTGAAAGGCTTCATTTATAGGTAGAAAGAAGTTGAGAGTCGTTGCCTTGCATTTAATACTTCAAACCTATAAAAATATCAGATAAAAATATAGCTGTTGGGGCTTTTTGGTATCAGGGGATCGATTGGGTTAGTTAGGAAAAAGCCTAAATTCGTGCTTAAAAAGCCTTACCCAATCGATCAGGTAATGCACCTGATCAATCTATTTTTGGGTGATCGATCTCCTATGAGGGGGATCGATCCCTTTTGTTCATTTTCAAACCAAGATTATATTCTGCTAAGAAAACAGATCAATCCATTTTATGAAGTGATCGATCCCATGCTTAGGCAATCGATCCCCTACGTGGTGGGATCGATAATTTTTCTGAAAATTTTCAACTAGATAACATTCTGTATAAAAAAGTGATTGATCCTTTTGATGGAGGGATCGATCGGGTAGACTTGAAACCTCAATCAATCGATCTCTACAGGGAGAGAATCAATTGATTCTTGCTAAAATTTCATAAATTTTACTTCTAGAAAAAAACTGGATCGATCTCTTTGGTTATAGGGATCGATCTGGTAAGGGAAGGGATCGATCCCTTCCCTCAGAGGATTGATCCCTTTTATCAAAATATGCCTTAATCCATTTTGTTTCGAGAAATTATCTTTTTTAGTTCCTAAATAAATTTTGGCAAGATAAAAGGCTAGAAAATTGTTCAATTTAAGATTACGAGAGATTGATTCAAGTTAGGCAAATTTTTATTTTGTCAAATCAAAACTTTTAATCAATTTAAGGCTAACAATTTCTTCCTTTTTGATATGATAAAACCAAGTGAAACATTTCCTTAAAAATATTTTTTCTTTTGAAAAATAAGCTCCCCTTGAATTTATGAAAAAACAAGCTCCTCCTGAATTTAGGCATAAATTTTAAAGCAACTAAGAACAAAACCAATGTCAATATCATCAAGTAAAAATTTGTTCATACCATCAAGATCATCAAAAAAAATTTTCATATCATTATCTCTCCCTTTTTGTCATAGCAAAAATGATGAAGTTAATCAATTCAAGGCCATACCAACTCAATATGATAACTTAAGTTCATACAAATCTCAATGTCAAGCAATATACTAATTATTAAACAATATATCAATTTCACAAGCCACAATGTCATAAGCCATATCATAATGAAGATGAAAGATAGATTTCATTAATATAAACATCAAGTATCAAAGTTTGATAACAAACCATTATGCAAAGTATTTTTAAAGATAAATTTACAACATAAAAAAAATGTGGGAAAACATATGAGGAATGGAACTAGGAAGGATCATTGGTGAGGAGATGGAGAATGAGGAGATTGATGATGATGAGGAGAATTAGAGAAATGCTACCCCATGTGCTATTGTGCAACCCACATTTGTTCAATGTTAGCTCTCACTTAGCGAACTTAAGAAACTAGCTCATTTTGAGTTTCTTTCATATTTTCCAATCGAGTGTTCATAATCTAAACCATCGAATGCAGACTATTTATTTGAAGCACAAGCATTTCTAAGACTCCTTGGGTATCAAATGGTGGGGTAAAAAGTTCTCTTTAAGGTTTAAAAATATCTAAAATTTCATACTCTTTCTCTTCTTCTTGTACAGTCTCAACATCAGTTTTTCTAACCTATAAACTTGCTGCATTTTGAACATATCCCATACTATGCAAAGTAGGAGCACCAAGAATACTAAATGGATCATTGAACACCATCTTTTTATCTCCTATAGTATTAACATTCAATTTTCTCAAAAGATTACTAATGACAAACTTATAGACTAAGGTGTAGTCTCTATTTTGCACTACCCTTATCATATCATTGAAAATAAAATGCACTAAATTGGGTTTTTGTTTATGCTTGATCTTATACATCCAACAGTAATCTTGCTTCCTAATGGTTGAGTCTTGAGTGCCAAAAGGTGCCAACACATGAGTGACAATAAGATGTAACAATCTATCATGCATTAACAATCTAAAAGCTGAATAGGAGCAACTTGTAAATTGTTATTTCTAAAAATATCTTAAGCTAGTTTCAACATGTCACACCTAGTATTGGTTTCTTCCTTGTCATTTAGCATGAATGCTTCAGCTAACAATTGCTTGGTAACTATAATTTTTTCCCCATCACATATGTTCTAAATCTATCAAGATAGTATTTATGTGACCCTTCAATTTGAATATAACTAGCATTGCTATAAAATACCTTCACTAGATTCTTAAATAAAAGTTCATCCATGCACAAGTAATTGATCCATCCAAATCTCTTAAAGACATGTAAATAAGAGAATTCTATAGATTGTAAGAATTTAAGTGAAATTACCCTTCCATGCTTGACTTCTCAATGAGCAAAATATATCTCATATATTTGGAGCCATGAAAATGATGGGATAATAGAGATAGGTAGGTTTATGTGAAATTGATGAGAGAATTGGTAATTGTAGATGAAGAGGAGTAAAATATGTTTGAAAGGGACAAAAAGGATGAGTGAATGTGGTAGCTTAAAAAGGGGATCAATTTTTTAGAGTAAGAAGAAAGAATTGAAATTTTTGAGTGATTTGATGAATTTTAAGGAAGATTTTTTCAAGAAATCATGTAGAAATGAAGTAATCTGTAAAATATTTTGTTAAGAGGGATTAATTTTGAGTGAAAAATAAGTGAGTTTTTAAAGTTTGAGGAGAGTATGTTTGGAAAAAAAGAAGAACAGGTGAAGGGGTTAAAATGATTGGCCAAAGGAGAAGGGATCCGATTTTATCAAGCCAAAATGGTGCGCATAATGCCAATTATTCATGACTCAATTGATCGGTTATGAAGAGGGATCGATCGGTTTTTCATAGTTTCAACTTAGTTTAGCTACTAGATGGAGACTCAATCGATCTTGTCCAAAAGGGATCGATCGGTTCCTTAATGTTTTTCATCAATTTGGCTACGAAAAGAATAACCAATCGATCTAGTCCAAAGGGGATCGATTGGTTTTGCTATAGCATTTTTTTTAAAAGATTTAAAAACTATGCAACATGAACATTTAAACATGCATCATACAATCATACACAAGCTTTAAAAAATATATTTAGATAAACATCCATTTGATCAATCAAGATTGCAATATTCATCATAACATCAAGAAATTCATTTCAAGGAGCATTCATCATACGAAGTTCACCTCTAGTTGCATAAAATCTATCCTTTTTCAAGAGGTTTTATGAAAATATCAGTTAATTGATACAATGTATCAACATATTCAAGCATAATATCATCTTTTTGAACATGATCTCTAATAAAGTGATGCCTAATTTCAATATGTTTGGTTCTAGAATGTTGAATTGGATTTTTGGTGAGATTGATGGCACTAGTATTATCACATTAAATGGGAATATGATCCATGGTAATTCTAAAATCCTCTAATTGTTGCTTAATCCACAAAACTTGAGCACAACAATTGTCGATCGCTACATATTCGACTTCAATTGTGGATTAAGCAACACTATTTTATTTCTTGGAGAACCATGATATGAGCATATTTCCAAACAATTGACAAGTATCAAAAGTGTTATTTCTATCAATTTTACAACCACCAAAATTCGTATTGAAATAGGCATGTAAAGCAAAAGATGAACCTTTTGGATACCATAATCCTAAATTACGGGTGTCCTTAAGGTATCTAAAAATTCTTTTAATAGTAGATAAATATGATTTTCTAGGTGATGATTGAAATCTAGCACACAAACATACACTAAACATTATATTTAGTCAACACATTTACCTCCTTCATCTTTGTCAAGTTTTGTTAAAGTGCTCATAAGTGTTGTGCAAGGCTTTGATTCTTTCAATCCAAACCTTATCAACAAATCCTTGATGTATTTGCTTGATTGATGAAGGTGCCATCTTTTGTTTGCTTTACTTATAATACCAAGAAGAATATAAGTTCTCCCATCATGCTCATTTCAAATTCATCTTGTATGGTCTTAGTAAATTCTTGACAAAGAACTTCATTAGTAACACTAAATATGATATCATCAATATAAACTTGTATTATAAGAATGTCCTTTCCTTTTGTTTTAATAAAAAATGTAGTATCAACCTTCCCTCTATTAAAATCATTTTCAAATAAAAATTTTGATAATCTTTCATACCAAGCTCTAAGAGCTTGTTTTAAATCATATAAAACTTTTATCAATTTATAAACATGATTTGAAAATTTTTTATTTTCAAGTTGCTCTACATACACTTCTTTATTTATAAAACCATTTAGAAATGCACTCTTGACATCCATTTGAAAAAGCTTAAAATTTTTGAAACATGCAAATGCAAGCAACATTCTAATGGCTTCTAACCCTGCAACCGAGGCATAGGTTTCATCATAATCAATTCCTTTTTCTTGACTATAACTTTAAGCTACCAATCTAGCTTTGTTTCTAACAATATTCCCATGCTCATCCATTTTATATCTAAAAACTCATTTGGTGCCTATAGTAGGATGATCGTTAGGCCTAGGTACAAGATTTCACACTTGACTTTTTTTAAATTGGTTCAATTCCTCTTGTATGGCCAATATCTAATGATCATCTCCTAAGGCTTTCATCTATAATTTATGGTTCAATATAAGATAGGAAAGTAACATAATTATACAAATTATAAGAAGATCTAGTTCTTACCTCTTGAGTTAATCACCAATAATTTCATTATCTTTGACATATCTCCTTTTTCTATGGTGATTTGGCTCTTTCTTTGTTCTCTTCAATGTCAAGGATGCATTATTGATAATTTCTTGAAGTATACCTACATCATCATCATCATCAAGAGGCACCTTTCTCGGAGGTGAATTAGACTCATCAAAAATAACATGTACAGACTCTTCAACAACTAATGTTCTTTTATTAAAGACTCTATATGCTTTTGAATTTGAAGAATATCTTAGGAAAATTCCTTCATCACTTTTTGCATCAAATTTTCAAAGATCATTTTTTTCATTATCCAAAACAAAACATTTGCAACGAAAAGGATGACAATAACTTATGTTAGGCCTTTTTCCTTTAAAAAGTTCATAGGGAGTTTTTTTCAAAATTAACCTAATCATAGCTTTATTTTCACAAAGCATGGTTTTAACCATTTCTTCTAAAATTCTATTTCTCTTTTCTACTACCCCATTTTGTTGAGGAATTCTAAGAGCAGGAAAATTGTTGCTAATACCATTTTCACTACAAAACACATTATAGCCAAGATTTTCAAATTCTTTTTCATAATAACTTCTAATACTAGAAATTGAATAGCCTTTTTCATTTTGTGTTTACTTGCTAAAAGTGATGAATTTTTCTAAAGCTGCATTCTTTGAATGCAAAAAAAGAACCCATGTGAATCTAGTAAAGTCATCAACAATAACAAACCCATATTGTTTTTCACCAAGATTCATTATCCTATTAGGACCAAAAAAATCAATATAAAGTAATTGAAAAGGTCTAGTAGTTGAAATGTAATTCTTAGGTTTGAAAGAGATTTTTCTATGTTTACCTTGAGCACATGCATCATAAACCTTGTCATTTTCATATTTCAATTTGGCAAACCAACAAACCAATCATTTTGAGAAAGTTTTAAAATTACATGCATACTTGCATGTCCAAGTCTTCTATGCCAAATTCAACTTTCATTTTCTTTTTGAGCCATAAAAAAAATATTTTTAGAGAAAAGATCATCTAGATGCACTACATAAATATTTTTTTGACGATGTCTAACAAAAACAAGCTTGTTAGTTTTGATATCAATAACTTGATAGTACATGGATTCAAACATAACTTTAAGTTCTTTATCACATAATTGACTAATACTCAGTAAGCTATGCTTGAGTCTTTTTACAAGTAAAACATTTTCAATAGTAGTAGAAGAATCATTACCAATGGAGTCAATCCCTTTAATTTGGCCTTTAGAGTTGTCACCAAATGTAACATCTCTTCCACTTTTATCTTTTAAATCTTTAAAAAAAGTTTTATCTTCGATCATGTGTTTTGAGCATCCAATATCAAGGTATTATGGATTGTTCTTGCTTGAATTGGCTTTGTAGCAATGCTCATCCACCTACAAAAACATAATTAAATTTTTATTTTGGGTACCCAAACTTTCTTGGATCATTGAGTGTTAGTACTAACAATTTTTGTGTCTTTTGGAATCGACTTCATTTTAGTAATCTCATCTTGAGATGTGTTAACTCCTTTTGAAATCCACACTCTCCTAATGAACTTACCTCTATAAGTTACTTTCTTTAAGGAACAATATTATATAAAATGACTCAATTTATAACAATATGCATATATGCTAGATGAATCATTTAGCTTAACAAGGAAATTCTTTAAATGAGTCTCTTTGTTGCCACCATTATAGCCTAATCCATCTTTATCAAAGAATGCTCTTTGTGTTTTAAACATGTCATTGAGCTTTTAATGTTCCATATAAAATCTAGAAAATGAATTATGCAAATTTTTATTTTTTTTAGTCAAATCTTTGACATTCAACTTTAAAAGCTCAATTTTCTTTTCTAAATCATCCTTTGTTTTAGTTAAGAGTTCATTTTCTAATTTCAACTTAGAAATCATTTTCCTATATTTCATGTTTATGTTCTCAAATTTTATGGTTAATTCATCATAGGCATCTTGTAGTTCATCAAATGTGTATGAATTTAAATCATATGGATTAAAAGTTACTTTGGATTCATCAAGAGTCATGAGACATAAATTCGTTACTTCTTTCTCATTTGATTCATCTTCGAAGAAGTCACTATCACTCCATGTTGCTACCATTACTTTTTTCTTTGGCTTTGTCATGTTTTGCTTCTTTCATAAAGGACAACTAAACTTAATATGACCTAGTTTGTTACATTCATAGCAAATAATTTGATCTTTTTCTCTTCTACTTGATTCTCTTTTAGTCATTTCCCTTTGTGGTCTTTTTTCACTTGAAAACTTATTCATCCTCATGAACTTCTTGAATCTTTTTACAAACATGGCCATTTCTTTATCTTTATCATCCTCTTCTTATTCAAGATTTTTTTCATCTTCTTGAAAGGTAGATTTGAAAGCAATGCCACCTTTCTTGATTGGTTATTGTCCTCTTTTGAACTTCATTTCATAGGTAAGGAAAGAACCTATTAGTTCATCCAAAGAGAGTGTGTGAAGATCTTTGGACTCTTCAATAGCTATCACTTTAGCTTCTCAACTCTTTAGTAAACTATTAAGAATTTTCTTTACCATCTCCACATTTGAGTAAGTCTTTCCAAGATCCTTTAAACCATTAATGATGTTAGTGAAACACTTTGACATTTCACTAATGGTTTCATCTGGTTTCATCTTGAATAACTTATAATCATAAGTGAGCATGCTAATTTTTATCTCTTTCACTTGATTTGTACCTTTATGAGTGACAGCTAACTTATTTCAAATTTTTTTTACATTTTCACACAAAAAAAACTCTATTATACTTATTAGGCTTTAATGCACAAAATAATGTATGCATTGCTTTGGCATTGAGTTGAGCCATCTTTCATATCATTGACATCCCATTCACTCTCTTACTTGATCACCTTTCTACTATCCACCGTCTTCATTGAAATTTGATGACCATTTACAATGATTTTCCAAACTTTATAATCATTGGCTTGAATGAACAACCTCATCCTAGTCTTCTAATATGAATAGTTGTCACCAACAAAAAGAATGGATCATACAATTAAATGGCCTTCACTTCCAAAAGATGTAGCAACTATTTCATTTGTCATGAGACACACTTCTTATTACCCACTATATTTATTGTAGCTTGAGGATGGTTGTTTCATATTGATCATTATATTTCTTTGAGTTAATTTTCAGATCACTCTTTGGTTGTTAAACCTACAAAAAAGAATACTAACTCTAATACCAATTGTTAGCTCAAAGACTTGAAATAAACTAAGAGAATGGTGAATTGGTTATAATAAAATTTTTAAAATCAATACTTAATAATCACAAATTTAATAAAATAATTTATCTAAGCAAATAAACACAATAAATGAGAGTAAACAAGAGATAGAGATAGAGATAGAGAATTAGACACCAAGATTTATAGAATTCAGTTTTTTTTTAGACACTTATGTCTTCTCCCTTGGCCTTTTTTACCAAAAAGTTTAATCTACTATGTGTTGAAAGATACAACTTAGCTTCTCAAAGCTTTACACAATTAACATCATAAACTTTTAAGGGTTATCTTTCCCTTTAAGCTCACAATTTCACAATACAAAGTTTCTGAAGTGCTTTGCAAACTTAAAGAACTTTTCTTAGGTTGGGTGTTTGGTAACTTGAAGTACACAATAATATTGACAAGAAAATTTAAAGAAAAATTGATATAAGTAGAATTTTTTTACACTTTTCTCTTTAAACTGCTTTGAATGCTTGAACAAGATAATTAGTGGATGGTAATAAGTTCTTTTAGCTTTTTTTACTCTTGTTCTGTAGTGAAAGATTTTATTTATAGGTAAAAAGAAGTTGAGAGCCATTACCTTGCATATAATACTTCAAACCTACAAAAATATCAAAAAAAATATAGCCATTGGGGTTTTTTAGGCATCAAGGGATCAATCCCTTCCTTTAGGGGATCGATTGGGTCAATTAGGAGAAAGCCCAAATTCATGCCTAAGAAGTCTTACTCAATCGATCAGGTAATGCACTTGATCGATCCATTCTTGGATGATCGATCCCCTATAAGGGGGATCGATCTCTTTTGTTCATTTTCAAACCAAGATTATATTCTACCAAGAAAACAAATCTATCCTTTTTATGAAGAGATCGATTCCATGCTTAGGTGATTGATCCCTGATCGATCCCCTATGTGGGGAATCAATCCATTTTCTAAAATTTTTCAATGAGATAGCATTCTGTATAAAAAAGTGATCGATCCCTTTTGATGGATGGATTGATCAGGTAGACTTGAAACTCCAACCAATCGATCCTTACAATGAGGGGATCGATTGATTCTTGTCAAAACTTCAAAATTTTACTTCTAAAAAAAAATTGGATCTATCTTTTTGGCTAGGAGATCGATCTGGTAAAGGAAGGGATCAATCCCTTCTCTTAGGGGATTAATCCCTTCTATCAAAATATGCCTTAATCCATTTTGTTTTGAGAAATTGTTTTGTTTTAGTTCCTAAATAAATTTTGGTAAGATAGAAGACTTGAAAAATGTTCAATTTAAGATTAGAAGAGATTGATTCAAGTTAGACAGATTTTTGTTTTGTTAAATCAAAACTTTTAATCAATTCAAGGCCAACATTCTCAATAAACCTTCCCTGGATTAAAAAAAAATCTACTCACTACACTAATTGTATAAGTAATATCAGATTGTATGCAACCTATAAAATATATCAAGGAACCAACTACAGAAGAATAAAGAATACTAGATATAACTAGTTGCTCTTTCTTAGTCATCGAATAATATTTCTTACTCAAATGAAAATGATTGGCAAGTGGAGTGCTAAATGATTTAGCATGCTGCATGTTGAATCTACTAAGTACCCATTCAACATACTTTTCTTGTGATAACCATAATTTTTTAACTCTTCTATTCCAGATAATATCCATAACAAGAATCTACTTTGCTGGACTTAAATCTTTCATGTCAAAGGACTTAGACAATTATTTTTTTAACTTACAAACCATACCAGCATCTTAACCTACAATCAACAGATTATCAACATATAATAAGATAATAATGAAGTTACCATCAAAAATTTTTTTGACATACACACAAGGATCTAATACTATTCTTTTAGGGATATGGCTCACCATAAAAGAACTAAACTTTTTATACCACTATTATAGAGCTTGGTTCAAGCTATACAAGCTTTTCTTCAGTTTGCAAACTAAATGTTCTTTCCCTTCCACTTCAAAATCCTCAAGTTGATCCATATTAGTGTCCTCTTGCAAGTCACCATGCAAGAATGCAGCTTAACATCAAGTTTCTCAAGGTCAAGATTCGAACTAGCTACTAACCCTAATACTACTCAAATGGAACTCATATTCATAACTGGAGATAAGATCTTATCAAAATCGATGTCGAGTTTTTAAAAAACCTTTATCAGTAATTGAGTGTTGTACCTCATTAGCTTATCACCATATTTTTTCACCTTGAACACCCATTTATTATTCAATGGCCTCATTTATTTTAAAAGTTTAACAAAATCATGTGTACCTTTTTTTACAATGATTTTATTTTATTTTATTTTTACTTTTAACTAGTGCTCTTTCTTTAGAATAGTCTGCACATCTTGAAAACTCTTTAGTTCCATTCACTGGTAACTAGAATAAAATTTGAATTTAGATACTTGGTGGATGATCGATGTTTTATGGTAGATCTACTAGGCTGAGACTCTATACTACCTGATTTCGAAGGTAGCTTCCATTGTTTAACACTTTCTAGTAGATGATTGCTCATGTTGTTCAACATTTTTAGGTAGAAAAGGATTGTTTTTCCTACTCAAAACTAATTGCATCTGGCTCATTACTAACTGTGGCTAGCTCGTTTATATCCCTAAATTCTGTCTCTTACTCATTTGTACCATCTATGGCTTTTTTCAATGAAATCCCTATTAATGTTGAAACATTACACTCAATATTAACTTGTGTAGTATTCTCATTTTTCTCAAAGTCTACTATGATTTATTTTCTATAAAAGACAACATCTTTACTTTTGACTGTCTTTCTCTTCACTAAATCCCATATCCTATAGTCAAATTTCTCATCACCATATCTTACAAACACATACTATGTGACTTTACTGTCAAGCTTTGACTTAAGTTCTTTTGACACACGCATGAATATTTTACACCTAAAAACTTTCAAATAAGAGTATGAAACATCTTTCTCTATTCACATTCTTTCTGAAATGTCAAAACTCAAAGGAACTTATGGTGATCTATTCATTATTTCAGCTACACCATTATGCTACGATGTTTCAAATTTTATCATTTTATGCCTAATTTCATGTTTTAAACAATATTCTTCAAAGTTTTTGGATGTGTATTCTTGATCATTATCAGTTCAAATATACTTCAAGGGCAACCTTGTCATCTTTTCCACCATGGTATGAAATTTTTGAAAATACTACAATAGTATCTGGCTTTTGTTTTTCAAAACATACACTCAAGTCTTACATAAAGCATCATCAATAAAAGTAACAATATACCTGTTACCACCCAATGACTCAACCTCAATAGGACTATATATATCAAAATGAATTTATTTTATCTATTTTCTTTTATTTGAGAATGCTTACAAAAAAAATTTTACGATACTTGCCATACAAATAATGATCACATGAATCGAGAGATATACATTTGGTTAAGGAAATGAGAGATTGCCTTACTAAAACCTATAAGCCCTTCTCACTCATGTATGCCAGACTTTTATGCCACATATTTGTTGAAGCATCATCCTCAATAGCATTTATCTAATTGCCGTTTAATTGCACTTATGTCTCGTACATTGTGAAGCATATTTTTCTTCTTGCAACTACTATAGATCTTTTGAGAATCTTTCACTGTCCATTCTTTTATCGACTCTCATATCCTTCCTTATTAAAGATATTAATAGCAAGTAAGTTCATTCTCATATTTGGAATATGTCTGACATCCCTCAAAGTCAATATGTAATCCGTACTAGTTTGCATAACAATATCACCAATCCTAATAATCTACGACATGCTTTTGTTTTTCATCTTGGTGTAACCAAAGGCTCATGCTTTGTAAGTTGTAAACAACTCCCCCATAGAAAAATAATGATATGATGCTCTTATGTCAATTATCAACTTAATGCTGAGATCACCAATATGATTATAATCATTATGTGCACAAATCAAAATAACTAAATCACTATCCGAATTTATTGCTGCAATATTGCCATCATTTGAACTCTTGCCTTTATCATCTTTTCACTTTTACTTCAAGATTTTGTAATATTGCTTTATATAATCTGGTTTATCATAATGAAAATACTTCACTTTATCTTTAGACTTAGATATATGTTTAGAATTATTACGACATTTTAAGTTCTGACCTCTGTCGATATTTTTACCCATGTTCCCTATAACAAGAGCTTGATTCATAGGGTTTAAATCTTTTGCCTTATTTTTTCATTAAATATACTGTCATTTACCATCTCCAACGTCACATTGTAATCAAAAGTTGAATTAAGAACAGTCACAAATAGAGTATTCCTGCTGACAATGAACCCAAAAGAAACATCTTCATTTCATTGTTATAGTAGTCATCAGATTAAATATATCTTAAAAGTCATTCAAGTGCTCTATAATCAATCGTTCATCCCTATATTGTAAAGTTGCAAACTATTTAGCACGCATAACTTTATTTATGCCTATTTTTTTTAATACAATGCTGTCAGTTTTTCTTAAACAATGTGGGCATATATTTCCTACGCTACATGATGGAACACATTGATATCAACCCATTTTCTAATTGTAACAAACGTCTTTCTGCCTAGCTTCTTCCAGTTTTTATTTTTCATAACTGTTGGATAGCTAAACAACTAATACCGGCTCATATAAATCTTTGCAATATAAATGATCCTCCATCCTAGGCTTTCAAATTGAATAATTTGATGTTATCAATTTTATCATGAAACATATATTACATTTTATGATCTTAAACAAAATTTACTTATATCATCGATTATTTCTGTATTGATGCATCAAAATAATCAGTGTTTTAATACCATTTGTTGTGCTTGAAGCGACAAATAAAATAACGTAGAAGCTATATATCATAAAAAACCCACAACAATAAACAATAATTAACTATCCAAAACGTAAAAAAAATAAAACATACCAAGATTTATATAAAAACCCTCCAGTGTAGATGAAAAAAATCATGAACCATAAAAAAATCTCCATTATCAAATAATAGATATACAAAGTTCTTTTCTAGTTAAAACTAAAGCTAATCAATAACTAGAGAGACAATCAGAGAAATCTTACCAAACACGTGACTCAATAAATATATCATGAATTTGTTCTTAGAGAGTTTCAAACCAAATCTTCATCGTTCAGAATATAAAACATTGAATCATAAACTTATTGACAAAATTTTAACTCAATCAGACCACGGATCGACTTCTGTTCAACTAACTCTCATTTTTTTCTTTTCTCTCTGTATTTTTTGCTTCTTTTCTTTTTTTTTTTTCGACGCCACACCACTTTTCTCACCTAACAACCCTCGCACTCTTTTAATATGTAGGGCTTTTATTCCTTGGCCAAAGACAAAAGACTTTGGGCCTTTTAATTGGTAGATACAATGGAGCTAGACCCCACACATTCCTAACATTAAATATGAAATAAATCCGAATACATGAATTACCAAATTTAGCTATAATTATATAATGAAATATAGAAGATTTCATTTGTGCCATGTTTCAAACATTTTGTCAAATTATCTGTAATATTTTCTAATTTTACTTTAAAAAATAAAATAAAAAAAATCAATAGTTAGATAGTCTATTAATAGAGTGATAGATTCTCAATTCCATTGATTAGGCATCAAATATTGGCAGCTTCAAATAGTAAAAAAAATTAAAATAAAATAGCTTAATTAAATGCAATAAAAATTTGACGGATAATTTGTAAATTTAACTAAAATTTGAGAACCAAAATGACCCAAGTGAAAATTGACTATGATTTTAATTTGCAATTGCTCAATATTTATTAAAAAAATTTTTTTGAAGGATTAACACATATTGTAAATGATAAATGCAGGCAATCTTATGGATGGACACCATAAAACTGTTGTTCCTTTTGAAAACCTGCATTAGTTCTAAGTCATTGGTAAAGGGTAAAGCTTATTCACCAGAAAATTAATTATTACTTTAGGCTTACATTAGTTCTAACTCTCAGAATGAAATTGCTACAGATGCTCACTATTCACAATGCAAAAATCTTGAATTTAGCAATGGAGGGAGAGGAAATTTTTTCTGGTGAAAATAGTGAAGAGTGCTGTCTCCGTTTTTTGGAGGGAAGAAATCTTTTACTTTTTTAAGCAACTTAGTTTTTATTGGCTATTGATAGTTACTTATCCTAGTGAAGACTCCAAAATCTTCTTATTATCTCTTCAGATTTAGATAATAAACAGGATTTAATTAATAAATAAAACCACCAGCTAAGTTTTTATCCTCGAGATTGACTATCATGGGTGTATTATATCAAAGAATTCAACATTGAAGCACTTATGCGACTTGGTATCATGAGGAATTATATTTGTTTCTGATTCCAAAAGTTCAGGATACTACTGGAAACACTTTCCGTCTGTTATTGAGTTGTTCAATGACGTAAAACTTGAGCAGTAGAGGTAGAGCATGCATCAAACTCATATGAACATGATTGGAGTTAACAACAACAACAACACATTAAATTTTATAATTCATATTCTGAGGTCATTTGTATGAAAAATCAAATAAAAGCATTAAATTATATTATAATTTGAATTTTTTTGCACCATTAATTTCTATCAATAACTACTATTTTATTTAATTTTAGGCTGTATGACTAGAGTCAGTACTGGAGTAATAATTGCCCAATTTTAGAATCCCGACCGTAATACACATCCATTTCGGCTTTATGAGAATGCAAAGATAGCTTCCTACTTTAAGCCTTAATTATTTCAAAACTATATATGATCAAAGAAGGGTTTGAAGTTAGATGAACAAGGTACGAATAATCAACGAGAACTGATGATGTTCTTCAATAATTAGGCCTTTTCTACTTGGATAACCATTTGATATATATGCCTTTGTATATTGGAAACATTTAAACATTCTCCACAGATAGCTTTATATAAATGATAAAAAATCATAGCAGACTAAAAGCCAAAAAAATCAATGGATAAAATATATAAATAAAAAACCATTTTTGATAACAATTCATTAAAACCTAATGCAAGGAGTAGAATAGAAAGTATGAAAAGTTGCTATATGAAAAAAAAAAAAAAAAAAAAACCTATTGTTAAAACCTGATGCATTAAATTTAAACCAAATTCATGAATCCTGATAAAAATTAAATACAATAAATACAAATAAATTGTTCAAAGAAAACCTTTATAAACACAAATGCAGTTCACCAATTGTTCAAATAAAGCCTTCATTATGGATATATTGCCAACGTTTTTGGTTAGGAAGTGAAAATGGAAGAAAATGACAATTTGGTCATATTCTTTTACCAACTACATATTTAAAATAAAATGTTACTGAAATAAGGAAAATTCTGTGTGAATATAGTATTACAAATAATTATATTTTTTTGAAGTATAAAAAAAGAATTATATTAATAGAGGAATCATTCTCCTTGAAACATTCCCCTCTTTTTGGAGAAATACATGTACCCCTCCAAATTCTTCTCAATTAATATATAATTAAAAACAAGAGATATTAGGAGATTAATGGGATATATATCAGAATACCACTGTTTAAACTTTTATGATCTATAGAGATGAGATATATACAGTTTTGGTTTTTATTTTTTATATTAATTTTCTCGAAATTATCCATTTCAAATTCATTGTATTGTACTCATGCAATTGAACATATTGCTCGATGGTAACTGGTAAGTGCATATGTATCTCCCTATTCGAGGAGTCTCAAAATCCTACTTCTGTTTAAAAAAAAAAATTTGTACATTTGTACTCACACTTAATAAGCAACAAGATTAATTGTTTCAAGTATTTAGAAAATTCTTTTGGCATATGATCAAGTTAATGATAAATTTATTTTTATTTAAAAAAAACATTTATGATATAAGTATTTCATTCGGATTTGCTGTTTAATTTATTTAATGATAATCTTGAGTTTACAATTCCAAAATAAAGATTTAGGTGGACTTTATCATTCCTTAATATTTCATTTTTTTAGGATTGGCAATAAAAATAAAAGTTAAACGATTATCTTTAAGGATACTCTCTGACAGCTTCACAATCTTCAATTTGAAGTTGGTAAATCAAAATTTCCAAGAAAGCTTTCGAATTTATATAGGTCATCGGCTTTGGGAAGAAAGAGAAAAAATAACACACACAAGGAAAGATAATTTTTTTCTTATATCATAAATTTCATTGTCTATTTCAATATGATATTGTTTCTATTTCAATATTAGAATTCCAAATCTCCAAGATAGACTTGAAACTCTAAGTCTCTAACCTCTCATGGAGAGCTACTAAACTATTATACTACGAGGCCATTAAAAAAAAAAAAAAAGCTGTTGTACTATATTTATTGTTATTTTGGTGTTTTTTTTTTTTTAATTTCGGCAATAATGAAATGGCTTTTTATATGTATGAAAAATGAATGAAAAAAGATAACCCGAAATCTTACAATTAAATGAGTCATTGAAGATTCAAAATGACTGTTTGAAATCTGTTATGAAATTCAATGAAGACCAGTCATTATTGTACATAGTATTATGTGAGAGATTTTTGGAATTTGGCATGTCAGTCCAAGATCCTACAAAATAAAGTCTTTTATTTTTCCATTTTTTTCCCAATTTTTTAGCTCTCTACCCAATTTATCTTCCTTTTCTTTGCCCTAATATTTTGATTAACACCATCACTTACTCCTTATCTCTCGTCATAATTTCTCTCTCAGTCTTCTTTGGTTTTTTTAATAGCGTTCTTTTCATCTTCCCTAAAACCAAATATATCTTTGCTTTTTCATCTTTCCTGAAACCAAATAAATCTTTACTTTTTTGTTGTTTTCTTTTGCTTTCTGTTTGATGGATGATCAAGCTGTTGATAAAGTGATTGAAAACATGGAAAAAGATCAGTCTGTTTCGATTGAAACATCAGATTTAGCACTTTCAAAACCAAACAAACTCTTTCTCAAGCTCAAGATCTCCAAGAAGCATATCTGCCCCGTTTGTAGCAAAGAGTTTACCTCAGGGAAGGCGTTGGGAGGTCATATAAGGATCCATATGAAGGGTAGCAAGAATGGTCGCCATAGAAAGATTTCCCAGCTTCAGCCGAGAAATATTCATCGTGCCAAGGCTAAGAAACGGATCTCCCAGAATATGGTCTTGCCAAAAGCTACGGATGGAGCTGTTGATGCTGTTGATCTGCCCTTGAATGATCAAGAAGTGAACGAGCAAGTCAGTTGCTGCATATGTAACAAGGGTTTCAGGTCAATGAAATCTTTGTTTGGGCACATGAGGAACCATCCCGAGAGGGGTTGGAGAGGGATCAGGCCACCTCCTTCTGACAAAAACAGCTGTTGTTCCAGTGTATCCGAAAACGATGAAGCTGTGGAAGTTGATCAGATTAATTGTGCAACAGAAAAAGGCTTAGCCTCAGGTTCTGATCTGTTAAAGTCTCTTCCGAAATGGACTAACACTGCCAAGCGATGCGGGAAACTCACCTTTGATGAGAATGAGGTTCCTGAGGCTGCCTATTGCCTTATGAAGCTAGCTCGAGGAGATTCCTTTGATTTGGGTCAGTCAAGCGTTGGATTCCAAAGAAAATATTCACCAACAGATAACCCGAAGACTATAGATAAAACTCGATCTTGGGGCTTGGCAAATAAAACTTCATCAGAGGACAAAAAACGGAGCAATATTGTTCTAGGTAAGAAAATGGGTGAGGGCAAAGGAAAGGCCAGGTTGAAAACTGAGTGGGATCAAGAGAAAGTTGCTTCGGAGTGTAAACAGGGAGATATATACTCTCCTGATAAAAAGAAAAAGAAGGGAAAGGTATTAGCGAAAGAGCTCAATTGCGATAAATTTATTGAAAGGAAAATGATGGTAGGGGAAAATAAGATGAAGCTGACTTGTGCAGATGATAGAATCATCGAAAATAATAGTTGGTTTGATCACTTTCAGAAGTTCCCGATGAAGCCTAATGAAGAAGAGGGTGATCCATTGACCATTGAAGCTGGTAGATACAGAGGCAGGATCTCCTACAGTAGCCAAACACCTTGTTTTTACCCTAAAAACCCAAGTGGAGGACTATTTGAAGCTCCGCTGAATGAAACAGAATCACCGGCGGAGGGCAAACACCTATATTCCAAAACACTATTCCCAAAAACAGCTAATCAGGCAGCTGAAGGCAGTCAGGTTTGTTCCCCCAAGATACTAGATTTTGATCTCAATGAACCTTATGCGGGTCTAGACGATGATGAAGCTACAGGAACTTAGATCAACTCAATCTGATTATGTAGCTCGTTAAGAACTACTAATTTCAGGGTTTCAGCTAGCGTTTGCTTTTTATAATTTTAGATCAGCTGTTGATGTGCTTATACTTATTTCCATCGAATCCTTTAGTTTTATTACTGAAATTTCTGTGTGAAACCCTTTGTCTATTGTTCTTGTTTGCATCATGTTATGGTTATCAACTAGGTGTTGCCATTTAACTTTATAGTCTGTTTCCTTTCAAGAGTGAAATAAAGTACTGAAATAATCTGTCTATACACTCTTGATGAAACTGTGATCATTGCTGCGAAACTTTGGCTTAAGTGAAATAATCTGTTCATATATTCTGTCGTAGTACTGATTGGAAGAATGTTCAATGATAACTAACTGAAAATAATTGATGAAACTGTGATCAGTATTGCTAAACTTTGGCATAATACATGCATTATTGGTGTCCTTCAATGGATTTATATCAGAAATTTAAAAAAGAAAAAAAGTTTTTTTGTCATAAATATTATTTGACTGATTCCCATTCTTTACTACTGTTAGTTCCCAACACATTTTGGAAAGGAGAAATTTGAACAAAAAAATGAATATATACAAAAGATTGATACATTTTCTTTATTTCCATTTGAATATTCAAAATTTTTGGGTCACATTTCTTTATCTTTTACTAATTTCTTGAATCAAATACAACTTGAAATGTTCTCCTTGCTTAATATTTTGTTGCATTTTTTCATGCCCTTTTTATAAACTAACTAATTAGGTGCTTTAGATTAATAACTTTGGGATCTTAATCCCCTTGATAATAAGGTATCATTCCGTTAAACATACATACATATATATATATATATATATAACGGAATGATCAACTTACAAGTGTAACTTTTTTTTAAATTTTTCATATTTTTTTAACATTTGATTTTAATGATTCCAAAGAATTAAAGAGATAAAGGAAAATAAAAAAAAATTTACATTGTATACGTTGATCCCTTCTCATGTCTATATTTATAAATATATATATAGACACACAAATTCAACCTAAAAAAAAAAAAAAAACTAATTAATTAAGAAATCTGCTGCTTTTGTTTCAAGTTTTCACTTTTCTCTTTCTTTTCATGTTGTGATATCAGACTCTTTTGCATCCTAAATTTACTTGCTAGATTTTATGATATATCGTAGTTTTCCCGTATCTTCTACCTTCTATATATGAAAGTATATATGTATTCTTTGTTTTTAAATTTGAAAGTTTAACACATATAACCTATTTAAATAAAAATAACAAAGCACGTAAGGTTTAAATATAAATTGTACAATATTGTTAAACGAAAAGCATGAAAAGTAAATATAATTTATTTTCAGTTTATATTTTTAAGAAATAATTAATATTTATTATATTTAGTTATAAACCTTAGCTTTCTGCTACTAACTCTGAGTGAATTATTATTTATAATATTTAATAAGATAGTTAAAATGATATATATATATATATATATAAATATGGATCTTATTATTAATAGATTTTTTTAAACTGAATTGATATATGAAAAATATAATAATCTGAATGCATGTCGAGTGCAACAAGTAAGATTTGAATATTTATTTTGGCTTTTATGATTTTTTTTTTGTAGGTGCCGTTTTGTCTAACATTTTTTTTTATTTTATTATTATTGTGATCATCAACAACTTTGAATAATTAAAAAGATGAAAAATTAGTTGATTATGTATTTCACTATTTATTCCATATAATATATATAAAATTTTGACGAAACATATACAAATAATATGTAATTTTGAGTTTACTTTAAACTAATATCAAACTCCTTTTTATCGGGAGAAACATCGGAATTTTTTTCGTTTTCTTAATTACATTAGTTGAAGAATATTTATTTTTGCATGCTAAAAAATTCAATGAGTCATCAAATGTGGTCATATCAAGTTAGCTAACACTTCTGTTACAAAACAATTATATGTCTTTTCGCATCTCAACTCATGAAACTATTAAATTTTAAAGAACATTAGATTATACAATAATGAGTAAATAGCACGTGTGATTTTTAAATTTTAGGTCAAATTTTATATTAATCTTTAAATTTTAAAAAGTTTTAATTGAATCTTCAATTATTTAAATATGTATCAATATAGATCCTCCATCTACTGAATCATATAAATTAACGAAATGACACAAATCTAGCGTGGCATGATATATCCTTACAAAATTGTATTATATGTAAGGTTAATATTATGTCTTTGATTTTAAGTATCTAGACCAAAGGATGAGTCAAACAATTGGAGAGACAAGCAACAAGCAATCAAAGATTGAAGCAATCAAGCACACATCAAGCAACACACAAGGGAAGCAATTCGGCAACAAACATTGAAGCAATTTAGCAGTAAATTCAATTAGACTCCATATAGAAAATTCATCAAATCCATACCCAAAAACCCATTAAAAATCATGATAAAAAAACCACCACCTAATCAATCCACAATCTCTAATTTAGCAAAAATCTACAACACTAGCAAGCAAACCCAAAATCATCCATACCACAGCCCACAAGTAACTACACTTGATATTGACCATTAGCTAAACTAATTTATAGAAAATCCAAAGTTTCAACCTAGAAAATAGAGCCCATTAAAATTAAACAAAACCCAAATGCAGAAAGAGAGGCATCGCAAAAGAAATGTCTAACAACAAAATTTTTTAAAGTTTAGTGGTTCTGTTAGGGTTTTCCAAATAGAAAAAAAAAAGAAACCAAATTCGCTAAGTTTTATGTCCAACATATAACAACAAACGAGCTTGCAATTGGTGCAATGTACAATTAATTTTATCTATTTAAATGTGTATATACATACAAAGTAATATTATTTATAAAGTTATATGAAAGTTTTCAATATTTATAATATAGATAGAATTTATATATATGTCATAATGTTTAAATTGGGAGAACTTATTCATTAGACATAAAAATTATTAAGTCGTCACTAATTTTTTTTATTTAGGTGTGATTGACTAGCTATATGAATTTATCCTTTTTAATGTTGTCATAAACCTAAGCTAAGGGTTCCTAAAAAGAATATGTTCTGTTTGTATCATCAAAACTAAGGTTTAGTTATGTGCAAAAAAGGTATTAGCACCCATTTATACCCAAAATCGGTACTTAATTAATTATGTGTTATATGATTTAAGCCTTATCAAATATGATTTTATAAACCAATTCCAATCCTTTTATTTATTTATAAAATATGGTGATACAAAGATTCTATCAAAAATATCAAATAATCACACAATCATCCAATAAATATTAAATTATACATTGCAAAAATTATCACGTAAATATATTATAAATCATATCAAATATCATGTAATAATATCATGCCTAAATCATGCTAAAATATTCATATAAAAATGTCATGCAAATATATTAATTATCATACAATAATAATAATCATGTAAATATATAATATCATGAAAATATATTATAATGCAATAATATAAATAACTATTTATGCAAATATATAATCATGAAATCAAATATAATCACACAAATATATTAGTAATTATGTATAATCATACAATTATACATACAATAAATATAGAAACATGCAACTAAATATCATTCAAATATAATATTAATCATGCGATAACATATAATATCATACTGGGCAATAAATATAAACTTATGTAATAATAATAATAATAATAATAATAAATAACTATACAAATAAATATATTAATAATCATACAATCACACAAATAAATTAATTAATAATCATGTAATTATAATGTAAATCATGCAAATAAATATGCAATTAAATATATAATCATACAAATAAATGTACAATTAAATATATAATCATGCAATCACACAAATAAATAAATTGATAGTCATGCAAATAAATTACTAATCATACAAATAAATTAATAATCACGCAAACATATTAATAGTCATGCAAATTCATGCAAAAATAAATACCATGTAATAAATATAAAAATAAGAGTAAGTAATTAAATACTATAAAAGTTATGCCAAAATCACAAAAAAAAAAAAGCAAACATTACCTTAATGAATCATGAGTTCCAACAATTTTTTACTTTTTAAAAATTAATGTTTTCTACAATAAATCTTAACCTTCTTTCCAAAAACTTCAATTAGATCTTCTTGCAAAATTTCTTTACTTGATTGCTTCTTCCTTGTTGATTCAAAATTTCGTTGTTGATTGTAAATTTATCTCTGTTTTCAATGACCTATATTTGATCTTAAAGTCAATTACAATAAGGGTCTCCCTCTTATCTTAGATTCAAGGTCCTTATATAAGGATTGAATCCTTTTCGATTTGAAAGAAATTAATTCAAACGAATCTAGGATTTTTTTTAAATTTTATTCTTTATGTAATCTTTCTTTTTTCAATAGATTTAACCCTAAGTCTTTCCAAAATTATTCAACCATTAAAGTTAAAATCTGATATAAAATCTAAGAGTTGAATTGAATCCAAGATTTTTCATGCAAAATCTCACATTTTTTTCTTTTTTATTTTTAGCTTTTTTTATTTTTTTTACCAATTGAATTTGACTCTTTTGACTACAAAAACAAAAATAAACCAAAAATTAAACTAAAAAGTTAAAATACAAATAAAATTTAAGGCACACAATTCACTTTTCCAATTAAGACCCAATTGCACAATCAAAATCAAAATTTGAAGCCTAATGAATTTCAAAAAATACCCGAACAAAATGAAGTATCTACAGTTGGCCCCTCTTTGTATATTTTTTGTGAAATAGGAATTGTACAAATACAAAAAACATCTATTTTATTCGAGCAAAAAAAAGTCAAAAAAGAAAATTGTAAAGGCTTCTCCTTGACAGAGGCGTTGAAACTTTTGGAAAATAAAATGCTCTCCCACAACTAAAACTTTGAAACTTTGAAAAGATAAAATGCTCCCTACAATTGAGGATTTGAGACTTTTAAAAAATAAAATGCCCCTCACAAGTAAAGTTTTGAAACTTTTGAAAATAAAATGCTTCCCCTCAACTAAGGTTTTTGAACTTTTGAAAAATAAAATGCTCCCTCACAACTGAGGCTTTAAAACTTTTGAAAATAAAATGCTCCCCACGACTGAAGATTTGAAACTTTTAAAAAATAAAATATGCCCCCACAATTGAAGCTTTGAAACTTTTGAAAATAAAATGCTCCCCATAACTGAAGATTTGAAACTTTTAAAAAATAAAATACGCCCCCACAATTGAAGCTTTGAAGCTTTGGAACTTTTGAAAATAAAATGCTCTGCCACAACTGAGGCTTTTGAACTATTGAAAAATAAAATGCTCCCCACAACTGAAGCTTTAGAACTTTTGAAAATAAAAAATGCTCCTCTACAATTGAAGCTTTAAAACTTTGAAAAATAAAATACTCCCCCACAATTGAGGCTTTAAAATTTTTGAAAAATAAAATGAGATCATTCTTACCTTCGAAAAAGCTCCTCCCTAATATAGGCATTGAAACTTTAATAAATCTTACCTTAAATTGAGTTTCTGTATCTCATCTGAATCATTATTCATTGCCTTCCAATGTCTCTTCTCAAAATTGTTTCCTCATTTAGTTTTTTCTTCTTACTTTCCAACCATATGCAATGAATGAAAAGATTCTCCATAATTCTCAAATTCAATTTCAAGATTCAAACTTTAATTTTTCTTTCTTTCAAACATACATGATGCATGGGATGAATATGATGAAAATAATGTATGCATACAATGAATGCATGAGCCAAAAAAATTTTAAAATTCCATCCTAATTTCACAACTTAAACTTTGATCTTTCTTTTCCAAACATGAAGTGCATGAGAGCAATAAATGCATTGATATATACAACATGAAATGAATGCAATGAACAAAATTTCTACCTAATTTCAAACTTTAAACTTTTTTTTTTTCAAATATACATGATGAATGCCATGAATGAATGCAATATTTTCAATATGATGCATACATGTAATGCATGTGATGAATGCAATGTATGCTATGCAATTCATTTATCTTTTCAATTGTGGTAAATCATAGGATTTTTAAAACTGTTAATTTATCTTTTCACTCCTTTTAACTCATCAACACTTATGGTTTTCAATATGAGCTATCATGCATCATCAATTAGTCTTATCTATTATATTATCCAAATCCAAAGTTTCTTTCTTTTAATAAGATCTCAAGACTCTTCTTTTCAGCTTTTCATGATATTTTTCTTCAACTTCTTTGGAACTTGCCAACAAATGTATCAACTAATTTATGACCCAAAATTTAGCTTCATTATTTGATCTCAACATTTGGAATGTTTTTTTTCATTTATATGCCACAAGGATCAACATCACTTTAAACTTCTTTCATCTTTCACATTTCATTTTTAATATGCCCCAATAACTTTGAAATAATGAAAAAATATTTCATAACAGTCATTTATTCATTCATCATCATTTCAATTCAATGCCAAAAGTAATACATCACATTGCTTTAATTCATCATGGGAAGAAATAAATGGTGAAAAATTAAAAAAAATCAAAGAAAGGGTATTCATTATAAGAACAAGTTTAGTAAAGAATAAATAGGTAAATAAATTATTTTATGATGAATCATCAAGTTAAATACTAGAAATGATACGTAACATCTAAGATAATGAATTTTCAGACAATTCTAGATAAATTAATTTTGATTTCTTTTTTAAGAGCTCATTCAATTTATATTCTTGATCTTTCATCAATTCAAGCATTATCCCTACTTCTTAGGGATCTTCATCAGTGCTATTTTTCAAGTTTTTTTTTGTTATTTAAACTCCCTTTCGGATTTTCAATTTAAGTTTTCCTTTTTTTTTCCTTTTCTTTGTTTTATTTTTGTTTTGCTTTTTTTTTTCTTTTTTGCATATTATGTCCTTCTTATTCCTCATTTTCCCTTAATCTATCAATAACATTTTCATCAAAATTTCCAACATTCCCATTACAAGTTTGTCTTAGTTCAATTTAAGATTTTCCACTTCGAGCATTCACATTAGATCAAAATGCACTTTTAAAGGATGTAACGCAAGTTAGGGTGAGGGGTTATGAAAGAAATAGATAACATAAGCCCAAAATTAATTTGAAGGGTTATAAACTAAATGATCATTTATTATCATAAGAAGCAGCTTAGTTTTTTGTCCCATTCTTCATCAATTCTCTCTTTTTTTTCACATTTTTTTGATTTGCACTTTACATCCATTTTTAGGAAAAATCTAAGTGCCAAATAAGGGTTTTTTTTCCCCCTAAAGTCATTATAGACCTTTATTTTCTTGTTTCGTTGTTTTTCTCTTTGTGATTAAACTTTTTTCAAACTTTGTCCTCAATGTGAATGGGATAGCACATGAATAGACTCAAATGGGATAGCACATGATTAGGGTTTATTTCAAAAAAAATTTAATAGACTCAAATGGGATAGCACATTCCTTGTGTGAAGAGTAAAAGAAATATGACCATTTCTTATTTCAAATATGAATACTCTTAATAAAGAATATTTATTGATTAAGAGTAAACTTGTAAGTGAACCATCACAAAAAATACACACTACATCATTTTCGTCTATAAATGAGCGAAATTCCCATGCTAGTTTTATTTCATAAAACTTATCCTTTTTTGCCTTTAATTATCCCAGTAGATTAAGAATATCAACTTATTAATTCCATCAATATGAATGATGCTTTCAAGATAAAATTATGAATTATTGTCATGATTATCTGAACATCAATTATTTAGAACATGAGAGTAAGTGAAATATGAAAGGTATGCATATAAAAACAATGGAACAAATGAGGAAATGTAATGAAAATGCATATGTCACTTTATTGAAATGATGAAAGATAAATAAAAAACTGGTATAAAAGACTCGAATGTTCCAAACTTACATTACTTCTTAAAGTTTTTAAGGTAACAGATAGTTATATAAATTTCTTCAAAATTATGCCTAGTGTGGCTCAACAAAAAGTTTTTGATGACACATGTCCTTACTTCTAGATCAAAATTCACCTATCCATTTTTTATCAAACTTTGCACATTACACTTCAATGTTGGGTATTTTTTGTAAAATGGCCAATAATCCCAGGATGATAGCCACAAATAACATTAACATCATACCACTTTGGGTAAAAAGGCTTCATAAGTTTTGAATAAATTGGTGCGATCAAATACTTTTCAATTAGTTGAAGGAGTAGTTTAGTGTATGTTATAGAAATTAGATCTAATAGAGCTTTTTCTCTTTTTACCCCATTCTTAGGTTAAGCAATTGGTCAAAAGTTGAGTAAGTATATGACTGGTTGATGAGCATAAAGACTTAAAGAGACATTATTGATAGTTGGATGTATGGTTGGTACATCGAGTTATGCTCACTGTAGGGTTAAGTCTCTAACTTGTTACCGTTCATGAATTACAGCTTAAGAATTTTTTTCTTTCTTTTTTAGCATAGCTCCTTTCTTTGTATTACTACCTTCAAACTTTTCATTCTTGATGGTATTTTCAATGATCTCTTTAAAAATTATCATATCATTACAACATTTTCAATCATCCTTTCATAGTAAAGAGTCTTGAGAGTATTGACAGACAAGATTGTGATCTTTTTTACAGTGAGCAGTGATTAAACTTAGGCAGCAATATCCTTTCATCTCTAAGTATATTCTTTGAAACTTTCAGAATCTTTCTTTTATATGCTTTGTAGAGACATGCAATCTAGTACCAAATCTATAATATGTTTGTATTATGCAATGAAAGCCCTTACAAGTTCTCTCCATCCATAAATGTGAGATCTATCCAGTTACAATACACTTAACAGCTAAATTAGTAAGATTGTCTTAGTAAATATGGATGAGCAATTTTTTATTATGAGTGTATGTAGCCATTTTGGAACAAGACATCGTAATATATATGAAAGGGCATTTGGTTCCATCATACTTTTTGATCTTAGGCACTTTAAACTTTGGTAGAATCATAACATCAAGAACCAAGTATAATCCAGTAGCATCCATTAACCTATAAAAGTTTGTTTTTTCAATGGCTCTAAGCTCTTTTTTATAAGATCTATCTTTTAATAACCAAAGCTTTCTTTAGTTTCACTAGTGCCTATCTTCAGCTTTTTTTATTCCTTGAAACTATCAAGATTTAAATCTTATATAAGATCAAATGTCTTGATGTCAAGAATAGAAAAAATGAAAACATGAGAGTAGTTATTGGCATGTCAATCTACACATAAAGATAACTTACAATGAATGACATTTGGTGCTAAACCTCTTGAGATGCATGTGCTGAATATGGGCCAAAACCAAGAAGTATAGTGGATCAGTCTCATTTTGTATCACTACTTTTTTCACCACTTTCTTCTCATTGCTTATATATTTTCAACAATTCAATAATAGTTTTCAACTAACCATTCAATTTTTCTTATGCTTTTTCAAACTTTTGGAGGCAAAGAGTATTTTTTTTTTCTTCTATGATCCTTGCTTAATATCTAGTGTTATAGCGCCTCAAATTTTTTGAAGATTTAGCTATCCTTGAATCTTAATTTTTCATAATTTTTAAGAATTAGGATGACTTATTATCATGCACTTTGAAAAGATATTTATGTATGAATACATTAATACATAAATGCAATGAAGAGGATTTACACATAACAATTGTTAATAAAGAAAATCTTTATTGAATTGAAAGTTATTTCCAACCAAAACCAATATTACATCCATGAAAAAGCTAAAGTTTATTATAAAAAATAATCTCTAATTTGTCAATATTGGCCTTGTATTTTCTTACAAAAAATCTAGTAGTTCTTGGCCATGTACTCCTACTGGTGGCACCCTTATCTTTCATTCTTCAACTTTTTTTACCATGTCCTTAGCTTTATAAGTAGCCATGGTAATTTGATTAAGCAAGCACTCCAACTAGTTATGCTTTCTCACATATGCCTTATTTGCTTGCTAACATTCTTCATTCACAATAATCATTTGTGTTCCAATTTTGATCACTACCTCATTAAGTATTTGGATGTGCTTTTATGCTTCGGTGAATATTTCATCATTTTTTTACATCTTTGCTTGTAATTGTCCATTTTTTTTCAAAAGTTGGGCTAACTCACGATTAGCAGATGACTATGTAATGTTGAGATAAAAAAAAATGATTCTTCCATTCATGCCTTTTCTTGTCTAAGTGTTTAAACATTTTTATCCATTTTTCCTTCTAACTCCCTTTTTAGCCTTTTATTTTCAAACTGCAATTCATTTTTTTTCAACTTAGAGCTTTCTTTTAGCGATTTTCACTGTCAATAGGGGATCAAGATTTGATGATTTCATTAGGCTATTTAAGTTATTTTTTTAGGGATTTTAATATCTTTACCTCACATAATGTGCCACACAAAGTACTTAAGGATAACCTCTTTTGAGCGTCTCCACCTATCTTCTTTTTGAAGGAAATTTCAAGCTTGCAAGGCTTTGACTATCTTTATGTAAGCATCAATTTCAACATATAAGAACTCAATTTTACTAAGTTTGGAAGTGGCTGGATAAATTATTCATAGCCATATTGTCTTTGCATCATGATGGGAAAATAACTTATCGTACCCCAAAAGCCTAAGAGAAGAACTCAAAGCTTATCTTCATAACCATATAGCACTAGTCCATAAGGTATCAAAAAAGCTCATCATATCATATCTTAGCTAGCAAGCGTGCATAGAAATAAGATCCATGCTTCCTTGAATTTTTGTGTAAACGATTCATTTTTATAGAATTCTTTTATATGAGTGCTTTTAGTGAAATATGGCTTTCAAAATTTACCACCATTATTTTTTATATAACTTTTCATCCAAATGGTTAATAATTGAGCATATCTAATAAAACAGTCCTCTTTATTTCGACAACAATGATTTAAAGATCTAATAATTTCAAGTCAAAATTATAGAAATAGTTAATTTGGTCACCAAATTGATCAAAGAAATCCATCACTACTACATCAATATAGCCAATTACTTTTAAAAATACCATCATCCCATATAGAGCCAGTGCCATCAAATATATTCCTCTTTTAGTGTCAAAATATTTATATATAAAGTCACGAACAATGGACCAAGGAATACTAACACTTTCACCTTTTTCCTTTTACCCACCTTTTTATCAACAATTTGGATATCTACGACCATTATTTGAGCAAGCTTTTTTCGATAACCAATCTTTTACACCTTATCAAGATTGGCGAGATCCAAGCAAAGGAGAGTTGAATATTCTTTAATAATTGGCACAATGTCAACCTCATTGAACACAAAGCAATGTTATGAAAGGCTTTAAAACTGAACCATAGCCCTAATAAGCTTATCAGCAACAGGGACTGAAAGAAGTAATACAAGGTCCCCAAACTTTTTTTTGGAAAGTCTCATTGGTAGTGACACTCCATTGGTTTTAAATACTAACCAAATCGCTAGATCATTTCGTTTGAGATTGAGATGGATTTTTTAGGGTAGAGTAGTTACATAATTGGCTGGCAAACAATCACCTCTTTTAAGTTGAGCTTCTTCAAATTTCATTCTCAAGCACATAAGAAACTTTGATAGGCTTCTATGGATATAATCAAGATTTTTTTTTTTTAAGATTGTTTTATGGCAATCACTCCTTATGTAAATCTAATTATGCATGTATGCAAATAAGTAGAGAAAAAAAGGTTAGTTAACATAATAAAACATAAATTTACAAGAATAATAATTGTCCCATCATGTGTCTTATTTAGATTTTTTTTAATTAAAAAAGAAGATAGGGCTATAGCTTAAATTTGGATCCTTGGGGTTTATGTACACACTGGGTTCAAAAGCTTGACAACCTAAAGGCTTTCAAATTGTTTCTTACACTATCATCTATTATAAACTAGTAGGGTACCTCAATCCTCGTCCACCATTATAGACTCAAACGAAAATGACTCAATTTAAGTAAGAGTTTTTTCTAGCTCACATAGAGGTTATCATCTCACGAAAGTGTAGGTACTTGCTCCCTCTTAATAAAGGATAAAACCCAGGTATAGAGCTTATGTATGAATGCAAGTGTGGTGTGTGTAAAAGGATATGCCAAATAATTAAATAAATAGATGTGAATAAATAATATCTACAAAATAAACAAATAAAAAATCACAAACAAATAGGTTAGTCCACATGAAAATCATAAATAATTACATAATAAAAACTATCAAAGTAAGGCTTAAAATAACACATAACTAACTAATGGCTTGACTCATTAATATCCCCAATGAAATCGTCAAACTATTACAACGTTTAGGTTGGAAAAACCTACCTATTAGACATAAAAATCATGGAGTCACCACCAATACTTTTTTCCTAGGTGTGATTGGCCACTTTTATGAATTTATCATTTTTAAGGTTGCTCTAATCCTAACCTAAGGGTCCCTTAAAAGAATAAATTCATGTCTATATCATCATAACTAAGGCTTGGGAGTTGGTTACGTGCAAAAAAGATATTAACACCCCTTTATGCCCAAAATTAGTACCAAATTAACTATGTGTTATTTGATTTAAACCTTATCAAATATACTTTTTATCATATAAATAAATCAATTCCAATGCTTCTATTTATTTACAAAATAGGGTGATATAAAGATTTTATCAAAAATATCAAATAATCATGCAATCATACAATAAACATTAAATCATACCATGCAAAAATTATCATACAAATATATTATAAATCATACCAAATATCATGCCTAAATCATGCTAAAATATTCATGCAAGAATATCATGCAATATATTAATTATCATGCAATAATAACAATCATGTAAATATATAATATCATGCAAATATATTATAATGCATTAATATAAAATACCATGCAAATATATCAATAACCATTCATGCAAATATATAATCATGAAATCAAATCTAATCACACAAATATATTAGTAATTATGTAAAATCATGCAATTATGCACACAATAAATATAGAAACATACAATTAAATATCATTCAAATATAATATTAATCATGTAATAACATATACTATCATATCATACAATAAATATAAAATTATGTAATAATAATAAAAAATAACTATGCAAATAAATATATTAATAATCATACAATCACACAAATAAACTAATTAATAATCATGCAATTAAATATATAATCATGCAATTAACAACGTAAATTATACAAATAAACATGCAATTAAATATATAATCATGCAAAGTAATATACAATTAAATATATAATCATGCAATCACGCAAATAACTAAATTGATAATCATGCAAATAAATTAATAATTATGTAGATAAATCAATAATCATGCAAACATATTAATAGTCATGCAAATTCATGCAAAAATAAATACCATGCAATAAATATAAAAATAAGAGTAAGCAATTAAATATTATAAAAGTTATACAAAATAAAAAAAAAATGAAAGCAAACATAACCTCAATGGATAACGAATTCCAATAATTTTTCACCTTTTAAAAATTAATGCTTCCTACTATAAATCTTAGTCTTTCTTCCAAAAACTCCAATTAGATTTTCTTATAAATTTTTTGCTTGATTGCTTTGTCCTTGTTGATTCAAAACTTTACCCAAATTTTTTCTCTTTTCAATAACCTTTATTTGATCTTAAAGTCAATTGCTGTGAGATCCTCTTCTTAATCTTAAATTCAAGGTCCTTATATAATAATTGAATCCCTTTCTATTTGAAAAAAAATTAATTTAACCGAATTTAGGATTTTTCTTCAAATTTTATTCTCTGTGTAATCTTCTTTTTTTCAATAGATTAAGCTCTAAGTCTTTCCAAAATTATTCAATCATTAAAGTTAAAATATGATATAGAATCCAATAGTTGAATTAAATCTAAGATTTTTCATGCAAAATCTCACATTTTTTCTTTTTTATTTTTATCTTTTTTTATTTTTGTACCAATTGATTTTGACTCTTTTGACTAAAAAAACAAAAATTAAATAAAAAATTAAACTAAAAAAATAAATACAAATAAAATTTATGGCTTAATCTTTGAGCCCAAAATTTATTTTTCTAATTAAGATCCAATTGCACAATCAAAATCAAAATTCAAAGTCCAATAAATTTTGAAAAATCTCTTGACAAAATGAAGTATCTATAATATACAATTGATATCTCATAAAAAATTAAAATTTTTATGATAAAATTGAATATATTTTACTCTAAAAATAATCAATCATAACTATTCTTTTCATTTAATGATTCTAAAAATTATATACATCTCATCACTATTAAGATCTAATTCAAAATCATGAAGAAAACGTTTAAAAAAAAAAAAGAGATGTGCATCAAAATACAAAAGATATTATTGAATGATGAATTACATCATAAAATAATTATTCACATACCTTCTCTCATTTGTTCTTAATCAAATAGCTACACGAAATATTAAAACAATTAGCAAATGTCTATCAAAAGAAAAAATAAAACAAAAAGATTACATAAGAAAAAAATAAATAGCTTTGAAAGAAAAGTTGCAAATAGTATTATCATTGAATGGTAATTAGGATGTATATATATATATATATATATATATATGTATGTATGTATGTATGTATCAAATTGATAAGTATTTTTTAATTTAAAAAGTTGTTAATAATGAAACAAATAAAATGGACATGCACATCCATGAAGCAGCGAAAAATATGAGCAAAATGAATAAAGGGAAGTCTAGCTGGAAAAAGAAGGTTAAAAACCAGAATATAACACAGACAGAAAGGAGTTTACCTTAGGGAAAAAAGGAGATGACGAAATGGAAGTGGCCATTATAAGCGAGGCTGAGACAGTAGAAACCATGGCAAAAAACATTAGAGATAATGAGCAAATGGAAGGAGGACTTTTGCTAGAAACAGCGGAGGCTGGGAGCCAGCCCCACAGACAATCATGAAGTGCTTATTATGGAATTGCCATGGGCTTGGGAACCACGCGCAGTTCAAGCCCTTCGGCAATTGCTGAGGTTTGAAGAACCCCATGTAGTTTTTTTTAATGGAAACATAACTACATGCTAGGAAGATGGACGGTATTAGAAGGATATGCGGTATGAAATCCTGCTTTAGTGTTGATTAGAGGTGTAATCTATCAAATTCGAGTCGATATAATATGAAGGTCGAGCTCAAGCTTGACTCGAAATAGAAATCAAACTATTCAAGCTCGCTCGATTAAGCTCGATTAATATATAAAAATAATTTTAATTATTATATTTAACAAAATTTTGATTATTTATACTCAAACTCAGACTCGAATACGATATATTTTATTAATTAAAATAATTAAAAATATATTAAAATATAAAAGTTCAATTAGGCTCACGAGTATTCAAGTCGAATATAAAAATGCTCGAACTTGACTCAATCGATAAGTTAAGCTATTGAGCTCAATAATAATCTAACAGAATTCAAGTTTTATTCAAGTCGAACCTAAATAGTTTATAAGTATTAATATATCATTTATACCCTTGGTGTTGATACAGAAGGAACTAGAAGAGGCTCGGCGATGCTTTGGAAAGATGGTATCAATCTTCGACTCTTGAGTTTTTCGAAAAAACACATTGATATGATGATCCAGGGTAGAGAAGGAACTCAGAAATGGAGAATAATAGGAATTTATGGAGAGCCTGATACAAAAAGGAAGCGGCTTTCGTGGAGCATATTGAGGAACTTAGCAGTACAATATAATAGACTATGGATGTGTATGGGGGATTTCAATGAAATTGTTTGGTCCCATGAGAAGTTAGGGAGATGCCAAAAAAGTGAATGTCAAATGGAAGATTTTTTAAAAGCCTTATAGGATGTTGGACTTGAGGACCTAGGATACCAGGGGCAATGGTTCACATGGGAACGAGGAAATAGAACCACAAATAATGTTTGTGAAAGACTTGATAGGAGTGTGGCTAATTGAGATTGGGAGGAATGGTTCCCACAATACTAGCTGTCTCATTTGGTATCGAACGTGTCTGACCACATACCAATATTGGTTACCACAGAAAGCAGGAGAGGGCAAAATAGTGGCAGGAAGAAAAATAGGCGCTTTCGATTTGAAAGTATGTGGGTAAAAGTTCGGGCTTGTAAGGAGGTAATAAAGGGGGCTTGGCAGGAAAGCTTTAGTGAGCCTTTAATTGATAGGCTGGGATCCACAGGTCAAATTCTTGCAAAGTGACATCAAGACCATTTCATGGCCACACAAAAGAAGATAAAAAGGATGTCAAATAAGCTCCAGGCACTAAGCTATGTTGTGCCGAATCAATCCACTATGGCGAGCATTGGGACAACTAAGGAGGAATTGAACAAGGTCATTGAAATGAAGGTATCTAATTGGGCCCAACGATCACAAGCCGATTGGAAGAGGATCACAACACTACCTTTTGTTTCATGCTAGAGCAAGCCAACGTAAACGATGTAATGTCACTAGAAGGTTGGAGAATAATAATGGAATTTGGTGTGAAGAGGATAATGAGATCATTGATATTGCCATTAACTATTTCAACCAACTATTCCAGAACTAAGGTGGTGGACAAAGTACAGACAGTTGAAAATCGAGTGCCCGATGAAATGAACAGTCTCTTATTAACAAAGTTTACAGTTGAGGAGGTCCAGACAGCCATAAAACACATGCACCATTTGAAGGCATCTGGGCCAGATGGTATGACTGCACTCTTTTATCAAAAATTTTGGCATGTAGTTGGCGATGATGCAATTAGGTTTTGTCTTAATTTTCTTAATAGGGATGAGAATCTAGGAGAGATTAATCATACTAATATTGATTTGATTCCTAAGGTAAAAAACCCTTATAGCATTGCCCAATTTAGACCTATTAGTCTGCACAATGTCTTGTATAAAATTATAGTTAAAGTGATGGTTAATAGATTAAAATTGATCTTACCAAATTGTATTAGTGAGAACCAGAGTGCTTTGTTCTGAGGCGCCTCATAACAGACAATATCCTAGTTGCCTATAAGCTTTTCCATTTTTTAAAGAATAAGAGGAAAGGTCGAAATGGGTACTTTGCTTTGAAACACGACGTGAGCAAAGCATATGATAGGGTTGATTGGGTCTTTCATAGAGATATGATGAGTGGAATGGGTTTTAGACCTAGATGGATCAACCTTGTTATGCAATGCATTACTATTGTTTTAGATTCTCTTATTGTAAATGGTTGTATCACTAAAAAGTTCTGGCCAGGGAGGGTTCTTAGACAAGGAGATCCGTTTTCCCCATATTTATTCCTGATATGTAGTGAAGGCCTATCATTGTTGTTAGCCAAAGCTCAGATAGAAAGCTCTATACATGGAGTTTAAGCTAGCCGAAATAGGCCCATAGTCACTCATCTACTCCTTGTAGATGACAGCTTATTGTTTGCTAAGGCAACGTCAAGCGAGGGCGAGAAGGTGAAGAACATGCTACAGAAATACGAAGATAGCTCTAGACAACAAATCAACTTTGATAAGTCAACATTATTCTTCAGAAAAATACGGATCACCGTCAGAAGGAAGAGCTTACAAAGATGTTTGGAGTACAAGCTACAGGGAATCCTAAAAAGTATCTAGGTCTACCATCAATAATGGGAAGGAGCAAAGTTAAAGCCTTTAAGGAAATCAAGGAACGAGTCAAAGCAAAGATGAAAGGATATAGTAATAGGTGTCTTTCACAGGGAGGGAAAGAAATCTTCATCAAGGCAATATTACAAGTTGTCCCTACCTATGCTATGAATTGTTTTATGATGCCAAAAAACTTTTATAGAGAAATAAATAGCATCATAGGCCAGTACTGGTGGAAGCAAGGCACAAAATCGAAATGACTACATCGGCTGAAATGGAAGGATTTGTGCGTACCAAAGACAAAGGGAGGATTGGGCTTCCGAGAAATTGTGTTTAATACAGCTTTGCTCGGTGAAAAATGTTAGAGACTTCTAATCTCAAACAACACCTTAGTAAGTCAGAATTTGAAAGCAAAATATTATCTAACCAAGCCGTTCATGTAGGCGAGTCTGGGACATAATCCATCCCTTACATCGAGAAGCATTAGGGAAACCAGAAAGGTGCCGGAAAGAGGACTAAGGTGGAGAGCTGGAAACGGACAATTCATAAGGATTTCAGAGGATAACTGGCTACCAACAAGATTGTCCTTCATAATTCAACCACCAACAGAAAATACTGGAGGAATATATCTTGTGGCCCATCTTATAAACCAACAAAGTATGCACTAGAGCAAAGAGCTACTAAGTAAGTTTTGTACCCTGGAAGACATGAAGGTAATCTGTGGATTGCTTATTAGTATGCTAAATAGACCGGATCAACAAGCATGGCATTTTGAGAACAAAGGTATGTATTCTATTAAAAGCGGTTATAAACTGTTAATGGAAGAAACACAGGGAATTGAGATAGTTTTGAAAATTCACGAGTGAATATGGCAAATGTGTGAAAGAAATTATGGGGAGCATCAATCCATCCGAAGATGAAAATGGTGCTTTGGTGATTTTACCTAGAAATACTTCCAACCGTGGTGAATTTGGCCAAAAGGAAAGTAGAGACACCCAGTATATGTCCTTGATGTGAAAAGGCAGATGAAACTGTATTGCATGCAGTGATACAGTGCGAACATGCAATTGAAGTCTGGAAGAATCTCAATATGTTCAAAGAAACATGGAATAACATCATGGATGTTGCCACATTGGTGATGCATGTATGCAATCAAATGACAGATGGGCAATTGGAATTGTTTTTCACGACGGTCCGGGGGAGATGGAGGGAAAGGAATAAGGAGACAAATGGAGAACGAAGGACCAACCACAGGTTACTGCACGGTACATTCAGGAATACAACACTAAATTTAGGATAACACAGGAAATGAGAGTTAGTCAAACGAGTTCTTCTAAGAGGTGGATTCGACCAACCGAGAGGAGAGTGAAGATAAACTTTGATAGAGCTTTCAACCACCATGAGCAAAAGGGAGGTGTAGGAATAATTATGAAAAACTGCCATGGATGCGTGCTTGGGGCAGTAGCTTTACAATTACATGAAGTATTTGACTATTTTCAAGTTAAAGCAAAAGCAGTAGTGCATGCACTAAAATTCGCATAGGAAATGAGAATTACAAATATCACGTTGGAGGGAGATTGCCTGATAGTGGTTAGAAGGCTAAAGATGTTGAAACCGAATTAGTCACCCATTTGGGTCATTTTAGAAAAAGCCAGATGGCACTTAGCAAACTTTCACTCTTGCCAAATTCTTCATTATTGAGGTCTGGAAACAAAGCTGCAAACCAGCTTGCTAGATATAGCATGCAACTTGTTAATGATGAATTTTGGGTAGAGGATTACCCTGCTGTAATTGATGATATGATACATGAAGAATGTAACCTATTTGAGTGATGAATGAATCATCCTTAATTTTTTTTTTTTTTTAAAAGTTATATATGTGTTTTTTAATTTTAAAAAATCAAACACTAAAAAATTATATGAAAATTTATATAGATAAATATCATATTTGAAATTTTTAAATTTAGATATCTCTATTGATTTAAGTTGAATTTTTTTAAGTTTTAAATTATTATTATAACTTAATTTCTATTTTTAAAAGGCTAGCATCATAGCGTCATGTTTTTTGTGTAACCAACTTGTAATCCACTTTTTCCGTTTTTTCTCATCCAATTTTATCTTAAATTTTGATTAATTTAAATAAGATAACTTTAAGTAATTTCAAATTTTAAATTTAAAGATTTGATATTTTTTTTAATTTTTGATCACATAATAATTTTACATATCATTTTATGCGTCAAAAATATAAATCATCGATGTAAACATTTACATGACATATCTTATCAAATATCCATATATCTTATAATATAATATTATATATGATATATGATTTATTTAATTGGTAATATCATTTATCTTCGTGAAAAAGCGTCATTATTGGACGGAATATTATTGAGAGATTCTATTTTCTCCTCTTATTGCTTACTTTTTCTCTCTTTACATGTGATAATTTCTCCAGTCTTTTAACATCCCAATCCCCTTTCGCTACCCTCTTTTATTTATAGCACTTTTTCCACTTTCTCTTTGTGAACAAAACAAACAAATCTTTATTTTTTTATTCTGTCTATATATTTTGTCTTACAATTGATTGGAAGAATTAATGTTGCTTCAATGATAACAAAATAAAAGATAATTCATGAAACTCATAAGATCGGTCTTACGTTTGACATGATTTAATTAGTGGTAAACTTCATCTTACATTTTCTATTATTATAATTATAATTCCAAAAAATTGTCTTAGCCTGGTATGATGTATGGTCTACCTAATAAAATTAATATAAGAAATTAGGAAGAAAAAAAAAAGAAAAGAAAAGGTTTTTGAGATAATTTTTATCAGCTCAAAGTTAACATAGAGTAAATATTATTTGACTAATTCGCATCATCTGGCCTTTACTATTGTTAGTTCCTAAAATATTTGGGAAAATGAAGATTTGAAGAAAAATGAAATGCGAAATGAATATATATTTTATCATAAAATATATAATTTAAATTTTATTTAAATTTTTACTTAATTCATTATCGTGGTTTTTTTTTTTTTTAAGTTTTCCTTATAATTAATTAGTTTCATGAATCAAATACAACTATAAATGTTTTTTTTGTTTAATTTATTTTATTTATTTCATTTTGATTATAAACAATAATGTAGGTTGATTTACATTAATAACTTCGGGATCTTAACCGCAATGGCAAGGTGAATTGAACTAAAACTATCTTATAATTGTACAAAAATAAACAAATTAATTAATTTTGTTGCTTGTTTTCTCTTTCAATTTTTATTATCTTATTTTTTTACTGTAGCCCAACGATAGGTAGAGTGATTATAAGTGCTGAATTTTGAATTTCCAACTGTTGATATTATTAAATTTATTTGCTAGAATATTACTTACGATATCTCTTAACTTTCTCATACCATTTAAATATTTTAACATTTTCGTCCTTTCTCTACAAAAATATATTTTTTACATGTTACTAATTAGTTGGCTCAGGAATATGAATGGAAAAATTAACAGTTGTATGTGTCCAATATACACACGTAATACATGGAAATTTAAACATAATATAACTAGTTGAAAGATTTATAGTTTGACATTGTAACATTGCAAAAAATATATATAACAAGATACTTTTTTGCTCCTTTCTATGATAATATAGGCTACATGTATAAGATGCGTAGCAATTAATCCAAAAGTATATATTATATAATTCCTGCTTAACCTTAATTAGTTCATCGATGGAAGTTAAGATTCAACATTCAATTTTTTTTTTTTTAATTGGCACGCTATAGTTAATTTCAATTCTTTCTCACTTTTGTGTTTTCAATTTGTATAATAAAAATTATTAAAAAATACGAAAAGTAAATAGAATCCATTTGAATGAAAAATGAGATTAATTTTTATGATATTAAAAATAACGATGATAGTGAAATTAATTATTGTAACAATGAGATTGAGTATTATAACGTTGAGTTTAAAATTAATGGTAAAATATATATTTGGATATAAATGCAGCGGTAGCGATGAAGTAAAGTGTTATGAGAAGAAAAAATGACAATTAAAGATTTTAGATTAAAACTTATATATAATAAATCTTATAGCATACATTTGATATTTTTTAAATTAATAAATAATTAGAAATTATTTAAATTATTTTATATCAAATAATATTTTTGTTAATAAATTAAAAATTAATAAAATTATTTTTATATCAAATAACACTTTTGTTATTAAATATTTGAAAATTGTTTTTATGTATATGTTAATGTTATTTAACATTTAAAATCTTTAAAATTTTATTTAATAAATAGTGAAACATTATTTTGGATTAAAATAACATATTAAGGAACAGATGTTAGGATTTTAGCAAATAAAAACTCATTTAAAGGTATAACGAGGATAAAAAAATTTTAATGGGGATAAAAGAGTCCAATGCATACATTAGTGATCCACTATATCTATGAGTATAATTGAGTCGAGTCAAATTGATACAATGAAAAATTCAAACTCAACTTGAAATTCGTTGCTCGAAACTTGACTTAAGCTCAATCAAGTTTTAAATTTTAAGTTTGACTCAAGATAAAAGTTAAGTTATTTGAACTCATTCGATTGGACTCATTTATTAAATAAAAAAATGAGCTTAATTTTCATACTTAACTTCAAGCTCAATTATTTGTTTTTAAATTCGAGCTCAAGCTCAAATTAATATATATATATGAGTAAAATAGTAATTTTTTAATTAAAATAATAAAATATATATTAAAATATAAAAACTAGATTAAGCTCGTAAGCTATTCAAGTCAAACATTAAGAAGTTCAAATTCGATTCGTTCAATAAGTCAAACTGCTTAAACTCGAACTTAACTTAACAATGATCAAGTCAATTTTAAATTTTATCGAGTTAAATTTAAATAATTTACGAGTACTAATATATCATTTGTACTCTTATTCTTAAAATTTTAGATGGGATGTGGATTCTAATTCTTTCTCCTTCTCAGGGTATAATTATAAACTAGAAAACTTAACTAGAAGGAATCGGTAAAAAAAATTTTATGTGATATATGGTAATCTGTCTGATATTCGAATTGTATCCAAAACTTTCCAGTTGTGAAAAAAAAAATACAAGTTGTCTAATAGAACTCTTCCTAACCTATAGTAGTTGACATGTCAAGAAAGTTTTATGTGAAATAAAAGAACAAAAATAGATTCATTGAGGTTAATTAGTGAATCACGTCCACTCCATATTCCTTTTTGTCTAATCCACAATTGGAGTTTCGGCATGGGCCAAATATTCAATTATACCACAAATCATGTTCTCCAAACATGACTGATGGTGCGATTGAGCCAAAAAGCTGGCCCAGCTGCACCTCGTTGGCCCTTCAGTAAAATCCAAACGAGCCTTTAAAGTCCATTTGGATCCTTAGTTGACTATGGCGTGGTGCAATTGGTACATCCAATCACACTGGTGACTCATTTGGATCACTTTAGTGTGGCACAAAGAAGTTTTTTTTATCATGCTATTGTCTTAATTTCTGACTAGAGCTCAAAGGTCTAGTAAAGATTTTGAATCTTTCACCATAGCCCTTCTTCCTATGGACAAAATTGCTCATAACACTTAGCATTTTTTTTTTTTGTTTAACAATTTTTAAATAAATTCTTTAATTTAAGATAAAAATTAAAAAAATTATAATTATAAGATAAACTAATTAATAAACAGCTAGAAATTGAATAAATATATAAATAAATAATAAATTGAATAAATAATTTTAGTAATTTTCAATTGCTTAGTAACTTCAAAAATATTAAATAATTTAAATTTTTTATTATATACAAACTTTAGCTTAATAACCTTTGTAGCCATTTTTTACTATATTTTATCTCACAATTATTGTTACTTTGTATCTAAATGCATAACTCGTCGTTGATTTTAATCTCATCATTATTGTTATTTTTAAGCTCATTAGAACCAAATCTCACGATCATCCAAATGAACTATCAATTGATAAGTTCATATATAAATGATTTTAAATTTGATGACTATCAGTTTTGATACTTTCCGATAAAAAAGGCAATTCTAACACCTACAAAAAGTCAATATATCATGTATTTGTGCTTTTTGGGCTTATAAGTTTTTTTTCCTTAAAAGGATTTTTATTTAATGAAAAAAGAAAATTCAGATTTACTTAAAAATATACATATACCAATCATTATATAAAAAATGCTCAAATGATTTTTCTAATGGCTTTATCCAGTTAAAAGACCAAAACCTTGAATCAAAAAGAAAATTCATTTTTGGAAAAAAATTTTATTGGGATCCAACTGAAAAATAAAAATAGTAAAGTCGATTAAGGCCTAGTTTAACATTACTATTGTAGAGGGATTCTTTGTTGAGATGAGGAAACATTACAAACATGTAGAACAGGATGTGGTTTGAGAGACGACGAAAAGGAAAATTGGAGTAGACACAAAATATTGAGTGCAACGGCAAGTGGTAGTATGTGGTGATGTAAGGTTGAGTAAGGAAGAGAATAAGGTTGAGAAAAAGATTTAGGATAAGAAAATTGTAGAGAAAATTGAGTAAATTTATCAAAAGTCTCCAAAAATTTCCCAATGAATTGTGAAAACTCTTATTTATAGGTTTCAAAATTAGAAGTTACATATCTTGAATATTTAATTGTAATAATGGTGAAATTGACATTTATAAAAGGTGTTAATGTATTAGATATGAATAATGGGACAATTGATCATTACAAAAGGTGTTAATGTATTGATTAATGAGAGTTTAATTAGTTTTTAATGATAAGCATAGTGAATATAAAAGTTTACTATCTGTTATAAAAGAAAGAGAGAAGCACTAATACTTTAAAAAAGGGTTAACATGAGACCTCTTAGCTCTTTCCATATTTGATCCACTAAGCCAAACTCTCCGAACCATGTAAAATAAGTGATATTTAAGTTTAGGGATGCCAATAGAGGTTTGACAAGAGAGAATTCAATATTGAATGAGAACAAAGCATTGAAAAGAATGAATGCTAAGTTGATGAATGAAAATGATTGTTAAAGAATATATGCTTGTAGAATGAAATCTAATGACTTATTTGATGAAATAGCTATATTGAAAATTGAGAATTAAGTGATGCATGAAAGATTGAAAAATGTCAAGATAGATGCAATAATGGAAACAAAGGCAAAGAGGTTATATAAATTAGCTTTCATGTTTACTATATTAAGTTTGTTGTATTTTATATTTGGAGTATACGATGATGGTATAGTGAGGGATAATTTGTTGGCTCTTTTATGACTAATTATGTATGATTTATATTAATGGTAAACTAATAATGGTATGTAAGGATTTTATTGTCAATAAATATTTGTTTATGAAAGAAGTTCTTTTTTTTTCACTTTTTTGAAAATGTTTTATTGTAGTGAAATGAATACAAATTGAATATAACATCACAAATTAACTTGGTTTCCATTTCAAATTGAATCAACAATGAAATATTGATTGCATTTCAAAAACTATGCTTCACAAATTCTGTTTGGATTTGAATCCATATAACATCATAAAGTAACAAGATCACAAAGCTCTTTTATAATATTCAATTAAATTAAACCAAAGGCAACCTAAATCATTTGGTTTAATATGGTTCAACCAAAATAATAACAAAAATCAATCTCCTTAAACCAGATAATAGCAAAAATAAAAAGCAACAAAATTAGTCTCCAATTATCATCTGATGCAGTCTAATCTAGTAAACCTAAATTAAAACAAACTTGAATTTGGTTCAACATAAACCTAAACCTAATTGAATCCAAAACTTGGTATAATTTATCCCAATAAACAAAAAACAATGAAGTTGGTCTTCAATGATCATCTGATGTTTAAACATGTTTTTTCCCCATGATGGATGCTAGTTCAACTGTATGATATTGTTATGAGATTGATACGGAGGCCATTGCATTTCGTATTGTAATTTTTTGAATCTTTTTGTTCTTACAAATGAATAAATCAATGGTTACTATAAATTAAAAGTTTATACTTTATAGTAGATTGAGTATAGTTTGAAGATTTACCAGCAATTGATTCTTAGTAATGTATGACCGATAAATCATGCCTCTTCTTCCAATAATCAGCTTACCAAGTCTACCAAGCTGTTATATTGAAATACAATAAGGTATAAGTACTAAAACCAATAACAATTAATCAAAAAAGTGACAAATAAACTACTTACATTGAATACTAAAATTTTACTATCAAGATTTTGGTATAACCCAATCCTTTTTTGATATAGCCATGATTTTTCTTTAATTTTATCTTTTCTTGAATTGTTAGCCTTAATCTATACAACTGAAGGAATAAAACTCACAACTTATACACAATAACAATCAAGCTATTATTAAAAAGATAATACACCATAAACATCATAATACAGACACTAATCAGTAATAAAGAAATATCCAAAATAATTTTACCTTCCTAAGATTGTTTTTATCAACACTTTCAGCACTTGAGTACATTGTTTTCTTTTTCTCAGACCCTAAAATATCAATAATGGCCTATAGCCCATTTAAATTAATAAATATAATAACAATAACTAATCATTAACAGTCTAAATCATAATAGTGGAATATCCTATTACCTTGCTAGAATTTTCTTTATCAGTATTCTCAATATTAGTAAACATTATTCTCCTTTTTTGATGCCTTAAACTATCAATAATTGCTTATAACAAGTCAAAACAATTAATAAAATAACAAAACTAATCATAAAATACATAGTAAACCACATGTCATAAAATATATAAAGTAATTGACTTATATATTCGGCTATTTTAAAACAGCCTAACTTGTTATGACCCTTTTCATGACAATAATCACATGTCATCATCTTTCGTACCATTGACTTCTTAGACCCATTTTTTTGTTCAAATAGTTCCTTTCTTCTTTTTTTAGCAGGTCTACCTAGCATCATTTTGTCTAAATAAGGCATAACTAGTCCATTAATACTTTTTAGCCAAAACAATCTTCTTTTAATAGGGTTTAACATGTGTATATATGCACATAAATATGTTTTTCTATTGAATCATAAACTTAAATAATTGATAATATTAGTCTCTTCATATAGTATAGCACTTATAGCATGCTTATAAAGAATCTCATTTATATCTCACTTCCTACATAAACATAAATGCTTGCTTAATATGACAGTGTAACTCTCTCTATATGAAGTACATTTTCTCAATAAACTCCATGGTTGACATTCCATGCAACCTCTCACTTAGCCAAAAGCCTTTTTAACTTTTCAATCTTTTCTATAATCCTTAGGCCATAATCAATCTTTCATTATTTACCCACATGCTCTCTTTTTTGAACCAATCTTTCATAAAATAGAATATAATCTATTTTAGCATGCTAATGATTTGCTTACACGTAACTTCTAAAAACATACCATTAAAAGTTTCACACATATTGTTATCTATTATATCACATTTAATGATATTAGCAAAAAATGCTTGGCACCAATCTTGGACTGGCCATTTCTTTAGTAAATTTCCTTTGCAATCAAACTTTCATGAAGTCTTTCCATAACTTGTAATTGTTTCTGCAACTATGGCAAGATAGAAGACCTAACACATTTACAAAATTACAACTACAGGTTTTTTTCTCTATGCCTCTTCCTCCATATTGTAGTGGTATTTGTATCCATAATTGCCCATGCAATTGGAAACATTTGATTGTTCACATCTCTACCAATAACCACAAGCAATTAGTCCTTGACCAGCTATTTAAAAAAATACCCATCAAGTTCAACACTATGTCTACACCCCTCTAAAAATCTTTTCTTTAAAATTTCGAAGCATATATATATATATATATCTTTTCAAAAGTAGGTATTGAATAAAGGGTTATCTTCTTAGATGTGATAAAAATTGTACTACCAAGATTTGTTTCATTCAATTCCTCCACATAACCATTCAAAGTTGATAATTCATCATTGTATTTCTCTTTTATTTTTTTTTATCACAATCCCCTTCACTTCCATACACACATCATATGACACAATCATCCCTAACTCTTTTTTTATAAATGCATTTAAATGCCTAGACTTAATGAAGGGCATTGTAGTTGTATGTTTACAATACTTTCGTGTAAACATAAAAGTTGTAACCCTTTTGTTTTTTATGTAGGCAAGCATGAATGCTTAGACACATATGTTTTAACCATATATGTTTTATTACTACTATACCATGAACAAATAATAACCCACTTATAGCCTTTGGCATTACATATTACCTTCACTTTTAATTTGTCATTCTTCTTGAACTTGAACTTAAATATTTTTCTTGTTAGAAATTTATAATGAGCATCTTTAAACACCTTTATATTCAAAAATTTAAGTCCAAGCTCAAATTCTATTAATAGAGCTCCAATATTATAATAAGTTCTGCTAGACTATCATTTGCATTTGACCCATCATTAATATCCTTATAATTGTTAGGGTTTAAAAATTCAAAGTACTCACTGATGTAATCATCAACTTTGTCATTCTCAGCTCTAATATCCTCACACCATCATTAGCTTATTACCAACATTACCTTCACCACCATTATTACCTTTTTCACTAGCATTAACTTCAACACCATCATTACCATTATCATTCAAATTCGAGTCACCTATACACATTTGTTTTAACTTCTCAACATAAACCCTCAGATTCTACCTAGTAGCCTCTAATTCATTATTATTATTTGAATCATCATTACTCATTCATGTTACATCCACCATAAAATCATCACCAACATCATTCGAATTAGTTTCCTTATTAGTAACATAGCTAGCAATGAAATTAATTTCATTCACATCTACATCATTATTAAGTTTTTTGGCTTTCCTATCAGCACATACCCATCCTTCTTACCCTTAACATGGCCTTCAATGACATCCATTTCATTTTAATTTCTTTCATTGTTTACCTTAAACTTAGCATCACTATGAAAATCACTTAAGGTAGGTTTACGTTGTCTAGTAGGTTCATTACTCTTAATCACAACAACCTCATTACCTTCACCAACTTCAATCGATTCAAGCAGGGCATTAGAATGTTATTGTCAATTTGACCACCCAAATGTTCTACATATATATATGGGTTTCCTCATCTTTAACTAATCACCAAATTTTCTTATACATTCATTTGCTTTTATTAACAACTTTAACCATGTACTTAATGTTTTGTTTGTCTCAACATAGTAAACTTTAACCCTGTTTGATAAATCATAACCTAAATACTTCACTATTCCTAGTATTGTCCAACAACAAATCTAATTTGTACCCTCATCAAACTCATCTACAAAGCCATTCACATATCTCATTGTTGTACGAATTCTATTAAATCTGCCCCCATAGTGGTTCTTTACTTTGCATACTTTCTAGCTTATACTAACAAATGATAAAAAAAACAAATAAAATAATTACATAAATATATATTCATAGTACAAATAAACAAATATTTTATATAGAATATTCAATAAATATAGCATATGGGAGATAAAACTTAATTGCTTAAGTTACATAACCCAATGTTTCAACAATAATAACTATTTTACAACAATTATAAGAACAGTAAACACATTGTTGTCATTGCAGACAATACAAAAGGACATTAAACACAAAGGTAAAAAGGACCCAAATGGACAGACAACAAAAAAAGATAATAAACACAAAAGGACACACAAGGGCCATACACCACTACCGAGCATTTTTATGACCATCCAAAATTTTAAATCACAAACAAACAAAAATGACAAAAGTAATGAAAGGAGTTAGTTCGATTACTTGATAACGATAATTGAAAAGTAAGAAAAAAAGACAAAAATCCCTAAAATTTTATCCAATGTCCCTAAACCTTAAAACCATTAAAATAACAAACTTGATTAATTTGTTGACGATAGTCAAAAATGAGTTTAAACAAAATGTCGAGCTTGTTGGATAACCAAGTTAATTAAAAGTCAAGCTTTTTTCATCGATGTCAAAAAATCCACCTTTGGGATGGGGTTAATCATTAACTAAGCTTTTTTCTTCCTCAATGTCAAGAAATGCACTTTGAGATTGAAGGTGAACTTGTTTAGGGTTTAGGGATCAAAGATTGGATAGTTTAGCCTAATTGATCTATTTAATTTTAATTTAGGGTTTTGTTAAAATTTTTTATTTTTTAGTTTTTATTAAGATTAAATCTAAATTTTTTAAATTTTGTTTAGTTAGTAAATACATGTGAAAAAAAAATTTACGTTATAATAGCCAGCAATGATCTTAACCATTCATTTTGATAAATCATCACAATCAATGTCACGTCAACATGATCAATGACCACATCATCAAAATTAATGAGATCATATAACAATATTATCAACTGGATTAATATTGTCAAATTCAAATAGTATAAGGATTAAATTTTAAAAAATAATAATATAGGAATTAAATTTTAAATTTCATAATATTACAAGGACTAAATTCATAATTTGATCAAAAAAATAAAATATTAATAACCAAAATTAAATATCTACAACTATTAAAATTAATTTTTGCATTCAAAAATTGCTTTTGATCTAACTTCAATGTTAAACAACAAAAATATGACTTTTCAGTTTAAAAGCCTGATTTTTCAATTCAAATAAAAAAAATATTTAAGAGATGTTTTTTGGGTGAAAAATGCTTTTAAGATAAAAAAAAAATTATAAATTATTATTCTTTCTTTTTTATTTTTTTTATACATATTTTTAGACATTTCAATTATTTAAAATATTTTTTTACAACAATTTTAAATACTTAAAATTTTTAACTATATTTCTCTTATCATATTTTTTAATTCAATTTTTTTAAACTACCATAACAATATTAGGTTAGCCCTAAACCCCACCACGTCAGTGTTTGCCAAACGATGCACGACGCGATTGAAGCAAAATTCGCACCTTACTGCTGGCTGATCCAAACGGGCCTTGGAGTTAATTGGGAATTAAGAATTGGTTGTCACCAAACGCGAGAAGACAAGACAAAGCAAGTAAATTCCTTTGTGCCAAAAGAAAATCGGCTCCGATTCCATTTAAAGCCTAAAACAGTTAAACTCATTTGTCCGAAACCAAACTTCAAAGTAGAATTATTACTATCAGATTCAAGGAAAAGTTTTCTATCCACTTTGGGATTACAAAAGTTCACCAGTCTTAAATTCCATGGCTTCCTCTCATTTGCTCTGTAACCACAATCTCTTCTTCCCTCCATCCTCGAAAAATAGTCACTCTTCAATTACTCCCCAAGCAAAACTTCAATTTCGAAGAACCCCATTTGTCAAAGCATCCAAGAAACAGCTAGAGGTTCTTCTTTTATTTACTCTTTCTTTGTTCTGCTTTGGTTTTTAAGTTAAAATGTCTGTGTTTTCAGTTATATTTTATGGGTTGGGTTTATTTTATTTTATTCAGATTGTATATGACCCTGATGAGAGGCTAAACAAGTTAGCAGATGAAGTGGACAAGGAAGCTCCTTTTTCAAGGCTTACTTTGTTCTCACCTTGTAAGGTAATTTATTCCCTCTGCTTTGACTTGACTTGAAATTTTCAGTTGCATTATTTTTACCATTTTTATGTTTCCAATTGTAACAGCTCATAGCCTTTTTTTTTTCCTTTTGGGTATAGATTAATGTTTTCTTGAGAATAACCAAAAAAAGGGAAGATGGGTATCATGATTTAGCATCTCTCTTTCATGTAAGTTTGTAATTTTCTTGAATTGAGATATATGTAAATATATATATATATATATATATATATTTCTATGTTGGATTCAGTCTCAATTTTGCAATGAAGTTTCCTATTTGGCCTCCAATGGTCTGATTTTGACCCTTACCCTTGTTTGTGAATCCAGACAGTTAGTCTGGGGGATATAATTAAGTTCTCTTTGTCACCATCCAAAACCAAGGATCGTTTGTCAACCAATGTATCTGGTGTCCCCCTTGATGATAGAAACCTGGTGAGGTTTCAAACTTACTGCGAGTCTTTTGATTCCCTTGCCCCCAGGCCCCCTTTTTCTCATGTTCCTAAATTTGTTATTCCTTCTTGCAGATTATTAAAGCCCTTAACCTCTACAGGAAAAAAACTGGCAGTGACAACTTCTTTTGGGTAAGACGTGAGATACAATATAAAATTTGAATGTATACATTTTATTTTAATGTATGTGCTTCTGAGAAATTAGAGTTTATCTCAAAAGCCTCGTTTGCTTATATCTTTATATATATATATTTTTTTTGTTGGAATAACATGGGCAGGTTCATCTTAATAAGAAGGTGCCTACTGGGGCTGGGCTTGGTGGGGGAAGCAGCAACGCAGCGACTGCACTTTGGGCAGCTAATCAGTTCAATGGTTGTGTTGCAACTGAGAAGGAACTCCAGGAATGGTCGAGTGAGATTGGTTCAGATATTCCATTCTTTTTCTCACATGGGGCAGCATATTGTACTGGTCGAGGTGAGGTATGATAATATCATACCTTAATTGTGGCTCACAGTCAGAGATGTTAACTTGTTTCCTTTTATGTTGCAACCTTGTTCTTTGATTGCATAATACATTGCCAGGAATATTTTGACCATTTTGTGTTTTAGGGAATGGTGCCAGTTTTAGAATCCTTCTCTGATGATAACTTCAGTTTTTGTGCTGCCTTTCTCTTTTCACTGATATAAAAACTAGTATCATTTTGAGTTTCATTTCTTTCTTTTTCTAGCACCCATTCTGTATTGTTAATTTCACAAATTCTAATGCATATTCATTCATGGCTTTTTTTGTTTGTGGAAACGTAAAGATGAAAAGCTCATTGTGCACATAACTAAAGCTTCCTTTGTTCCTTTACCACCTGAATTTGTCAGAATATTTTGTTAGAACTGGCAGTAGAACTCATAGACTTCTTGTATATTTGTGTATTTATTTTAGAGCACAATTTTGTGCCTAGATCTGTTTTCTAATTGTAGTTATTATGAGTTTGCACGTGCTCATGATGCAATCTCATTCAATTGGAATGAAATTGATATGCTTTGTTGCCATACTTGCACGGTTAATGAACTCTATGCTGATATGCCCAGGTTGTTCAAGATATATCCCCACCGCTTCCATTGGACATTCCAATGGTTCTTATAAAGCCTAAGGAGGCATGTTCCACGGCTGAAGTTTACAAGGTAATGTATTCGGGCAATGGTGAACAAAATTCTGTTCTACTTTTATTGCTTGCAGTAGTTTATAGCTAAGAGAAGTTCTGATATCTCAGCGTCTTCGACTAGATCAAACCAGTAAGGTTGATCCTTTGACATTGCTGGAGAAGATATCAAGGAATGGAATATCTCAAGATGTCTGTATCAATGATTTGGGTATGAATACATAAAGAATCAACTGCATCTTCTATTCCCCTTATCTTTCTTTGGCATTTACTCATATTTGGAAACCTGCTCTTGATGCTTATATAATCAGGAGAAGTTTATTTGGGCTGATAATTTGACCTGACTTGACTCTTTGAGAGGACAATATTTGGTGAAATATTATTTGAGCATATATCACTGTCACAGCCTTTATGCATCAAATTGTCCTTCTTCTCATCTTTACTCCAAATTTGGAATTTAATTTAGATTGAGTGAGTTTATAAATATGCTTATTCTTAGTGGAAGTCAAACTGGGCCATGCTAATCATAGAATTAGAGATGCGTTGCCTTATATGAATCTGTGTATATTATTTGCAGAACCTCCTGCCTTGGAAGTACTACCGTCTCTTAAACGGCTAAAGCAGCGTGTAATTGCAGCTGGCCGTGGACAATATGATGCTGTTTTTATGAGTGGAAGGTACAATTTTGTACAGAGACTCTTTAAATTTTGATGTCTATTCCAGCATTCACTGTAAATTATTATGCCCAGACTCAATGAGGCCTGATATCTTGTGCTTAAACAGACTAGATAGGGAAAATGTGTGGACAAGTCTTTAAACCCATTAAAAGATTTGTAAGCAATAATTACCAATGAGCTGCTAATTGCAAACCTTTGTTGTTGAGTGTTATTTGAAATACCTTATTTAAAGAAAAGAAAGAAAAATGGAAGAAAAACATGTTCAGTTTTTGAGTCATCTGTTTATTTGTTTCTATGTTAATTTGATGTACATGCTAGTGTATGATTTCGTTGCCAAACAAAGATGGCTGGACCTGTTTTTATTGACATTTCATTCAATCATCTTAGTTGCCGGAAAGTGAAAACTCATTGCTAATTTGACATACATAACGCAGTGGAAGCACCATTGTTGGAATCGGCTCTCCTGATCCTCCTCAATTTGTGTATGACGACAATGATTACTGTGACGTATTTTTGTCAGGCAAGTTGCAAGTAATTTATTTGATTTCTCCTCTCTCTCTCTCTCTCTCTCTCTCTCTCTCTATATATATATATATATATATATATATATATTCTGAAGCCTTAAGCCTTTCACTGGTAAGTATAAAGTATTAGAAATATTGATGTTTGTACCTTGTTTAAGTTATATGACTCTGATTCATCATTCTTTTAACATAATTGCACTTAATATAATATATTCTTGTTTATTTGGATTAGGAAATTTTTTTCCAACCAAACGACAGAAATATTAAGTTGTTAATATTTGTCTTTTGAGGATTATGAACTTTATTTTGTCAAGTGATTGGTGAGATAAAATACAATGAGTGTGATTGCATGGTATCTTTATTTGCATGGTTTTTTTGTTTTATTATTATTATGGAAAAATTAGTGGCATGAGCTGACGGATGTTTCGTTCTTAATGCAGAGGCCAACTTTATCAACCGGGAAGAAAATGAGTGGTACAAAGAACATATTTCAGCGAGTGCTTGTCAACCATCGGAAGCATCACAAACTCTGGAGTGATTCATCCTTACCGAAGAACACTAAACTGTTTTTGCGTATAAGGTTTGCTTATTATATTATACACAACATCAATTCATGTTTTTATAAATGCTATCAGACAATGTATGTAAATTTAAAATGTCGAGTTGCCATCAGCTCAGGCAGTAGACAATTGTAACGCTTTAGGTTAAAAAATTCCACACCAGAAGGCCTCTTGTATTTTTTTTTTTTTGTTTTTGTTCCCTTCAGATTCCCTCTTTTCAAAGCCTGAATGATAGTGAATAAATAAGTGCAGATAGATATAAAAAGAACAAGAGTACTCGGATGCTTTTTTCTCACTAAAATGATATTCACCAGCAATCAAACATCATAAGAACCAACGGTAACATCAAATCCAAGCACATTTTGTCTTTTCTTTCATTTTTTATTCCATAAAACTTTTCCCTACCCTAGAGTGAGGGAGAAGAAACAAACTGCCTGGGTAAGCTAAAAAGATCTTTCCCTTCAAATGGTGAAGTCCACTCGTGCGAGCCTGCAGTTGAAGAATCAGCAGGAGCTACTCCACTATCCTGCAACCCTGCAATGGGTACACCGTTCCCATTAGGTGTCAAACTCATTGCGGGTTTAGCAGTTAATCCATTTGTATTAGGATAATACATGTAAGCGGTCTTCATAGGAGATGTGGGTCCGAGCCAAATTCCACCAGGCCTTGGAGAAGAAGACAACCCCCTATCTAAGCTCCAATCAATATTGGTATAGTCCAACTGTGCCATTGAGCTACCACTGCTCCAGTCAACTGGAGAAGACGCTCCTGATGAAGTGGTAGAACCCACACCGGTGAAAAGTCCAAGTGAAGATGCGGGTGCAAGCATTGTTGATGCACCTGTTCTACTCCATAAACCATTTGCTCGGCTTGTTCTTGGAGAATCTCCTGGACCACTGCTGGATGTGAAGTGTTGCTGTTGTGGATAATAAAACTGGTGATGCACCTGATTTGAACTCAAACTGTTGGAACTAAGGCTTCTAGCACTCGGAATATGGGGCATAAAGCCATTAGACTTTGGAATTTCAACACTATTGGTTGGATACATAAAGGAGGTTGTTCCAGGAGGAGATGAGCTTATACTTGTAGCAGGAATCTGTTTTGTATTTACAGATTGAGGTCGCTGCATCATTATAACGGGTTCCCTAATTGATGGCTGAAGGTTCTTAAAATCACTTCCAACAGCCACATAACGGTTTTCTGTCTTTGCTGGTGGAGGTGAGGCCTGCAAAGGTGATGCCAAGGAATAAGAAACAGAAGGATTTGATCCGGAACCTGGCCACCTTTTGTCAGCTGGAAGTGCACTTTGTTGGGGTTTTGCCAATTCCATCTTCGGCTGTATTCTCTTCAAAGGCTGGAAACTTTTACTCATGGATTCTGAAGAACCTACCACTGTAACTGCTACTTTTGTATAGTTAAAATCCTTCTCATCCCTTCTTTGCTGTGTTGCGGAAGATACATTTGGTTTTGGTTGTGGCCTTACTGATAGGTTTTGACTAGCTGCCACTGACACCTTATTGGTACTAGCAGTCAGGGGATCACCAGTTTCTTCTGGCTTTGGTGGAGTAGGTGGGTCCTGCTTCAAAGTACTTAAGGTTTCTGCTGCTTTCTCAAGATCACCTTCAGCAGCAACAACTGCTCTTTCAACCTCCTGCTTTGTACACTTGTATCTGATTTCCATATCAGCAATCCGTGCAAGCTCTTCCGATATGTCAATTTTCAAGTTCCCACTGCCAATATTTGATTCCTTATGCTTAACTGCTTCTTCACTTGCTTCGAAAAGCCATGCCACAGACTCCTCCACTTTGCCTTCATTCAATATAAGTGCCATTGTTGCCCGATCATGTGAAAATCCCATTGCTACAAGCTGCTGAGCAAGTGCTTCAAGCTTTCTTGACATGAGATAGCCACTGGACCGCTCATGCAACTCCTGAGCTCGCCTCTCCTTCTGACGCTGATGTTTCCTCTCATTCTTTTGACGAATTTTTTCTCGCTTATCATTGTCAGCGCCTGGTATGATTTCCTGCCTGACAGGAGGATTAGATGTTTTCTCTTTGTGATCTTCTGACTCGCCAGACCAGCTATCATTATTAGATACAGAATCATACTCAACCCCAGCTCCAAGTGAACCCCCCAAATGCTCATCTGACTCATCTATGTTTCGGAAACGACCATTGTTTTGAAGAGGTGTAGCAGAGGAAGATGGCACTGTTTCAATGGTATGGAATGTTCCCAAAAGTGGATTATATGCACTAGCTGGAACACCACTACCAGCATTAGAAGGTCCTGAATGCTTTGAAGAAGCCTTCTGAGATTCCTTGCCAGCTTTTTTATCCTTGGACTTAGACTTGGATGCAGGAGACATTGTTGTGGCCAAATATAGTCCTGAAATGTTTAAGACAGCAATTTACTAAATCAATGATGTATGAAAAGACTCGAGCAATCAATAATCAGAAAAAGCAAGAGCACTTGTCATTTCTCATTTTCTCTAGCTTGTTACTAAAATAGGCCTAAAAGTGAAGACAGCCAAAAAAAAAAAAAAGAAGGAACAAAATAAAAGTTCACTTCTCACAATCAAATACACATACGCAGATGGTTTTTACAATAAAAAATGTATTGGAATCAAAAAAGCTCCAACTAATACATTGATTCAAGGATGCTAGTCTGTTGAGACCAAATAAATACAATCTTGTCCCTGGACTTCAAGTCTATAACAGGTATCCGGTTAAAGAAAGCATATCAAAACTAAACCTGAGAACTACACCCTGAGTAAACAAGTTTCCTACTCAATGAGCAAAATCTTATATCCCAATAACATTAGAAGATCACGAGTTATAGAACGGCATTTAGGCTCCCTTTAGTTTATGCTGCGTTTTACATTTGGCTATTTGTCTCTTGTTTTCAATTCATTTTTGTACTTTTCGCTTTTTACTTTTTAGTTAAAAAAGTAAAAGCACCAACCAAACAAAGCCTTAATTTTTATCATCGGCCAGTATACCTTATTCATTATCTAACAGCTGTTCCCCCATAAAAAACAATAAGATCCATTATCTTAAGAAGAATTTTAAAAGGGCAAACCAGAAAATAATAATAGACATGAATAATAATCAAAGAATTAAAGTAAGTACACCATATTAACAGAGTATCAAAATCCCAAGACGATGACAAATAATTACATTTTTATAATTCATCAAAGAACGACACAGAATGAAATGACAATTGCAAAAATCTTTCACAAGCCTTTCCAAGCATGGTTTCTTCTTACAGATACATTTTGAAAATAGATACAACATATGCAAATAAATTATTCCCATCAAAAATCAAAGTTCCAGCTACATACCAAGAACTTGCAACTCAAACATACATGTGCTTATATGAAAGTTGGTGAAGAATTAAGAAATTTTAAAATTCATTATTTCTGCATAATGGAAAAAGATAAAATTTATAAAATTTAATTGACTGATTTTCAAGTTCCTTCCGCCACATTTAAAGGTTACAGTTAGTGCCTAGCTCTTGCATCTCAGACCAAAACATGATCCAAAAAAATAAAATGAACAAAAGCTTCTGTTGCTCTAATTTAAGAATTTGCAAGCTTCATTCTTTGTCCACAATGTGCTTACCCATAACACTGAAAATATTCTCATTATAAAGCTTCACTACCACGCTTGAAAGTTCCAGTTAGAACCTAGCTTACTAAATTCAGATATAACATTCTTGGGCTTGCAATAGAATGAAAAGTACTTATAATTAATAGACAAGAAGAAGGAGAACAGAACTATGGCAAGCAAATCCACCTTCCTTGGAGGCTCTTTTCCCCCCCCCCCCCCCTTCTTTTATATTTTACAAAAGGCTAAAACAAATTATATCCCCGACCATATTCAATGCTGTTCTGACTATTTTTGAGAATACTAACTAATTCCTAACACATATAACACTGCTTCTTCACTAGATTCTTCACAGTTTCCCAAGCTTCCCACTTTTCGCAATTCCTTAAAGCAGATAATAGAATTGCAGGTATATAAATCACTTAGCAACGCGAAATCTGCCAAATGAACATTGTGATTTCTCTAATAAAAAAAGAGTATTATACTACGAAGAAGTCAAAATTCACGCAATCAAGAAGGAATTCTTACATAAGATCAGTTGCAGACTAACACCCATGTTTTCTGAATTCAATCACAAAGAAACCTGATTAGCCGCAACCAAATTCACGAGAAAAGAGACTGTAACAGACGCCTCCAGCTTTTCGAAAGCATATTTCTAAAAAACCCAAATTAAGGTTCAAAAATAAAATTTTTGGTTTTCCATTTTCCTTAATCAATAATGCATGCATCCAGACATCATATTTCAAATAGGTACTTTATTTTCCTTATTCCAAGCACAAGATTTCAAAGAGCCAATTCGATCAGGAAATTACCAAAACAACAGTAAAAAGCGGAATAAATTCTTTCGATAGAACAATGCAGATTCAATGGAAATTCACAATAGATTGAAGGATTCAGATCAATCATACAAAATTTCCCATATAAAAATAAGAAATTAAAAAAAAAATTTTAAGAGCAAAGGAAATGAAAGGAAGACATCAAACTGGGGAATGAGAAAAATCGGAATACCTGTGTTGAAAGGAAGGGGGAGGTGGATCGGACGATCGAGATTGAAGGATCGATGGTTGAGAGGGTTGGATTCCAAGAGACAAAAGAAAGAGAGAGAGATACGTATATCGAGGCCCAAACTGAATCGATAGAATTAGGGTTTTGTTTTGTGTTTTTTACAACAGAAAAAGAAAAATATGAGATTTCATAATAACCAAAATTCACTCGTTTATAACGGAACCCCATTTATACTTGCCCTTCTCCCCTACTTTTTCGTTCTTTTTTATTTATTTATTTTATTATTATTTCCATCATTTTTTGTAAGTTCCATATTATTTTTATTTTTAAGCAAATTTTCATTTTTATAGGATTTTTAATTTTAGTAGTAATATACCTATTATTAAGATAATGTTTTGGGATCCGGTGATCATTCAAAAAAATATGATTATTTACATATAATAATTAGATTACCATATTTGATAATCACTTATTAATCTTATTTAGTGATGAATTATTAAAAGTGATTAAATTATCATTTTTTAAAATAATCTAATTCTTGAACAATAGGGTTGAAAATTTTTTATCACAAGATGAAGATATATATAATTAATAATAGTCAATATTATTAATTTAAAACATAAATTAAAAAATTTTCAAATTAATTGTAATTATTTTATATTATAATTTTTTATATTTTCAAACTAATATTCATTTAATAAGTTTAAAAATAATTTGTATGATCTTTTAAAAGTTTTTAATCATATATATATATATATATAAATATGTATATATTATATTACAACATACAATCGTATCTGATAAGGATTATTACATGGACGCTTAAATAAATATCTCATTTTTTTGACATATGAATACTATCTATTATATATTATTCAAATTCAAATATTAAAATTTAAAAAAAAAAATCTTACCCAATTTATCTATGAGTAATTTTCTATGATTTTTTCTCAAAAATAAAAAATTTAAATAAGTTGTAATAAAAATATAAAAACTTAAAAAAACAATCTTATTTAATTATGATTTCACTTATAGATATCTCTTTTTAAATTTAAAATTTTCAAATAGATATTTTTATTTTGTTAACTCTCTTTATAATCCTTTAATCTTTATTTTTTTTAATTCAAAAACACAAATATCACTTGTTAAATATATTTTTTTATTTTCATATTTTTCAATTTTTTTAAATCACATAAATGAAGGTACATAAATCTTATGAGCTAATTTATTATTCAATTATGTATAATTTTTTCTTTTTAAAAAATAATAATATTTTTATATTCTCATTTTTTTCAATAGTTAGATCACAATTGTAATGGTGAATGTATGTCAAATTTTTATGATTTAATTAAATCTTTATTCAATTGCTTTGAAGGAAAGATATTGGTATAGTATAGACTTTCTATATAATCCAATAGTCATATAAGGTTAAAATTTTACTAAACTCTATTTGTTTCATAAAAGATGACTTTTGAAAAATGATTTTTAAACAATATTTACATTTTTTTTAATTGAAAGAGACTTTTTGTTCTTTAAATGAGTTAATGAAAAATATTTTTTGTTGTTTGGTTGTTTTTGGAAATTTTGTTTTTTTAAATAATATTAATATAACTATTAAAATATTACAATTTATTTATTATTAAAATATATTGAAATTAATTATTATTAAAATTATTAATATTGAAAATTAATTATATTTTAATAATAATATTTTATATTAAAATATTATGTTAATATAAAAAAACTTAAAATAAAACTATTTATTATTCTTTATATTATTTATTAATATATTATTTATTAATAAGATATTATTTATTCATATATTATTATAATATTTATTATTTTATTATTTTATTAATATAATATTATCTATTAATATATTACGTTAATAGTGTATTATTTATTAATATATGATTTTTAATATAATATTATTTATTAATATTAATATATTAGTTTATATTTATTTATAATAATATTATTTGTTAATATAATATTCTTTATGAATATATTATAATATTTTTATTAATATATTATATTAATAGTATATTATTTATTCATATAATATTATTTATTAATATATTGTAATATAATATAATTTATTAATATAATATTATTTATAAGTAAATTTATGCTCAAAAGTTTTAATAAATTGTTATACTCATTTAAAGCCCTTTTTTCAATTTTTTTCCTTTTCAAATTCGTAAAACAATTTTTATAAAAATAGTCTTATTATCCATTAACAAGTAAGTCATTTTCCGTTAACCAATCAATTTTTTATCAAATAAATACTTAAAAATATGAAATTTATTTTTTGAAAATCACTTTTCACAAAATAAACTAAACCTTAATGTTAAAACCCACTTCTTCCCATTCTTTTCTTATTTTTTTTATTCCTATCATACTTTTTTCTTATTATCTACTTATTGGCGCAAAGATACATGTATAATCCAATAGTTATATAAGGTTGAAATTTTAAGTAATGCAAAAACTTATTTGTTTCCTCTTCTTTCTTTTTTATTTCATTGTTATATTTGTTTCCTAACTCTCTTTATGTATAGTTTACAACAAATATTGACTTGAAATTAAATTTATTTTTTAATTAAGATATATATAAATTCATTTTTTAATTTTAAATTTTTTATTTGATCCATTTCATGTTCTTATATTTTAAAATGTATCATGCTTTTGCTTTCTTGGTTAGTTTCTCTTTCTTTCGTGGTTTAATTAGTAACTTTTAAATTTATTATATTGCTATTTTAATGATTTTTATCAGGCATTATCTAAATTTTAATATATTTATGAAAAAAAATCTTGATTTATTACTTAATTGCCTATTATTAAGATACTTTCAATTATTAACAGAAAAGTTTTCGTGTAAAAATTCAGGACTTTATAACTATGAAGAGTTTTTTTTTTAATACATAAAAAAAGATAGTAAAAAATAATTTACCTTGGAATCAAGGCGACTTTATACTAACTTTTACAAACCTTATAGTAATTATTGGATAAAAATGTTTATACTAATTATATTGCTTAATACATATCTACATGTAAATATGATAACTAATTATTATAGACTAAATTACTAAAACAGAAGAAATAAGTAAGAACCTCATTTTTTTTTTAACTCTTAAAAAAAGTAAGCATTGCATTTTAAGGAATTTAAGTCTCTTTGATTAAAAATTTTGGCATGCAATTTTGATGGGAAATGAGTTTTTAATTATGTTATTTCATAATAAAAATAAAAAGTTTTGATGAGTAAGTCTTCTCACATATATGAATTCAAGATTAAACTATCATCTAATATGAAATAGACCATTATTTTTTTAAAATTAACTATTAAATCTTTTAGCATGAAATGATGCATTTGTTTCCTATTTTTCATATTCACATACTTTTAATTTGATATATTTTTTCTTTGTAAGTATTTAATAATATTTTCTTTATCAATTTAACAGTTCAAAGTCCTTTTTCTTACCAAGTATTTGTAGATTGTTATAATTTTTAATTATAGGAAAAATATACACTTTAATATAACAATATCTATTTTAATTGAACACAATAATAGAATTTAATGGTTTTATTTCAAATTGCTGATATAAATTGATTATTAAATGAAAATAATTAAAATTCATGTATTTATATTAGATATATTAATCGTATAAGAATAAAATCATTATTAGTGCATTTAAAAATTGTTTGGATATTTAATTTTATTATGATTTTTGTTTATAGTATGTTTTAAATTTATCAAATTTTTAATTAAAAACTTTAATTTTATTATGATTTTGATGTCTTAATTATATTATATGTATTATATATATTTTAAATATGTAAGTAATTAAATAGTATTAAATTATATTTTTATACACATTTAATAAATAAAAATAATCTGTACATCTCACAAGTAGCAATCTAGTTTGTATATATAATATAATCTTTTAATTTTAATAGAATAATTTTATTTTTTGATTCAAATATTTTTTACATAATTTATATTATAAAAATTCATTTATCTATCAATAAATATATTTTTTAGTTTAATAATTTAATTATATTTTATTATGAAGTAAATAAAATATAACTAATAATTTATAAATTATTATCTTTAAATAATATTGAAATTATTGACTTGTGTAGCTATTTTAATGTACATGATTATTTTTGTATTTTTACACGAAATAACGTTAGATTTTGAACAATAATAAATACAGTAATCTTTAATTATAAAAAATTAATCAAATAAAGTGATTATAAAATTATCAGTAATAAGATCACCTTGGTGATTAAATTATCATTGTGATTTTGAAAATGATACTAAACACAACTTAGCACTAAAATAATTTTTTATTTTTTGTGAAATATTTTTTTATGGAATTTTATATGTAAAAATTTAAAATTAAATATTATAAATACAAAATATTGATAAATAATAATAATTAAAATAATAAATTTTAAATATGTATCTTTAAAATTATAACTAATAAATTATAACTTATTAAATTAATTATTTTATTCATTTTATTCTTATCCTTTTTTAAAGTAATTTGATAAATTTCATTCTTATATTTTTTTGCATTACTTTTTAGCCGCTATATAATTTTTATAAATTTGTATACATAAATAAATATAAAAATATAAAAGAATAATTCACTTATATCAAAATAAAATTAATAATTTTACGATGAGATTAAAACATTTTTTACTCATCTCCCTTCTCTCTTTCCTTTAACATTTCTCCTCTTTTTTTTTTTTTCACTATTCTTAATTTTCTTTCTTAAAAACTCAAATATAAAGCTTTAAAATTTTTTTCATTTTTCTTATTAAAAATTTTAATTACTAGAAGCCTGGAAAATTAATGAGTAAATAATTAAAAGAATTATTGTAAAATAATGTTCAAGTTCTTTTTTTTTTTTTATCATGAATTTTTTATACTAAAAGTAGCATAGGGATGGAGAGAAGAAGCGTGAAAAAAAAATTTGATAGAAGTGATAAGTGATAAAAACAGGCTCCAATTGAATTCATTATAATTCGAGATATATTATTATATAAATTTTATGTATCAAGTCAAATGATATTAATTTATTAATTAATTTTTTAAAATAAAATTTTATATATTTATCTTAAGAATTAATTAAAAAGTATAAAATTTATATTTTGAATATGCATCATCAAATATAATTTTAAAAATTTTTTAAGTAAAAAGTTAGTAAAAGAAATAAAATAATGACATAAGAGATCCAAAATATACTTATATTTAAAAATAAAATAGTTACACCATATCAATATATATTTCTTCTAGTTAAGTTATGTCGTATAATTAAATTATTAAAAAAATTAATTTTTTTATTTGTGCAAATGCACAAGATTTTTATATTTATAATAATATTTAATTTAATTCATTAAAAATGTACATGAAATTTTTGTAGATTCAAAATTTTATTTTTATCCCTAAATATTTGTATCTTCTCTCTTTTATATTTTTAATTTAATTTATATATCTAATGTTAAAATCTTTGATTTGATTTTTAATTTCATAAATTGAAAATACAAAATTTCAAAACAAAAAAACTTAATTTATCAACAAAAATCTTAAATAACTTTTGAATTCCATCTTAATTTAGAAAAGTATATTAGTAAATATTTAAAACATTTCATTTTATAAATTTGATTGCTTAATTGGCAAAAAAGAAAATTTTACTATATAAAAAAGAATGTTTACATAAAATCTAAATGTAGTAGGTATTTGTAGATATCAAAAAATTATAAGAAAATTTGATAATTAAGATAAAATGCAATTAAAATTTAATAATGAAACCAATCAAAAAAATAAAGAAATTTTAGATTGAAGACAAAAATGTGATTTAACAAGTTGAATCAAGAAAAGTTTATCAGATTCTAAATGATTTTTCAATCTCCTAAATATTTATTTTTTCGATGCGTACATATACCCATGAGTAGAAAATTTTATTCACTATAAACAAAATAAAATAATGATAAGAAAACTCTAATTTAAAATTTTTATCACTATAATAAAATAAAGTTTTAAGTAGTAGCAACAGAATTGCTATATATATTAACAAAAAATTACATGAAAATAAAAAAATGAAAAACCTGTTTAAAAATAAATCACATACTTAAGGAAACAAAAAAATATGCTTTTTTAAAAAAGATTTATTATTTATTCTTTTTAACTGCATAAATTATTGTAAAAAGAAAATAATAATAAGGAAACTTAAGGGAGGCAATAGATTTTTGAAAAATAAATATTAATGAAAAAAATATTTTTAGATGAAGAATTTGAAAAAATCTAAAATGGAATAAGTAAATAAAAGAGTTTTAGATATAATAAAATAGTAAAAATTTATTAAGTTTTCAATTCTAGGTAAAATGTTTTAAAATATAAATAATTGAACATGGTTTTATCCATTTGTTTAAATTGGTGTTTTTATTTGCTTACTTAACAAGATATTTAAAAATATATATTAATATGGACATCTTTAAATCCTAAAATCAAAATATTTAAATAGTAATTTATACATGCTCCAATTAATTTAAACAAATTTGAATAATTTAAATAAATTTGAATAATATAAAAAAATAAATAATCATATATCTTTTTCTCTGTTTTCAAATTAATATTTTAAATAAAGCAAATAATATTAAATAAAATAAAATTTGAATATTTTAAATGAATTTGAATAATATTAAATAAAATAAATAATCGAATATCTTTTTATTTATTTTTAAATTAATATTTGAATATATATTATTATTTAATGATTTAATTTAAAATTTTTTATATTTAATTATTTTTATAATATATTATAATTATTTATTATTATCTTATATATCTTCTAAAAAAATCCACGTAATATTATATATAATATATGATTAATTATTTATTATTTATCATATATAATAATTAAATAATAATAATTAATTAATTATTTTATAATATATAATTAATTTTTTAATAATATTATTATTAAGATAATTTAAATGGAAGTGTCAAAGTGACGTGTTTCACCATATCTTTTTCTTTATATTTTATAATATAAGGATAAACCGTGGCAAGCAACCTAATGCAGAACAGTAAAAGGATAAACCGTAGGTTTGAAAAGAAGAGGGAGAGAGTCAAAAATTTTAGAGGGAGAAAAACGCAACAGAAGGATGGGAAAGACGCAGTTCACTAATTTTTGAAACTTCATTCCAAATCTTTGCCGTTTTTTTCTTTGTTCGTCTCTCACTTTCTCTAGGGTTTCTGCAATTTTTTCTTCCTATTTTACTAACGAAATATGAAGAGGAAACTTGACACTCGTTTTCCCGCCGTAAGTTTTTTTTTATTTCTTCGCGTTTTTCCCTTTAGAAAATTTTTTTTTTGTTACTTCCGTCAGTTATTAAAAATTAAAGTTGTTTCTTTTAGCATTTCTGTCGATTATTACACATATTTAAAAAATATTGCTTGGAGTATTATTTATTTTTACAAGTGTGTTATGAAATTCGTTTGTCTTGTTATAATTGACGTTAATCATTCAATAGGCTCGAATAAAGAAGATTATGCAAGCTGATGAGGATGTTGGAAAAATTGCTATGGCTGTCCCTCTGCTTGTTTGTAAGTACTTTTGATTTTCGTTTTTGTCATAAATTTTGTTCATTGCAAATACAAATGTAGTAACAAACTACTTTATGTTTTGTCCGAAAAGGGACTTCCCGAAGGTTAGAACCTCAAAATTTCAGTTTCGAATCTTAGGCAGGGATTAGGTTTTATGGGATGGGAGAGGGCTATTTCCCGTTATTCAGTTGTATTTAAATGGAAAACTAATTTATCATTTATTATAATTAATGTTTGTAGCTAAAGCATTGGAGCTATTTCTGCAAGATTTATGTGACCGAACATATGAAATAACTTTGTTGAGGGGTGCCAAGACTGTGAATTCTTTGCATCTGTAAGCGAAAATTTTTTTATTAAAGATTTTTTTACATATTATATTGTCTTTCTTTTTTTCTCCTTGGGTTTTAAACATTGAGATTAACTTTGTGGGTTTTGATCTTGCAGAAAGCAGTGTGTACAGGGCTTTAATGTTTTCGATTTTCTCAGAGAAATTGTTGGCAAGGTTCCTGACCTTGGTGGTTTGGATGCTGCTGGTGAGGATCGTTCTGTTCCCAAAAGAAGGTTTGGAAAGTTGTATATTTATAGGTGAATGTATAAAGTAAGCTGGTTATCTATAATGTTGCTAATACTTTTTTATTTGCCAGGAAAGTAGTTGATGATGATCAAAATGCTAGTGATGATGAGCCAAAGAGGAGCAGAATGGTATGTCATTCATGATCTTTGATACTTATCATGGATATGCCCCCTCCACTTTTCAACCCAAAAGCAGTTGGGGATGGGGAAGTACTTAATATAAAAGAATGGAGCTATAAGAAGTAAGAACAGTGTGAATACACTTGCAAGCTAGAAAAAAAAATTGCTGCATTTAGTAACCAGTTAACTTTAAGTCTAGATAACAATTATAGTTCCTGCTAGAAGTTGTGTCGTGTTGGTAAAAAATATGATGTAATGTAGCATGACAAGATGAACATTGTGTTCACTGCCACTTTTTCTTTTTTTGTAGCATGAGACTGCCCATGTTATCAGCTGTGGCAGAGGTCGGGGTAGGGGCACAGGGAGAGGTCGTGGAAGAGGGAGTCAAATAACAAAGAGAGATACATCTGCACAATGTGAAAAGTTTGAAGATGATCTAGACATTTCTTATTTTCAAGAAAAGCATACTTTAAGTTGTGAAAGGCTTGACGATGAGGCAGAGCCTGAAGAGTTGAAGAAACATAATCCAGCTGGCAAGAACATTGAAGCCCCAGTTCGAAACTTTGACCTTAATGCTGATTTGGATGAAAATGGGGACTCAACCACATCCATTGCTCCAGCAACAACAGACAACATACCTGAAAAGGAGCAATTACCTGGTTGGTCACTCTCTGAAATTGAGAACATGGCTATTGATCCAATTGAACTTGCTAATTTAAGCAGGGAGATAGATGAGGAAGACTATGATGAAGAAGTCTAAGCAACTGAATCTCTGCTTCAACATTTGGTATTATAGTTGGCTGTCTCATACATGTGCAGTTCTTTTCTAAGATAGAGAAAGTAGAATTTAAGCTTGGAAAAGAGAAATGTGGTAGGAAGAAGAAGAAGCACTGAAAGGTACATTCTAGATAGGTAATGTTCTGATGCTTTTAGCATTTTATTTAAAAAAATTTCTCTAGGAGTGTGTAATATATGTTTATACTATAACCGACTGCACTCTTCAATTCCTTGTGTCCTCTGATGACTAAGGAGCAAAGATCTTTTAAGAAAAGAAAAAGAATACTGTTCCTGCTACCGTTAATGTCAATATAGTTTATTCCATTTTAAATATGTTTGTCTTTTTGGGCTATATTTTAAGTTAATTTGGATGGGTTAAATTAGTTAGGTTTAAGTAAATTTGATAATTTTAAATACAATATGTTGAAACCATATGAAAAAAAAAGTGATATGATTTAAAATTTCATAAAAAACTGTATATGAATTTGTAAAAACAAAAAAAAATATATTTTTGTATTTAAGGTATTAACACGGATTATGATACGATAATTTTCATATTTTATGTGTTTGATATGAAATAAACATGATACAAATATTGTTGGATTAAAATTTTAATCCAATCAAATTTCAAAGTCACTAGATGCAAAATCAAATGATCAATTAATTAAATATATAAAAGATAATAATTTAATATAATTTGATCCAATCGATCTACATTCATGGATGAGAAACAAGATTTATTAGTTGTAGAGAATTATAAACATATAAATTAAATCAAGTACTCATAATTGATATACATAAATTCTCTCAATCTCTTTTAGTCTTATGGAGTATTTTTAATCTAAACAACAAATATTCATGTGCATCTTTTCAATATAAACAAATACATATCCAAATATATCCATTCATCATACCTATATAAATCCTCATACCACTCCTATGCATTATACCTACGTGGATCCTTTAAATTTTTTTAGTTCACTCATAAACATATAAATATATGTACTCATAAGATTTAAATCTTCAGTATTTTTATGGGATGTCTATCTCATGAAACTCTATAACTCTGTTACATTTTTTTTTGTACCTAACTCTATAGAGATTTCATCTATTTATAAGCATACAAATTTGTCTATTAAGAATTTATTTCTTCTTAAATTTTTTTTTGTAAGTCAAACTAAACTATTAAAAATTTTTTTTTTTTAAATTCTTCTTTTACAAATTTTTTTATCAATCAAACAATATCTAATTAATCTTAAACAAATAAGTTATAGGATTAGAGTCAATATTCCTAACAAATATATGAATTACCAAATTTAGGTCTAATAATTTCACCATATAATATATATATATATATATAAATATAAAGTTCGTTTATTAATGTAATTGAGGTAGTGCTGCTTCCATAAATTTTTTATTCAAGAACAAGCTGCTCTTTCTTTTCCTTTCACTTGCAAGCTAATAATGCCAGCCCCATTGGCTTATATATTGTATCTCTAAAAATGTGCTGTTCTATGAAGTTTCTCTTAAATTGGAGATCGATGTAAATATTGTTATGGTATTAAGGATAGGGAAGCCCAACTCCTAACATAGCAAGAGGATGGTAGGGCAATAATGCAAGAGGTGCCGCAGATGATAAAGCAGCTCATCCAATTGGTGCAAATTTTGCATACACACTATGGAATGCCTGATGAAAGTGCTGGAAATTGACTTTAGACATCCAGAAAGGTTGTCATGGAATTCTCCACAATGGAGATTAACTTCAGACAGTGCTATCATATTAAATTTAATTTAACTATAGAAATTACAGAAGAAGAAACAACGGAAAGGTAAAAGGGAAACAACGCAAGTAAATTATTTACTTTCTTCAATTTATATTTGTGTTCTAGATTTGCTTAACACCACTGAATTTAGCACACGTTAAATCCGAATTAAAATAATACATAATTACATTTATTTAAAGGAGACACGTCTTTGATATCCTGATGTCCTTTCACCACCAATCTTCTGTCACCTGAATTAAAACGAAGATAATAGCATTATCTATATAAAGACAGATGTTCTTTGTCAGGAAAACATTCCCTTCATTACTTAAAAATTTATGAAAGTTTTTATGTTGATAAAAGTACTTCCACTTAAATTAATGATGAATATTTGTTTAAATTATTATTTATTTATTTTTATATTTAATTTAAAATCATTAAATTTCATCTATAAATTTAATTAAAATTACATTTAGCACTCTTAAATAAAACAATAAAAACTTTCATTGATTTTTAAATAACAAAAAGGATTCTAATTCTTTTCTTAAAAGCAGACCGCCAGACCTACATGACGACACAATTTCCTGCCAACTGTTCTTAATCTGTGGGTTGAGGTAACCTATACGACTTGATTATCTTGGTAGATTCATATAATCTTCAATTATTTTTACTACAATTTCATAATTATACAATCAAAACCATGAATTATATCAAGTTACAGCATTCAAACATCCAAATGGACCCACAGCATGAACAAATGAGATTTCATAATTGTATATAATTTTAGTGGTTCAAAAAAGATAATAACCCATAATTTTTTTTTTAATTTTTTAGAGTAAAAAATAAAAACAAAATTAAGAATGAGTTGGCCTTTACTCTAAGCGGTGGCAGTGCAAACAGCAGGGGCATCACCAATAAACTTGAAATCCTGCAACTCTTTGAAATTCATCCAAGGCTTCTCCCACACTTTGGCTTCATAAATTTTCAATTTGTCACCGTCCATTGCCTCCAATGTTATGTAGTACATAATCCCAGAAACCACTTGCTGCTTTACGTTCAACACTTTCCTAAACTCCAGCATCGTACTCTACATTTATAACCCAAAAACTAATAATAATAATAATCATAAACGAGTAATTTAGAATAATTTGAATAGAATTAAGATGTAAAAATCGTAATTAAAATAGCAAAAAGAGGTACCTCCTTCTTTTTGTGTTCATCAACAGCAAAACGAGCGAGGTTTTCCATCTTCTGACTATTCTCGTTTCCATCAACCTGGCTAACTCCACCCAATTTTGCCATTCCTCTTTCTCTTGTTTTTCTGATAATTTTTTTTTACATGTGATTCTTATATCCAAGTGTGTGTTTTTATAGAAAATCAGAGGTACGAAATGACAAAAATAAGATTTTTTTTAAAAAATTTTAAAATTTCTTTTTTTTCTGGCCAAATAGAATTCTTAAATTCTAATCGTTGGAAATAGACGCGGAATCAAAGAATCACATTGTCCACACTTCAAAATATCCTGGGTCAATTTTTTTGCTTGTTTTGGTTTGGGAAGGTTTTATTCCATCTCTTTTTCTTTTCTCAAAATCATTCTTAAATAAAATTATTTAATTTTCTTTTCAAATTTCTTTTCACTTTTAAATTTTGTATAAATTCAAAATTTTTTAAAGTCTCCTCTTATATCCGGAAGCTTTTAAAGTTTCTATCCTAGATCCTTTAAATAAAAATAATCTAAAGATCCACATGTATAATTTTTTTTATTAATTTGTAACTTAGTTCATAATTATTTAAAATATATCGTGTTTTTTTTTTACAATGTTATAAAAATTCTTCAGAATATGATTTTTCTTTCAATTAATTTTAAATATAACTTATTCAGATATGAAATATAATTTATCAAATATTCATATCTGATAAATTATAGAACTTATTGAATTTGATAAATTTTATAACTTTAATTATAAAATTTATTGGAAATGAATATTTAAAAAATTTTAAAATTAAAAATAATTAAAAAAAAGATAAATGTGAAGAGTAAAAATAGGAGCGCTAATACAAACATCCTTTGGTTTGTTGCGCCTTTTGCAATTTGCTTTCAATCAGTTATTTTTCTTATTTTGTAGGTTATAACATTGGGGAGAACGAAAGAGCGACGACAAAATATGTCGAAATTTGAAGTAATGTATTGAAACTCAAGGATTGTCTTTATCGAGAAAGTGATGGGCATAAATAACAAAGTAGTATTTATAATATATTTGAATTTGATTAGAATAAAATTTAAATATAATTTAATTATTGTTGAAATGAGCAGTTTAATTTATTAATTTAGTTAATTTCAAGCATTAATTTGACTTGAGTAGTTTATTAGGTTAATTTAATTTTTTTATTTTAATATGTATTTTTATTATTTTAATAAAAATTGTTAATTAATGTATATATATTTGAGTTTAAATTAAAATTTAAATATAAATAATTAAATTTAAAATTAAATACAAAAAATGAATTTATTTTTATTTAATAAATAAATCTAATTAAATAAATTTAAATTTTATCTCAAATCAAATTTAAATTTAAAATTTAATTTAACTCAATCAAATTTTGAACAATAAATTTTAAATCTCAAATTGATAATATGAATTTTTCGCTATACGAACTCAATTACACAAAACCACATCATAACGTAAGCTGTTTGAGAATCGAAATCTAGAGCTCATGTATATCCAAAACATGCTCCAGCGAGCAGTGGCCCATGGATTTCCAGAGAATCTACTTAGCTTCAGGCTTAAGAGTCGTGATGGAATTTGGCTCATTAACAATAGCTGCCAAATCTGCCAAAATGATGCGGAAGTTGGGAAGCTCGGCATTGGTTTCTGTCATCCCAAATGTGAACTAATGAGCTAAATTATAGATTCAATTTAGGCTAAATACTTAATTTAGAAGTAAACTTTTAAGATGATGCTTAAATTACGAGTAAACTTTTTATTTAAGTTAAATTAAAATCAAACGTTTGCAGATTTTAAATATTTAATTTTTTTTCATTTTTAATCTTCTTTTTATTTTTTACCCTAAATTAAGTTAACATGATTAATTAATCTAAACTAACCCTAATTATGTTAAGTAATCACACAATTATCATTAAAAAATATATATTTGGACATGTATCATGTCACAGAATTAAAAATTGACACCTATTCTTCCACATCATGTAAAAAATAACAACCATTCATCAAAACGTGTTTTAATGACGAACGTTACACATATACACAATTTTATCATGAAAGATCTTTATTTGTTATATCTTAAGAACGTTTGATTCGTATTTAACTCAAATAAAATGTTTAATTTTAATTCAAATATCATCCTAAAAGATTAACTTTAAATTGAATATTTAATTTTTAATTTATGATATTTTAGTATCATATTTAAATTATTTCGATGGAGATAATTTTTAATATAAATTATTTTAAGTTTGAGTTATGTCCATTTTAACTAATTTCATTAAGGATTATAAGTTTTTAAAATTAATAGAAATAAAGTTGATTTATCGTTTTTATAATCATTTATATTATATCCATTAATTTTGCAATTAAATTGAAGTTTAAAATATTATATATTTCATATATATCGATTAGCAATTGTTCATGAAAAACAAGAGTGAAAGCTCAGGGTTGAGATCAAATATAGGAAAGCTGCTAGGGAGTGGGCATGGGTATAATGGCAGAATCATTGTCAACTGGTCTCCTGTAGAATGCCATTGAATGTAAAGGTAGTGACTAGTGAGACTATACAAACTTGGCTGGAACTCCCATGGGATTTTCCTTTTTTTTTTTTTTTTTTAGAAAAGGAAGTTCATTGCTTTTTGAGGGTAACTTCAAGTGTAACTTTAATTTAATATTTGAAGTTTTTTTCCTTTTTCTGTCAAAGAACCTTAAATCTCAATTCTCAATGAGCTATCACTCTTGTTTTTCATGATAAATTGCTGATGGATATATATGAAATATATAATATTTTAAACTGCAATTTAATTGAAAAATTAACAGATATAATATAAATGATTATAAAATGACTTTAAAATCAACTTGATTTCTATTAATTTTAGAAATAAAAAAAAATCTCAGTCGAAATAAAAAAAATGTTAAAAATGTTGAAAAACAAATTGCAAATTGAAAAAAAAATTATCTTCTGGAAATAAAAATGTCTCATGTAAGATAATTACAAAATACAAATACCTTTAAAAACTTTAAGCCCTTAATCTTTAAAAATATAAACTATTTGGAACATAAGTTTTCACATATTTGTTAAGGAGATAATCATGAAAAAAAAAATCAACCTTCCATTCTATTAAATTGAAACGACATGAAAACGTCAGGATTTAGTGCAAGAAGTAAAAGTAGAAAGTCCAAACTCTTCCTCTTCTTATATGTTTTTAATGCATATAATAATTGTTTAATGGCTAACTTCAAGTTTATGAGTATTAAAACCTCTAAACTTAATTTCAAATTTTTATAAGAATTTTATTTTTTCATCATTGTGCAACTTATATATTTTTGTTATTTACTACTTTTAATTGATCATAACGTTTTTTTGATATATAATAAATTCAAACTTTACTCATAAGATAAATATGCCTATATACAATAAGAGTTCATAGTATATTTAACTTCAATTTCAAATACTTTCACAATCATTTTATGTCTAATATGTTCATATCTAGATCACCATATCAATGCAAGTCATGACACATAAATCCAAAGAATCATTTTCATAAAATAGTATAACTAATAATTATAATATGAGTTTTACTCATATTTCATGCAAAAATTCGTGAAAATTTTGCATTGGTTAAATCATTGATTGGTTAACTCTAAAACTTATGATTTTTGCAAATCAATATTATTATCTAAGCCCATATGTTAATATGATGTATAACCAACTACGTTCTTGCTATTGTTATGAAATTATTGAAAACTTCATAAACTTGTTCACTTTTTATTTTAATAGCTTGTAAAAAGTCATTTTTTTAGATACAAGAAGCAAAAATATCTTCATTATGTTTAACCAATAATGCATTAATTAGATGATGGCATTCTATCTCTATTGTTCATATTTTTCTTATATGTATAAGAAAGAAAATTCCATCCCATTTAGTTTATTTTCGTAATATATGAAAAATTGTACCAATGTTCTCTGTGCCATCACAAAATGAAATTAAACACATGCATGTATTGGTGCCTTTGGAACATTGAATTTGTATGTTATTTTTTAATTTATAAACATGCCTAATTAGACATTGATAAGCATCATTCAAAATGTCAGTAACTATCAAATACTTCAATATTTTTTTTAATGACATGTCTTTTCGTTTAGTCAATATACCATAGCGAAAAGCAACAATGATTTTTTGTAACCATTGATTAACTCTTTGATTACTATTTATGATTTTCACTTTGTAATTATTCACAATAAAATTTTATTTTGTAAAATCACTTCTACTGTAATACACCCAATAGACAAAATACATATCATATTGCCCATATTTCTGATAATAACAATTATTTGATTTATTATCCACCAATTAATCAATGAAATATCATATCTTAATAATAATTATTTACAGATATCGATTTAATTTTAATTGGTTTTCATAAAAATTGAACACTGATCAAAATTTGAACTAATAATAAATTTAAAAAATATATCTATATTAACATTTGATTTATAAACGGTCAACAAATATAGAACCATACAAATAGCTTGACTCAACTTCTTATCTTAATTTTGATGCCATGATTTAATAATAAAACTGATTTTGTAACCAAATCTTATTTTTTTTTGCATATATTTTCTACTTGCATCTAATTTTTTATGGTAAATTCCTTTATCCTTTTTTGATTATTTTCATAGAGACCATATAACAATTTACTTATTTTATATATAACTAAGACATGATAATTAAACAATTGGCTATTCCATTAGAATCCCATTTAATTCATTACTTGATAATAAGTGATAATTCTTTTGGTTATAAATCAATTCATGTCTTTCTCTTTTATGTTTTCAGGCTATTTCCCATCCTAATTTTTATAAATATCTATTTTTCAAATAAATATAATGCAATCTATTAAATCTAATTATGGAGTTAATTTTAGTATATGTATAAACTTATACAATATAATCAATATTTTTCATATTGTGTTTTGACTTTACAAACTAATGAAATAAATTGTTAACGTGTTTATCTCATTTAGTCAATTTTTTATCAACAATTATACAAAAAATAAAATACATACTTTAATGAAGATTTTTATGAAATTAATATTTTGATTCATAAAAACATTAATCTTTTGACACCTTGAGCCTTCTCTAATATTGATTTCAAATCATGTCAATTTATTTTTCTTGTATCTTCCTCATGTGAAATATAATTTTTTCATAATTATCTTTAAATTGTTAAAAAAATAAAGAAAATAAATAATATAAAAAAATTTTAGTTTTAAGACGTGAAGAATACTTCTTAAAGGCTATTATACTTTTAGGATATAATAAAGCTTTAAATTTTCTAGTAAAAAATAGTGAAAATGGTTATGCCGAAAGATTTATTTATAATAAATGAATAGATATAAATTTCTATTCAAATTATTATGAATTTATGTATAATCATTACTTTTATAAATAATAATCTATTTATATTCAAATAGTTATAATTATTTGTCATATGATAATTATTTTTGTTTAAACATAATTATTTAAAATATGAATAAAATTAATACAAAAATTAATTTTATTTATTAATAATTAAAATGTTATATTTAATGTGAGATGTATCACATTTTAAATTACTAATATATATTTAGTAAATTATAAAATTTATCAAATTCGATAAATTTTATAATTTTAATTATAAAATTTACTGGATAAAAATATATGAAAGAATTTAAAATTAAAAGATAAAAAAGTAATTAAATAATTTTATTAAACAATAATTAAAAAAGAAGATATAAAGAGTACAAATTCAGGTGCAAACGTAAACACCCTTTGGTTTGTTGCGCGTTTTGCAATTTGCTTTCAATCAGCTCTTTTTCTTATTTTGTGGGTTATTGTATTGGGGATAATGAAAGGACGTAGAGAAAATATATCGAAATTTAAAGTAGAGTAGCAAAACTCATGGATTGTCCTTGTCGACTAAGTTATGGGTATAAATAATAAAGCGGTGTTTGTAACTTATTTGAAGTCAGTTCTAATAAAATTTAGCTTTAATTTGTTTATTGTTGAATTGAGTAGCTTAATTTTTTGATCGAGTCAAATTTAAACGTAAATTTGATTTGAATAATTTATGAATTTAATTTAATTTTTATATTTTAATAAATATTTGTTTTATTTTAATAAAAAATTATTATATATATATTCACGTTTAAATTAAGTTTAAATATAAATTTAAAATTTAATATTAAAATTAAATTTATTTTTATTAATAAATGAGTTTAATTTAATAAAATTTATCACAAATTAAATTTGAACATAAAAATTAAAATTCAATTGAACTCAAATCAAACTTCAAACAATAAATTTTAAATTTTACACCAAGAAGTCAAAATTTTCAACTATATGAACTCAATTAGACTCAACTGCATCGTAACGCACGATGCCTGGGAGTCAATCTAGAGCGCATGTATATCCAAAACAAGCTCCAGAGAGCAATGGCCAATGGATTTTCAGAGAATCTACTTAGCTTCAGGCTTAAGAGTCGTGAAATTTGGATCATTAAGAATAGCTGCCAAAAATCTGCCAAAAAATGCGAAAGTTGGACAGCTCGAGATTAGGATTGACAATTTAATTTGTATTTTTCAAGTTCCACCTCAACCTAATTTTACAGGGCTGGGTTTTTTTTTTTTTTTTTTGTTTTTGAAAAAATTGGGTGAGATTGAAGTAAGATTTTAGATAAATATATATAATTTTATATTTATATTAAAAATATTTTATATTAAAAATAATATTTTTAATTAAAAATATTTTATTATTTTAAATTAAATCGGTAATAATTTTATACGAGACAAATATAAAAATAATATTTTAATATCAAATTAAATCATATTTAAATATTTATGATATTAAATCAAATCAATTTAAGATTAACAAAAACTCGTTTTAATCCGATTCATTGTCATTTTTATTTGAGATTGGATTCTCTCATCTAACTAAAAACAAATAAGCTAAATTGTGGATTTAATTTAAGCTACATGTTTCATTTAGGACTAAACTTTTGAGTTGATGCTCAAACTAAGAGTAAATCTTTTATTTGAGTTAAATTAAAATCAAACGTTTTTAAGTTGTAACAGATAAAAGGTTTTTTTGTGACAGAACTTTGTGAGTAGGACGTTAACTTATGGTGAGGAAAATTATTTACGTGGATGTTCAGTGACATTTTCTCTTATTTTAAAAATGAAAAACTAATTTTAAAGAAAAAAATAAATTCAAAACTGATTCAAAATAGAAGAAATTAATTCAAAGCCAAATTTGAAGTACAAGAAAAAGAATCATTATCAAAATCAAAATTCACCAACAAAAATCCAAACAACCTATATGTAAATTCCCAGAACTCATAAAACCCATATATATTTATATATAATATCTTAAACTGCAATTTAATTGAAAAATTAACAGATATAATATAAATGATTATAAAATAACTTTATAATCAACTTGATTTCTATTAATTTTAGAAATAAAAAAAATCTCAGTCTAAATAAAAAAAATGTTAAAATGTTGAAAAACAAATTGCAAATTGAAAAAAAAAACTTCTGGAAATAAAAATGTCTCATGTGAGATAATTACAAAATACAAATACCTTTCAAAACTTTAAGCCCTTAACCTTTAAAAATATCAACCATTTGGAACATAGGTTTTCACATATTTTGTTAAGGAGATAATCATGAAAAAAAAAAAAAAATCAACCTTCCATTCTATTAAATTGAAACAACATGAAAACGTAAGGATTTAGTGGAAGAAGTAAAAGTAGAAAGTCCAAACTCTCTCACTTCTTGAATGTTTGCCCTCTCAACAAAATTATTTTATCTTATCATGGGTTATTAAATTAATTTTTAAGATAATAACGATATTATTAATTTTAAATATATGAACATAGTAAAATTTAAAAATTTTTCTTTTTTGTTTAATTATTATTTTATTTTATGACTTATTATATGTTTAAAAATAAAAAAAAATAAAACTCCATTAAAACAACAATAGCTAATTGTTAAATAATATCACCATAAGTGATTGATTTAATCGGTTAAAATTATTTTTTTCAATGAAAAAGTTTTAAATTCTATTGTCATAGCATTTGTTGAGTAAATGAATTGATTAGTTTAATATTTAGGTATTAATCTTATTGACATAGATTATACAGCCTATTTACCATCGAATTTTACTAATAAAAAAAATCTACTAAATATTGTTTAAATATTTTCTTTTTATTTTTTAATCTTACTATTATCATGATATTTAATATATTCAAGTATATTTATTGCTTTTGAAAAATGATCCAATTAAATATATAAAAAATAAAAAATAATGGAGAATAGGAATAAAATTGTTTATAGACTTAAAAATAAAAAGGGTGAGCCTGGGCTTAGTCGGGTAATCCAAATATTAATACATTAGTGTTCTAACCTCTTTTATTTATTGATTTAATTTTCGTAAATACTCAAATAATCAAATACTTAAAAAAATAGATATTAGAAACATCAAGAATATTTTTAATACTGATTTAAAAATTTACATTTTCTAATAATTGTTTATCCTAATTATAAAGAAAATACTGTATTTTTTTAATAATTGTATCGAATTTTACTAATAAAAAAAATCTACTAAATATTGTTTAAATATTTTCTTTTTATTTTTTAATCTTACTATTATCATGATATTTAATATATTCAAGTATATTTTATTGCTTTTGAAAAATGATCATTAAATATATAAAAAAATAAAAAATAATGGAGAATAGGGAAATAAAAAATTGTTTATAGACTTTAAAAATAAAAAGGGTGAGCCTGGGCTTAGTCGGGTAATCCAATATTAATACATTAGTGTTCTAACCTCTTTTATTTATTGATTTAATTTTCGTAAATACTCAATAATCAAATACTTAAAAAAATAGATATTAGAAAAACATCAAGAATATTTTTTAATACTGATTTAAAAATTTACATTTTCTAATAATTGTTTATCCTAATTATAAAGAAAATACTGTATTTTTTTAATAATTGTAGATCTTTCCAAGAATTTTTTTCTAATTTAAATCTAATTCAAAACAGATTTAAAAAATTATGAAATTAATATATTAAATGATTTTATCATTTAATATATTAAAAAATGAAGATAAATCTGGGCTTTCTCTTTAAAGCCCGGCCTCAAGTTAGGCCCAGAAAAGCCGGTGGACACCACAGACGAAACCTTCAGAAGGTAATAACCCTATAAATTCACAAAAGCACTTTTTAAAGGGTGTTCTTGCTTTTGTCCGGACGTTGGTCGACGGTTTGAGAACAGCCGTCATCGACTTTGAGTCTTCTTCTTCACTGCAATAAAAAAAAAAGTATGAACGCTATGCCTGATGGAAATGAATCAACGAGAGACGTTAAAACTTTAATCTCATTTTACTCCAACTATCTATGGAATCAACTCTCCACTTTGTTTCCTTCTTCGCCTTCCAATTTTCTCGAGAAAATCTCAAATTTGTCTCGCCAAACCGCTCTTCCTATCTCAACAAAACGTAGGGCTGGTCTTCCTCTCCCATTGCCTGCCAACTTATTCAACTCCACTCCGTATGACCACCTCCACCTTTTATCTTGATTGAAAGAAAAATCATGATATTTAGTATAATATTTGATATTGGATATATATTTTTTTAACATGCAGGATCAAGCCAGAAGCATCCAGAGTTTATGAAGTTCTAAATGATATAATGGATCGCTCCATTTTAAATTTGCATAAAATTCAAAATAATTTGCAATTTTGGCAGTCTAGAGCTGAGGTAATGTTTTACGCTAGTTTCTTAGGCTTATTCGATTTTTATTTCTTTTCCTAAATTGAAAATTTGAATAATAAGGAAAAGAATAGCTGAGGTAATGTTTTACACTAGTTACTAAGGCTTATTTTATCGTTATTTTTTATCTTAAATTGAAAATTTGAATAATTAGAAAAAGAAATATAAGAATTAGTATTGCATTTTTGTTACTATTAGCTAATTTTTTAGTCAATTTTGATTTTTCTTTTACAACTAGCAAATGTAAGAGTTGTTATAAGGCAAAAATTGAATGTCATAATTCAAAACCATACTTGCTAAAAAAATAGAAAAATTACTAAAATGCATCATCAACTATAATTATTATGTTTAATTATAAAAGGAAAAAATTATAAATATTATTTTGCTGTTGTATTCTCTATCCAAGCGCATTTATTCTTACTTGCTTCCAGAAATGAAATATGTGTAGGAAAAACTACAACCTCATGATACTTAAAGGTGTAATTCTTGGTTATCAGCTTCTGTTTTTATTCTAATTTTGTGGAAAATTTCAGGGATCTAATGCTAGGAAAGCTTACTTCATGATTTTTGAGAGAGGGCCACGAGCTTTTGTTAATGGAACGGTTCAACTCATGCGTGAAAGTGTTACTAACGGTTTGGCAATGCATCATCTTTCTCAATCTGCTTCTGCCTATATCTCTGAAAGAATAGCTGTCTTATCTGCCTTAAAGTGTTCGCTTGCTATTTTTTTGGCTGAGGTTTGCTCTATCTTGTTCTAATTCTGTACCATCATGTCATGTTTTGACCAGAATAATGATTCCAAAAACATTGGTGAACTTAACGTTAAGTATGTAGTAGTTTTTAGGCTTGATCATGTAAGCATTGTTGTTTCTTTTGTCATGCATAATTAATCAAAGATTCATTACTTGTTTGTTTGACTAGTTTTATGTGGAAATTGACAAATGTGGAGAGGAGTTAGTACAAGATCCAAAGAAATCATTTTCCTCACTAATGGTCATTCTTAGTGGTTTATTTTCTAAGTTGGAGGCATCAATTGGACATTTTCATGCACAGCATCAGGTAACAAGATTGATTTATAGCTTTTCATAATTGGTTTTGTTTTTGCAACATTTTTTTCTCTTATAGAGAGTGCTTTATACTTGCTGCTATGATTAGTTTTTAAAAACTTATGGTTCCAATTTTGATATACAAAAACTCTGCAGAGCAATTTATCTGTTCATGGAACCTATTCATTTCCCCTACAATTTGAGAAATTACCAGAAATCAATCAAGAAGAGTCTCAATGGACAGATCGTGAAATTATTGATGCTATCAACTTGGTTTATAAGAATCTACAAGAACTGGACTTTTTTTTAGCTCTAATGGTAATGAATCCTTTTATCTTTAATTGACATTGCAATAAAATTAGACAGTATTAGATTGATTAACTGGCTTGTTCATTTAAGGTTCTTGCATGATCAATTAATTTTGGGATGTGTTGCTTACTTTCTTACCTTGCTCTTAGGTAGCTAAACATAAAAAACCAAGAAAAGTAACTCGCTATTGGATCCGGTATACATGTGGTGTAGTTGGCCTTTCAGTTTGTTCTTTCTGGCTCCTACAGCATAGTCGTCTTATGGGAAGTTCTGACATTGACAATTGGATTCGTGAAGCAAGGGAGTCTACAGTTAGCTTCTTTAATGACCATGTTGAGCAACCGGTACATTCTATTTTGCTAATCTGATTGCTCTGTTATTATACATTTCTATTTCCTCCGAGTCTTTATGTTGGCCATTTTTATAATACTTGAGAATTCAGCTGGTTTCATTAAGGTTAAACTCAAATTTTCTTCAGCTTCTGTCAATAAGAGATGAACTTTTGGATACATTCAAGAAGAGGCAGAAAGGTGTAATGGATATGGAGGAAGTGCATTTGACTTCTAATTCTCTCCACATGTTAAATTTTCTTCCTATCGTTTATTGAATTAAAATTAGCAACCAAGACATTTGCAGCATTTTAAGGTTTTTTTGGTTAAGACATTTGATTGATAAGATTTTTTTATTTTTTTTTTCAATTGATAAACAAGTCTATAATTTCTCATTGGTTTAATTTGTGAGAGGTATTCTGATGATTTAACTAAGTCTTAAAGTTTTCTGTATTCATGAAGCATGCCTTTGTGAAGCTACATGGTTGTGAATTTTATGCAAATAGATGATTCTGAACATAGAATATAAATTCCAAAATATACATAACCATTTTATTTGAAAGTGTTAAAACCTTGGGAAAGGGGGGGTGTGGGTGAGGGGCTTCTTCTTTGTCCCAATGGGCCTCAATATGATCAAAAAAGATTTGTACTTTATCTTTTCACACTACTCTAATCTTGGATTGAGATATATAAACAATAAAACCTGGATTCTTCTAGAGATGTAAATTTGTTTGATGTTTGTTTTATTTGGCTGTAGGTTGTCTTCCCGCTTCACTATTTCATCCCTTTCTTTTTTATGGTGATTGGAATTAATGAAATCCTTTTCATTCATTATAAGGTGATTGTTCTATTCTTGACAGCCATGTCTAGTGCTTTTTCTGAATATGGCTGCTTTCATGGTTTGCAGAATGTTATTGGCCTTCAGTGAGCAGTCAAAGGGTCAAAAATTCCCAGAGAATGCATCAGACCAGGAAATGCTTGAGATAGTTATGACAAGGTGTGACTTTCTTTCTAATATTATGGGTAATGCTAATCCTATTAGCACCAATGATTTATGATGCATTTGTAGGACAGTACTGGTGAAAATTTTCCATCACTCAATATTTATAATAAGTGCATAGGAGGAGTACCACGTTCAGTGCTAGAAACAATAGTGAAAAGAAAGAAATTATGCGTAAATAAGAGTTTCAAGATTGAAGTGGACTGAATTTTTCACTTTTAAATAGTGGCCTCTTGAATATAGTGGCTCAAGTTCCGAGAAGAAAATATTATGAAGAAGGAATAAGGATGAGCTGATATTACATACAAGAATGCCATTTATATAGTGATCGTGAAAGCCAACTTGACTTACTGCTCAAGTTTCTTTTTAATTTTTTACACATTTTTTGTGATCCCACAAAAATCAAGTAATATAGGTTTTTAGTCTTCTAAAATTTCCATTCACCTTCTTTTAAGTTTTTTACACTACATATGTCTATTTCATATAATGAAAATGGAAAATGCATTTAATTAAATAGAATTAATTTTATTTGCCAATATAAATAGCATCACTATGATTTCTTTTGGGAGGTTAAATAGGGTTAAATTATTTGTTGTTTAGGTTCAATCTTTTTATTTAAATAAGAATTAAGTTTGAATTTTTTTTATGGGAGTTTGAAATTTTGTTCTCTAAATTGTAGCACTTGATCAAATGGCAATTAAATTTAAAAAAAAAAAAAAAGGTTTCTAACCTTGAATTGTACATTACCCTATTTCATTTTTCATTTTTGAAGTTGAAATTAAACCAACTTATAAAGTTCATCTTCCTAGAGTGTTAAGCATTTCACTTAAAGTAATGACCCTTTAATCATTTCATATTGAATTCCTTTGAGGAGTTTTTTTTTTTTTTTTTAATAAAAAAAATCATACTTTGAAATATAAAAAAAAATTATAAGCAATAAAATTTGAATTATAGATTTATTAGATATAATATTACATGAATAAATTAATTTAAATCTTAAATTTTTTTTATATAAAAATATCGCAGCATGAATTTCTTTTTTCATTTTAAATTAAAATTTTATCATTCTGTCACCAATTTATTGGGTTAATGCACGTTACAAGAATTTCGTTGAACTAAAAAAATGTACGCAAAACGCCCCCCATATCACGTCAAGGAAGACGAATGACCCTTTTGAAAAGTGAAGCGAAAATTAAAACAAAGTCTTGGTCAATTTAAGTCTTTTTAAAAAAAATTTATACTCGGTAACGAAATGCGACAAAGCATGTAGTATTTTCATAATTAAATTTATTTTAAAATTAAAATAATAATGATTAATTATTTTTTAAATTAAAAATATAATAATAAAATTACAGCAGTTCAATACATTTGTACTGTAACCGACTAAAGTTCCGATATCAACCTTTTTATCTTCCTTAGACTTTATTAAATTGCATAGAAAGAAATATAATATTGTACGTAGAAATGTTTCTTTGGAAGTCGACAAAAGACTTGTTGGAAAGTAATAAATCGATAAACGCCTGGGTCGGTTTCATCTTTTATCTCAAGCTTTTCCTTTCAGTAAGTCTGGTCATGGCAGAGCTTTAATAGAATATTAATAAGTTTTAGATTTATTTATGTTAGGCTTGAAATATAGATTTCATTTATTTAAATTTGGCCTATTTTTAAAAATAATTGTCCAAACATGCCCAAATTTTAATTTTTTTAAATAAAAAATAAAAATAAATTTTATAATAAATATTAATTATCATAAAATAAATAATTATAAAACTTAATAATTATAAATAATAATATATAAATAAAAATTAACAAGTCTTCGATATAAACTCAAACCTTTTGTCAACTCAAATTTGGAATAATATATTGCTAAACATCTCCGTTACTTTCACTTTGTTTCAAAGAAAAAAATAAATTGCTTATGCTCATAAATATCTTTATCTTTTTATTTATTTCAGATTTTTTCTTATCAAATTACAATCAGAAACAATAGAAGAGAAGTTATATAATCATAATAAAATACTACATTTATATATAAAACATTATTAAATACTTAGTCAATAAATTAAAATATAATTAAACAAATTTAATATAAATTTAAACCAAAGTAACTCACATTTAATAAGATTTGAACTTAAAATTTCAAAATTCTAAAATTTTTTCTTTATCACTAAATCAAGGCTTTGTTAGCTTGTTTCAGATTTTTTATTCATCTACGATTGTATCTCCTTGTTTAAAAAAATTTCATGCAAATCCCCGGCCTTTTCCCCACCTAATTAGGAAAAATCTTTCCTCCTAACGTCTTGAGAACGAAATTTCTGAATTAGGTACTCTGTACGTTGGAAAAATGAAGTTGAATTTTCTACTAAAGCTCACAAATTAAGTGCCTTAGCCATGCTCAAAATCCTTGGTCACCAATGATTATCGATTAATTGCATTAAAAGCTTCAGTAGAACTATAAATTAAATTTGACGATTTATGTATTTGTATTGTATAAAATATTAAAATTTATATATTTATATTATATTTTATATAAAAATTATTGAATTTATTATATAATTCAAAAACCAAATAAGTGTCAACTCTTATATGTTATTCTTACACTTATAAATTTGAATTTATTAGTACTTTTTTTTCTCTCTATATATAAGTAAGGATTCATTTATATTAGTATAATTTTTATATTTTAAAAAAATTTTAAATTATAATTAAATTTATAATTCATCTGAATTAAATAAATATTTTTAAATTTAATAATTTTGATTTAAAATTTAAAAAATATAAAAGTTAAACTAATATAAATTAATTCCTTCTTATATATTCATATATATATATATATATATATTCAAACAACTCAAATTTGAATAATTAAAAACTCAAAATATCTTTAAATAATAATTTTTTTATATTTAAAATTAATAGATATTAAAATTTAATCGATAAAAGTCATATTATTAGCAGAAGACGGCTGGCAGACTAAATAATGATTAATTGACACATAAAATGACACAAATTTGAAGATGACCTTGAAAAATTAAACTGACCAAACTTGGTTAGTGCAGAAAAAAATCAGAGTTCGAAAAATATTAAAGTAAAGAAAGGAAATGGTTTTGCTTGCTAGGTTTGTGGGTAGAGAAGATAAAAAAATTCGAAATCGACGGATTTCGATTCTATTTGATATTTTAAGGTCGATTTTTTTTTTTAAAATCGGGTATCGGGTCGGATTGGGTAGCATGAAGAAAAAATCAAGGTCGGATTTTAAGTAAATCCGATCTTGCCCGACCTGATATATATAAATAAAAATTTTAATTATTTATTTAATTTTTTAATTATTTATATATATATTTATATATATAATTTTATATTTATATTAAAAATAATATTTTATTAATTTCGGATCAAATCAAATCGGATATGATTTTATATAATATCGAATCAGATCGAGTTCATATATAAAAATAATAAAAAATTATCAGATCGAGTTCAAATTTTATATGTTTAAAATCGGATCAGATTCGAGACGAGTAAAAACCTGTCCCATCTCAACCCGTTGTCATCCCTATTTGTGGACATTAATTTGTATGGCTATTTTGTCATATTTTAATAGAAAAGTAATAACTCTTTTCTAAAATAGAAAAGTAATAATTTATATGAATTCCTATAATGGTCGAGAACGCTTTTCTTTTTGGAAAAAAAAAATGTAGCTTTTCCTTGGGTAATTTAGGGGTTTAATTAAGTTTTAAAGAATGGAAGATCGACCGTTCAAAAAAATTTTTTTTTCTCAAAAGGCTTAAATGAGGTGCGTCAAGCTCAATATTATGAAATCAATTATGATCTTGAGTCCCCTACAATTTGATAAAAGAAATACTAAAATTTTGAGGTCTGAATTTGTATTATTGAAAGCACCTAAAGTTCAAATGTTGAATTTTTCATTGATTTTTGTCATATTTATATATGTATGTGGTATATCTATAGGTTTCATAATTTTATAAAGATTAAAAAAAATATAGAGATAAAAAGAAAAACAATGGTTAAATCTCTAAAAAAAATGGTTGAATTAAATTGTCCGATTAGGGATCTAATAAAAAATTATTCATATCCGTTATCTTTGAATGTAGTTGGAAATGATGCAATAATTTTTTTCAAGGAAAGTCATAATACAAAATAAGAAAAATATGAATAAAATTTTTTATATAAAAAAACTGTAATATAATAATATAAGAAAAAGTTATAAATATCACTTTTTAAATTTATTAAATATCATTTTTTAAAATAGTTATATATCAATTTATCTAAATTCAAGATTCAAAATGTCTGAAAAATTTCAGTGGACATGAACAGCACAACGTATCTATTAAGTAGACTTTAGCTAAATAATATTTGCATCACGTTTTGGGTGAGTTTGGTTCTGGGTTCTTACCTCCACTGTGCTTTTTGTTCAGGCTTCAGTCACTCTCATGCCAAGTCAAATTTGGCAACTCCTTTCTGGACTTTGCTTCTTTGTTGGCTTCCAATTACCAGGTTATCACAATGACAGATAGATGGTGACTCTTCACATAAACACATTTTTCTTTTAGGAGATTTAAAATTTAGGCAAAATTTTTTTTTATTTTAGTAAATTTTAATTAAATGGTCTATTACTACACGTTAATCAACATTTTTACTTAAAGAGACAGTGCTTACAAAAAATGAATTCCATGTTATTCCTTTCATTCCAAACTGTAAAGTAAATCTATGCACACCCAGAAATCATAATCTTTTTTTTTAGTTAGAAGGAGGGAACAAAGAAATGGGTAGTGGGTAAAGTTGATGATAGATTGGAGCAGCTAAGTTTTGTTGATTGGTTAAAAGTGAAATAACTACAAAATCTGCCAGATTGACACTAGGATATATGGCAATCACTTATTGCTTGTTATTACTGATGTAAAACACACACAGAGAAAAAGGCCCACTTCACCTCCAATGTCTTGCACAGCCTGATTTCTATGGCAGCCACATGTCTCTTCAAGTTGAGAAAAAATACACACTATCATTCACTTTTTGAATAAATGGAATAACCGACCAAACATGAAATTTATTAATATAGATTTGAGAGGTCACTTAATTACGAGATCATCTTTTTCTATTGTCTAGTCAGTAGTTTGTCTATCAGCTCAGTTGCTAATAATGCAAACATTAATTATTCATTAATATACAGACACTTCACTTAATTATATTTATGAAACTGATATAGGCTTTTGATATAGAGATGTGTTAACATTTATTATTATCTTCAGCCAATGTAGACGAAAATGAACAATTTCAAAGATATCTGATTCTCAAATGCTCAAAATTTACAAGAATTCATCCGCTAATAACTATAAGAACTTGAGATTGTTAAGCCTGCATGACTCCCCTCATGCCATGTAGGAAGGCAGCCAACACTCTTTGGCAAGCTTCTTAGATGGCATTCAGGGAGCCAGGCAGAACAATCCCATTCCCAGGCTGATGGAAATGATAAAAAACATTTAATCTCATGCAAAACTATCAATTACCACACACTTTTGCAGAACTTATATATATAAAAGCTAGTGAATTGAAAAGTTTGTTGATTGGAAATTAAGAAGAGATACTTACATGAAAAAGTTTGCACTTTGCTCTCCTCCTTCTGTTTTCCTATTGCTAAGTTGTTGGATATTTATTTCCAATTTGAAGCAGAGAAACAGTAGAAATTAAGGACTCAAAGGAGGAGAATCTAAAGAGATGTTAAAAGGAGAAAAGGAGAAAAGGAAAGAAGGCAAAGACAAAAGCAAAGTCCGTGGAATTTATGGGAAGAAGAGGGCGGCAACCGAGACATAATGTTTCTAACAAACAGTTAATTCCATACATAAAAGCCAAAGCTACTTTGGATTTTACAGGTAGCCCACTTTGGATTTTCTATCCTTGTCTGTTTTTCTATTACATGCCCTCCTATTAATTATTATTGGTAGCAATACCATTTTTTTTCTTTTCATCATATAAACAATCCTATCTTTTAACTTTTGATTAATAAAATTTGGGAACATATAAGTTGCTTTGATTCGAGATGGAAACGTTGAAAATTATTTTATTTTATTTTTTATAACATTAAAATAGATTACTTGTAAATTTATATCTAAAATCTCTTTACATTAAATAAAGAGTCAGCAGCTGTACATGATTTAATAATAAAAATATTAAATATTGTTATTATCAAAATTTTCGAATGAATTACTTTAAATAATAATCATGTTATGCCTAAATTATCTTGTCAACATCAACCAAGTCAAGGCTTGATCAACATAATCACATTTTTGGATCACCAGATAAGACACACTTAGAATATCAAGTCATCTATTTTCAAGGAAACGACTCGTCTCTCGTAAAAAAAAAAATTTCATCTAATATCTTACTGACGTCCAATCAAAGTAACCACTTCAAAATTGATCGTTTGATATTTAATTTGTTTAAAATTATTAAATACAATCCACACATATTTAGAGTTATTAAATGTAACTCACATCTACTCAATGAACCATTCTCAAGCTCACGTATATATTTCAACTGTCAATTATTAATTACCCTAATCTTATCACTTACTATCATTGTATACATAAAACGGTGAGAAAACCTAAATATGTAAGATATTTCCATACTTCACACCTAAGTTGACCTTCGTTGAAGCTTGAAACATACACTTCATCATCTTCCCTTCTTCTTTCCTCCATTTTTACATTATTAACTTAAGCATGAGAGCGTGCTAACAACAACTTTAATGTGTCTTGATAGTATTCTTTGACCGTATGTTATAACTGTCTTTCCTTTAATCTTACCTCATTCGCTTTTAGTCAAGACACCCAAAAACACTAGATTCTTGGGTTTGGTTAATTATTAATTACATAATAATACAAAATATTTCATTGTTTAATAGACAGAAGGGTTAACGGCACTTTGGATGTTTTGAAGAGAGAGCCAAAATCAGTGAATAAGACAAAGCCTTGACTCAAAAAAAGCAGAATCGAAAATCTTTGATTTTTTGTATAGCTGTTTTCCCTTCTATCTTGGAATTCTAAAAAGAAATCAAGTGACAAAGGACAAGTATACTACACAATTTACAAACTATACAATTCATCTATAAATTACATTTTTCAGTGCTGTAATCAAACTGTTTGCCATTGTTGGATCTTTTATGTAGTAGTTCTCCTTGCATTATTTAGTCAATGAACATTTCATTGAGTTGAACTTTCATACAATATATTTGGCACGTAAGGCATTGGATGATTGCAATTGGATTACCAACAAAGTTCTCAGTTATGGTCTTTTCTTAAATAGAACCATGGATGTATTTAAAAAAAAAAAATTAAAGCATAGATGTTTGTTGATGGTATAGACAACTTGTAACTAGACCTGTCTATCCCGTTAGGTTTCAAAGCCCGAATTTAAAAAAAAATATTAAAAATATATTATAATATTAATATTTCTAATATAATTTAAAATTGAAACTAAGTAAAAATATTTTTATATATTAAATAATAATCCAGACGAGATCATATCGGGCTTAAAAATTATTGTTTAAGGCTCAATCCAAATCAAGCTAGCCAACCTTTAGATAAGTCTAATTGCAGCAACTTTCATTTCTATCTACTTTTGTTTTGAGAAAATTAGTTAAGATAAAATTTTCAGTGGATTTGAGCATTGGTGAGTTTATTTATAGGGTTGCATAGTATTTTAATTTCTTAAATAAATCTCTATTTTTGTTTGGCCAAAAGTGAATCTCTTTTAATTTCTTAAATAAATCTAGAATAGGTAATTTATTCTTAATTTATAATGTACAATCACAGTTTAGTTAAATTTTACAAAAATAGGTAATTTTTGTTTTTCTCGAATAAAATCCTTCTTGTACAAGCCAGCTTGAAAACTCAAGTGCATATGAACAACTAAAATTCTTTACTCTCCGAAAAAGAGGAGAGAAAAAAAAATCAAAATCTAAAAATTTTAGGAAAATATTTTGAAATTAATATATTTTATGAAAAATTATAATTAAAAATAATCAAAATATAATATATATATATATATGCTTAATTTATTTATAGATAAAAGATCTAATTGATAGAAAAAGCATGATAAAGATTAATTGGTGAGGTTTTGGGCTGATAAATAAAAACGGCTTATTTAGCTCATGAAATGGAATAAAAATTAGAAAACAACTTAGGTAATAATGTCGACGCCTTAAGTTATTAAGCATAGCATCAAATCTCCAAAAGATAATAAGCCTTTGTAAGAAGAAGTCTTTTTCAATGATTCTATATAAATTCTATGTGATGTGTAATCGAGAAACTTACCTTTTAGTAAAATCTGAAAAGGTGATAATTATAAACGCTTTTATTCTAATAAGTTTTTGAAGGTGAGAGAAAGGATAAAACTTATTATTAGTTTAATCTAAATTAAAATTTGAAACTCATGTAATTAATTTTTTTTGGTAAACTTGAGACATTAAGAAATTTTAAAATTTTCTATTTTAATAAGTTTTGTTTTTAATTTTTAAATATAATATATTTTCAATATATTTTATAAAATAAATTCAATATTTTATATTTTATAATAAGTTTTTTTATTTGTAATTTTTTAAATATAATATAATTTTTAACATATTTTCTCGTAAATTATAATTTAGAAAAATAAAATTAAAAAATTTGTGAAATTCATATTTTTTTTATTTTTTTAAATTCATATATAATTTTTATTAAAATTTTAAATTATATTATTTTTATATTTATTTTGTAATTTTCATATTGTACTATCATATAATATTTAAAATTATTGCTACTAACTCAAATCTGATAAATTTATTGGGCTTAAAACGACAAACACAACAACGCATAAGTAATATATTACAATAAACCTATAGCAACAGACAACAACCAATAATTAAAACATAGAAAAAATAAAACACATTAAGATTTACATGAAAAACTCTCTAATATAGAGAAAAAAATTATGAACCATAAAAAATTCGATTATCAAATAATGGATATATAAAGTTCTCTTCTAGCTGAAACTAAACTAATCAATAACTAAAAGGACAATTGAAAAAAATCTCACTAAATAATAGGTAACTCAACAAATACATTATTGATTTATTTTTAGAGAGCTTCAAACTCAATATTTACTGTTCAGAATGTTGAATATTGAATCATAAACATACTTATAAATATTTAGCTCAATCGGATTATAGATTGACCTCTGTTTAACTGGTAGCTTTCGTTTCTCCACTTTTTCTTTTTCTTTTCTGGTTTCTTTTTTTTGGTTTGCGCCGTTCACACTTTTATGCCAAAAACACAACCCTCATTTTTTATTATGCAAGGCTTTTATTCCTTGGTCAAAGATAATAAGCCCATGGCCTTTAATTAGCTAAAACAATGAGGCTAGACCTCACACATAGTAGTTTCTCCCTCTAGTCCCATTAGGAGGAGATTTATCATCATAACAGTCTCATTTGAAACTTAGTTTGGCTAAGGAATCCATTTCGAACAAATTATTGCAAAGTTCAAGCTTTTTTCTAGGAAGTTTCTTAGTCAATATATTTGTTACAGTCTCATTAGTATGGGCTTTTTTCAACTATATTTGTTACTCCTCAATCACTGAATGTAGTCAGTGATATCTAACATCAATGTGCTTTATTCTAGTATAGTACATGATATTCTTAGTCATATTTAAAACACTCTGACTATCACAAAATATCACATACTATTTTTTATTCATCCTTAATTCAAGAAGAAAACATTTCATCCAAAGTATTTCTTTACTAGCTTTAGTTGTTGCAATATATTCACCTTCTATAGTTGACAAGACAACACACTTTTACAACTTAGATTGTCAAGATATAACTTCTTTAGCAAAAATGAAAAAATACCCTGAAGTAAATTTTTTATTATCAAGATCATCTGTTATGTCAGTATCAGTACACCTTTTTAAAATTGTTGTGAAGTTTCATAACTCAAACATATTTTTGAGGTGTTTCTCAAATATTTAAAAATCTATTTTACTACTTTATAGTGAACTTTTCCCGGATTAAAAATAAATTTGCTCATTACACCAATTGTATGAGTAATGTCAGGTCGTAAGTAAATTATAATATATATCAAATAACTGACTATAGAAGAATAAGGAATACTAGACATAACTAGTTATTCTTTTTTAGTCATTGGACAAGATTTTTTATTCAGATAAAAATGGTTGGCAAATAGAGTACTAACTTATTTAGCATGTTGCATGTTAATCTACTAAACACCTATTTAACATACTTTTCTTGTGACAACCACAATTTTTTAGCTTTCTATCTCAGATAATATTCATACCAAGAATCTACTTAACTCGACCTAAATTTTTCATGTAAAAAAACTTAGACAATTACTTTTTCAACCTACGAACCATATTAGCATCTTGTTCTATAATCAACATATCATCAATATATAATAAGAAAATAATGAAGTTACTATTAGAAAATTTTTTTGATATACACACAATGATTCATTGTTGTTCTTTTATAGCTATGACTCATTATAAAAAATCAAATTTTTTATACTATTGCTGCGAACTTGTTTCAAGCCATCCAATTTTTTTTTTCAGTTTGTAAACTAAGTGCTTTTTTTCTTTCATTTCAAAACTTTCAGACTGATCCATATAAATTTTTTTTTGTAACTCACATTGCAAGAATGCAGTTTTAACATCAAGTTGCTTAAGCTCAAGATTCAAACTAGCTACTAATCATAATACTACTAGAACAAAACTCATCTTCACAACTGGAGAAAAAAATCTTTCATCACCAATTGACTTTTGTATCCCACTAACTTGTCATTATCCTTTTTCAGCTTAAACACTCTTTTTTTTTTTCAATGGCATTCTGCCTTTTGAAAGTTTAACAAGATCATATAGACTATTTTTTCATAATGACTATTTCTTTTTTTATTACTTTTAACCAATACTACATATCTAGAGTAGTTTGCAAATCTTGAAAACTTTCTGGCTCCCCCTCACTGGTAACTAAAGTAAAATCTAAACTTAGATACCTGGTAAATAGCTTGTGCTCTCTAGTAAATCTCTTAAGCTAAGACTTTACATTATCTGATGCTAAAAGTAGTTTTCCTCCTTCAACACTCTCTAGTGGAAATGATTACTCACCATGCTCAACACTTTTTAGTGGGGAAAACTGCTCCTCCTACTCAAAATTAGTTGTATTTGGCTAATCACAAATTGTGATTAGCTCATTCATATCCCTAAGTTTTGTCTCTTACTCATTTCAATCATTTATGGCTCTTATAGGTGCAATTCTTATCGCTATTGAATCATCACACTCAACAGTAATTTATGTAGTCTTTTAATTCTTCTTAAGGTATGCTATAGTTTTTTTTTTTCTTGGAAGATTATATCTCTACTTCTGATTGTCTTTCTTTTAATTAGATCTTATAACCTATAGCCAATTCCTCATTACTATATCTAACAAACACATATTATGTGACTTTATTGTCAAGTTTTGACATCTGTTATTTCAACATATATATGAATGCTTTATACCCAAAATTTTTTAAGTAAGAGTATGGAGTATCTTTTCTTATCTATACTCTTTCTAGAATTTTAAAGCCCAAGAATTTTCAAGTTGTTGAGTTGAAGCAATAAACGCAACAACACAGAAGTACTATATTGCAATAAATTCACATCAACAAACAATAATAAAAAATTAATAATGTAGAAAAAATAAAACGCATCAAGATTTACGTAAAAAATTCTTTAGTGTAGAGGAAAATAAATTGCTTATCATAAAAAACATATCAACTATCAAATAATGGATATATAAATTTTTTTTTAATTAAAACTAAAATTAATCGATAATTAGAGAGATAATTAAAAAAATTTCATCAAATAAATAATTTAATAAATATGTTATTAATTTATTTAAAAAAAACTTCAAACTCAATCTTTATCATTTAAAATATAAAATATTGAATCATAAATATATTAATAAAATTTTAATTTAATTAAATCACATATCAATTTTAATTTAATTTACAATTCTCACTTTTCTTTCTTTCTTTGCATTTTTTTCTTGGTTTGCGTGCTCACACTTTTACGCAAAAACTACAACCCCACTTTTTTTATTATGTAGGGCTTTTATTTCTTGGTAAAAAATAATAGGCCCATGAACTTTAATTGGCTAAAATAATGGGAGTGAACACCACACGTTACAAAATTAATACCGGAAATAAATATAGTGATATTGTGGTAGCAGTAATTAATAAAATGCTACTGTCGTTACCTTTATTCAAGTTTTGGACACAACCAAAAAGAAATATAGTAATAATTCGTCTGTTTCTGCAAAAGACAAAATCAGGGTTTTCAAAGCTGGCAACGTGGACATAAGGGAGGGGCCGAGTGGCGGTCCTTTTATTCTGTTTGTGCATTTAAATTTTAGTCAAAAGAAAAAACTCAAAACAAATTTCAGCATTCAACTTAACTGTGATTGGTCGATCTACCCTGTAGATTCCACCGGCCTTTGATTAAACTAAAAGCTTCTTAAGCACCTTTTGTCACATTTCTGATTTCTCTTCTGATCGATTGGGTAGTGCATAATAGTGCTTTTTTATGGTTTGTTTGTTATGAAAATGTTCATAATAACATTTCATGGAGGCCACTGTTTCTGTTTTTTAGGTAAAACATAGAGGTGACTGTTACAACTTCAGCCTTTCATGGAGCGGTTTCACCATGAACAAGATCTGTTCAGCTAATTTTAGGAACTTGTTTTGAATAAAAGGGTTAATAAATTTAAATCATTCATTGATGTTCGATCGTAAAAATGTCTTAAGATAAAGAAGCTTTTTTGTATTTTATTGCTGCTAAACAATGACTCCTTACAAGAGTTTATATAATAAATAAATGAGTGATTGTAGCCACTTGAATTGATTTGTGGGTCAAGATCTCCTCTAAATAACAAGATTAGTGCAGCAAATTATATAATATGTCACGTTTTCCTTGAATGTGCAGGAATGGTGGGGTGCATCATGGCCGACTTGATGCCTTGACATCTTGTCCTATTGCTGAGTACCCTGGCTTGGCTACGATTTTGTTCAGGGATGCCAAATGCCAATGGGGGATTTGCAACGGAGAGTGCATTTCTCCAACTTGCTTTTTCAACCGTCTCCTTCCCGACGACGCGGGATGGATCTTTACTCCGGTGGGTGGGATTTAGTTGGGCCGATGATTTTTCATTTTTTTATTTATTTTTATGTGAAATTAAAAAATTATTTATTTAAATATTTAACTATTTTTAAGCTTCTCAAATAAAATTTTAACAACAATAATTTAAAATAACTAAAAAATATAAATAACATAAAATTATAAATACAACAAAACAAATTTAAAATCAAATTAAAAAAGTTCAACACCTAAAATTCTAATTATTTTAATTTTATATTAGATATTCTTGAAGTGGTATTTTTATCATTTCATAAATATAAAAGTTAAAATAAATTAATAATCTATAAATTATATATATGATTATACTTATTAATTATATATATGTATATAAAGGACAGACCAGGCATGAGATTATATTTCTATCTCTGTCTTATTGAGGAATTCAATTTTTTTTATCTCAAATTTTAATCCTCAAATCCGTTGTCTTTTTTTTTTAAAAAAAAAATTTAGAGATAGATAAATTATTTAATTTTTAGGTCATATGTCGTACCTGATAATTTAAGACAGGTGACTGTAGGTTGTGCATTCGAGATTACTCCAACAAATGATCAACGATAAGATTCGAACTCAAAACTTCTTTATCGAAGAGAACGATCTTAATTGATTGAATCAACCATTTATCGGTTCACCTTTGAAGTGAAGAATTGGATACTTCATCAGTTTTGAGTATTTTAAGACCTTTTATAATCAATTATTCAAAATTTTGGGATTAATTTGCACTTTTAAAATATAAATTACCCGTAATCTGTTATCTTTTATGACATTATCATTTACCCTTGACTCAAACAATTTTATATTTATCATTTGGGACTTGAAAAACTTTCACAGCCCATCCATAATTCGTTGGCTATAGTTAAAGGGCTATAGTAAAAGGGCATGCCATTCTACAAGAGTACAAGTAATCAATCCCCAAAGGCATTACCACAGGCCAAGGACCCACCTATGCATTCCTTCGCCACATGGCATATCTTCATCTTAGCACATTTGGCAATGATGTCTATACATGACAATTTTTTTTTACAGCCTGATCGATGGTAAAAATTTAGATGTATAGTTTATGACAAACTTAAATTTTTAGGTCAAGAATAAAAATAATAATAAATTTATAAAATGTAATTAATGACTTATATATTAGTAATTTACTCAAACTCAAAGAAACCTAAATTGAAGGTCCAATCTCCAAAACTGAATGTATTTCAATGAATATCTATATGCAATACTAAGAACGACAAAGAGACTGTGTAACGGCTATGTGCAATAGAAAAACGACAGTGAAAATATGTATCGGCTCTGATATCTCTAGGAAGGAAAATATATTGTTAATACGCTATTTTATATTTTGCTAAATTATGTCATAAGTTTTATATTCTATTAGAATTTGAAATTTAATATTTATACTATAATTTATAAAATTTTAATTTTTTGTATTATTTTGATTTGATAATTTTAATGTAATTACTAATTTCATTAAATTTTTATCGTTAAAAAAGTTGACATTATTATTGATTTGATGACGTAAATATTAATTTTATTGATGTAGCTTTGACTTGTTAATGTGATAACTTGAATGGATAAAATTAATTATTAAATTATTTAAATGGTCCTTATACTTATACAAAATTTAAAATTTAGTCCCTCTAATATATAAATATTTTTTAAAAATATATTAGGTGTTATTATATATAATTAATTATTAATAATATCATATTAATAATATTAGATTATCATTTATATTAATAAATTATAATATTAATAATTTAAATTAATATATCAAAGTTAATATTATTTACTTAGTTTAAATATATTATATAACAAAATTTCTAATGAACTAAATTATTAAATAGAGTTTTATTTATAATGAATCGGAACAAGACTATGAATGAAATGATTATTCCATTCAACTAAATAAAATTAAAGATTCAAGCCTAGATTCTTATGAGAAACGAATTTTTATCCATTTAAAGGATGAATTTTGCTAAATCAAAACATTTATTTGATAAATCAAAACATCAATATCGTGTATCATAATGAAAATTTTTAATTTTTGGGATCTAAAAAAAAAAACTTATATAAATAATTATGTCAAATTAAATAATAAGATTAATTTTAAAATTAATACACATTAAGTTTAGTAAATCACTTTAATATATTTAGAATCTTGAATCTAGATTTGATTATAAAAATCATTTAAATATGATTTAATTTAAAGGAATATAAACACTATTTGATGGATAATTTTACCTTTATGAGATGTAATTATAATTATAATTTATTTAATACATTAATAAAAATAATAATTTTATTGAAACTAGATAGTGACAAATTCGTATTATATATTTGACAAAGTTGTGATAGATTTTTTATAGATTTGTATAAATTTTTTTTTCATATGGCCACAATATACTACAATTGTGATGAAGAAGTATAACAAAATTAATAACAAATTTATATTTTATGACGAAATGTAAAAAAAAAAAAATAATAGTGATAGAACTAGTAATAATATTTCAAATAGATTACAAAAAGTTATACCAGATTTAGTGACAATATATTAAAATTGTGATAAAAAATTATGATAGATTTTTTAATATTGTAATAGAATATTATGAAATAGTATTTTAGCAATTTTTAAAAAATTAAAAAATTTCAAAATTCAAAATATTTATTGTATTACAGGGATTGAATTTCAAATTTCCTATTAGTACAATAACTAAATTTTGAATTTCATGCCAATATACAAATTAAATTTCAAATCCATATGAATACAAGGATCATTGATTTGAATAATTTAATAATTGATTTCATTAATCTTAATTATCATATTAATAAGTCAACATCACATTAAAAAAGTCGATTATTATATCAATATTTTTAATAATAAAAAATTGATGACGATAACGATTGAACTAAAATTATCATATTAAAATAATACGAAAATTAAATTAGTTTAAATTATAATTAAAATTTACATTTTATCAAAATATAACAGCCTCTGAATTTCACCTTATACTTTCGATGATTCCTTTTACTCCTACCAAATTTATATTGCTGCATACACTCTAGTATTCGACTGATTGGTGCATCATGCTTTCTTCGATCGAAAGAATTATGTAAACAGGTGCGTCATTCTTTCTCATGTCGAAAGAATTGTGTAAACACCACATTTTATTCAGTTTCTTTTCAAATATTTTTTAAATAATTTAGATTAATTTGAGTTGAATATACTAGATCAATTATTTTATTAGGTTTAATTCGTTTTAATTTTAATTTGGATTTAAAATTACATTTGGTTTTTGTAATTCATTATCAAATTTATTAAGTTAATTTAAAGCTTGATTTTTTATATTTAAAGTTCAATTTTCTGAATCTCGAGATTTACTTTCGAGTTTCGAGATTTCTTTTTGAATCTTGGGATTCACTTATGGATCATTTAATTGTTAATTGAGCTTTAATTTTGTTTTCCAATTCATGACTGGGCTTTGACCTCAAGGAAAAAAAATGCCCAAAATTATTTTCCAATTCTGCTCCGGCTAGCTCTTCCTCTTCGAAATTCCTAATTTCAAATTTTCCCTTCTTCCCATCCTTATTTTGGTTGGCTGAAAATTTTAAATATTTTTTCCTTAAATCCCATGGATTTTTTTTTTTGTTATGCTTTCATAACGTGGAGAGATTTTTGTGAAATTTGCTTGGTTGTTACTAGAGCTAAATCAAGCTTTGGATCTCTCTCTTATTTTCCCTTCTATCAGATCGAAAATTACAGCCCCCAAACCACGGTGATTGATCGCTCAACACGTCCAGTTTTTGTTTTTGTTTTTTTTTGTTTTTTCTTTTTCTCAAACTATTGTCCCAATTAGAAAAATAAAAATTAATTATTATATTGCAAAAAATCAATTTGGCCACATGTGATGCCACGTGACGAAAAATTACAAGTCATCTTATTATTTCAACTCTTCATGCATTTTAACAGGGGTGTTCTTGATTGTGAACTTCCATCCAAAAAATTTTTATGTCAAATTCCAAAATTAGAATCTAGATTTGAAGCAAATAAAAGTTTAGTGCTGACGAAAGATTTAATCTTAAATGGAGCATTTAAGCATGGCAGCTAAAATGTAAGTAGTCTTCCACTTACAATTTTACAGCTTTCCTAGTATACAAACAGGGACAAGCTCAGACAAATTCATTTAAACTGCCTCGTCTATTCAAAGTGCAACTCTTACAATATTTTCAACAATGCCGAACCTAAACTCAGACGAGTCATTGATTTTGTCGTGAACAAAGGTAATGGAATAAAGGGTCTAGTTGATACAGGCATAGAAAGTGTACCAAAACAATATATCCTAGCTATTGAAGATAGATTGCAAACAAAGTAGTGACTGAAGAGTCCATTCCGGTCATCGATGTTTCCAATTGGGATGATCCACAGGTTTCAGAATCAATCTGTCAAGCTGCCAGAACGTGGGGTTTCTTTCAGATTATTAACCATGGAGTGGCCTTGGAAGTTCTTCACAACATAAAGGAAGCAACTCATCGGGTCTTCGGCTTATCAAATGACGAGAGAAAGAAGTATTGGGTAGGGAATTCGCCTACTGATACAGTGGCTCTGAGAACAAGCTTTGTCCCTCAGGCAGAGACTGCTCTTGAGTGGAAAGATTTTCTCAGCTTTCGTTATGTTCCTGGGGATAAAAAATCATCTGCCCTCTGGCCTCCTGAATGCAAGTAATTAATCATTCAAACCTTTTTCTTTAATTTATATTAATGCAAATATAATTTAAAGGCCATAATTACAAGAGTTTAAGATTCTACAAAATGTTTAAGTTCGATTCCAGCCTTTATAAAGGTTATGGCTTCGTTATGGATACTCCAGTAATTCCCAGATATTATCAAATCTGAGATAGGTGGACCTAATCATTTGTATATTCTTTTATATTTTATAAAAAAATTATGTATTACAATTCGTTAGGATAAAAAAATACAAAATATATATTTTTTATTTTTTATAAATTTATATATAATTTTGGTTAAAATTTTAATTTGTGTTACATTTAATATTTATGTATTTTTTTTTAATTTTTGTATCATATTACCTATCATATATTAAATTATAAGATTGGAAGAGAAGACTGATTCTTAGATATTTCACGAGCTAAACAATCTCCTTGATTTTGGTGCTTTTTCAGAGGATAATTAATTAGGACACAGTTTGTTCAAAGTAGTTTCAACCCAATTACAATTTGCCATTCTAAGTGCTTCAACAGTTTTGCACCCTTAAACTTATTCCTTGGTCTATCCTCAACTTGGAATGGAGTATCTTTGTGTAATAGTCCGCAATCTTTGATTTTTGTGTGCTTTATAGGGACCAAGTGGTGGAATACATGGAGAGGGCAGAACCTGTCATCAGGAAGCTGCTGGAGGTCCTATTGGAAGGACTCAAGGTGAAAGCGATTGACAAAGCTAGAGAATATACCTTAATGGCTTCTCCATTTGTCAACATCAATTACTATCCGCGTTGTCCCAACCCTGACCTCACAGCAGGAGTACGTCCTCAACTCTGATATATCAACAATCACTGTTCTCCTCCGAGATGACAATGGTGGCCTCTATGTACGAACAAACGATGATGATGATAGCTGGATTCATGTGCCACCAATTGATGAGGCTTTCGTAATCAACATCGGAGACATTTTACAGATAATGAGCAATGACGGATACAAAAGCATTGAACACTGTGCGGTTGCTAATGGAAACAAGAACAGAGTTTCATTGCCTATTTTTGTGAATCCAGGACCTGATGCTGTATTTGGTCCTCTGCCAGAAGTGCTAGAAAGTGGAGAGCAACCACTATATAAAGGAGTTCTCTTCTCTGATTACTTCAAATATCATTTCAGCAAGAAGCATTAAAGGAAGAAAACAATGTACTTTGCCAAGATATGATAATCCCTGTCTCTTGCATTACTCTTTCTAATGCTTCCTTTGCCGGTGTAAAATTGATAATGAAAATAAACATGCTATTAAGAGTATCGATTTGATCGGTTTTGATTCTGACATAATGCCTTGACATGCTGTGCTTGCATCTACACAAAAAAAGGGAAGAGAGGATAAAATTTTACAAGAGCGAAAGAAGAGAGAAAAAGAAGTCGGGAGAGAAGAGTCTGCCTATTTTTCTTTGTCTCCTTTTTTTATTGCTGCAACCAATAATTTTGTACCTAATTTTGACAAAGAATAGTGAAAAAATAATTATTATTTTGTATAGATACATATTCACCTTTTTGATTGTCTTCTTTATTCGTCTTATTGATTATCAAGGTTTATAGCCTCTTTTATCTTCTAGATTAAAATATGTTGGTGAAGTTATTTTTTACTTGTTCCACTATTCCGATCTTTTCTTGATATTGGAGTAGTAAAGAAAAAAAATAATCTAGATATTCCATTCTAGATAATTTTTTTAGAAGTTCGATAGCTTCAAGCTTCAGCTCTATATTATTTCTATCATAAAATTTTTTCACAAAAATCATTTTGTCATCTGTAGTAATAGTGACATAAGGAGTTTATGAATTTGATAAGATTTCATTCAACAATTGTTATGCTTTTTCTATTATTGTGATTACGGCTTGGAACCTGTATAAACTTGCTCTATTAAATTGTGAAAGAGTGAATTTTATATTTTTTTCATCTTCATTTGGTGTTAATAAATCTAGTCCATAAAGCACTTTTTTGACTTCTCAGATTTGATATTTTTTTATTTTTCAAATTTGATAGGGTTGAAAAAAATCTTTCTATATGAAAGAGACCTATAAAACTAATTATTTTAATATGCACATAAAAAAAAATTCATTGTTTTCAACAAAATCAAATATCTTTGATTTAATAAAAGCAGGAAAAAGTCTTATTAAATGAAAAGATAAATTTTGAAAAGTAATTTCGATACTGATTATATCATAAGGCTCATGATCTAATCTGAATTTAATTTTAGAAAATCCTCTTAAAATTCCTTGATTTTCTAAATATATAAAAAAATATTCATGAAATTTGTTATAAAGTAGAACATCTACTTCATCTCTTATTGAATTTTTTATTCTATTAAAATGTTCATTAGGTAAGACTTTATTAGCCTTTCAATATAAAAGAATTTTTTAAATTTTTAAAAAAGAAGAAGAAATGGTTTTTTCTTCAATAAGAAAATCACAAATATTTAAGAGATTGTTTATCTCTTTAACGAATATTTTTTTTCATCAAGTTCAAGAATTTGATGTTCCTCCAATCTCATAAAGTTAAACTATTTAAAACAATATTTTAAAAAGTTCGAAATTTATTAACCTAGTTAGTTAATCCTTCTATAAGCTTAGTCATGTTTTTTCTAAAGGTTGATTCACTACCTTGAAGTTGGGCTTTTTAAGCTTCATTTATGAGATTATATAACTCAGGAGATAATCCTAGGTTATAAATACAAAAATCTTTGATTTCTAGAAAATTTTATTATGGTTTCAACAAATTTTTTGTTTTCTAAAGAATTTCAGAATATGATATTGGAGTCCATTGGTTTGGATCTTAAGAAAATTGAGATAATCTATAAGGTTTCATTACTTGTTGTGATTATTTCTGGCATTTTCATGTATGGTTAAGGGTAAAAGAAATATCTTGGATTAGGATATGGAACTAATGGTTGGTTAAAGGACTGAAATCTTAATCCTTGGTTAGGATTAACATGTGTAAGAGAAGAACCTTGTTTCGGTTGCTTCTTTTTTACTGTAGTCCATTTGCCAATTTGTTTTAGAGGTTTTTTATCTCGATCCATTGGGCCTGCTTAAAAAATCAACAAGAAAATTGTTAGATCCTTTAATAAATTCAATAGCAAAATTATATTGGCATAAAATATTATACCATCTAATTATTCTAGTATTCATTTCTAATTTTTTATTTTTTAAGAAATCTTTTACTACTTGATTATCAATATTAATAATAATGTTGTTAGGTGCTAGGTAAATATGAAATCTAGATACAATATTTTTTATAACAAATAACTCATTTTCAAATATGATATATTTTAATTCATTTGGTTTAAATTTTCTTGAATTATAGTCACAAATTAATTCTTGATTATGTACCTTTGATTTAAGTATACATCCTCAATGTTGGTTTGATGCATTTGTTTCAACAATAAGTAATTCTTCAGGTTTTGAAAGATATACTTTAGATATAAATTTAAGTTATGATTTAATTTGTTTAATAATATTATAATCATTTTTTGACCAAGAAAAAGGTATATCCTTTTTTAGCTTTTCTTGTAAAACTTTCTCTTTTTTAGAAAAATTTTTAATGAATTGTCTTCTATAATTAAGAAAACCAAGGAAACTTTGAAGTTGTTTTTTATCTTCCAATTGTTCTAAAAATTCGTTAATTTTTACTATAATATGATCTTATAAAGTAAAACCGTCTGAACATAAATATAATCACAAGAATTCTATATTAGTTTTTCCAAGCTCTATCTTTTTAAGGTTTAATATTATACCATGTTTTATAAATTCTTGAGCTATAAGATTTAATTGTTTTCTGTGCTTATTTAATGTTTCAAAACATATAAGTATATTATCAATATACATCATACAAAAATCTTTATATTTCCTAAAAATGGTGTCCATCTATTTCTGAAAAATTTGTGAAGCATTACAAAGTCCAAATGGTATAACTTTCCATTGATATTGTCTTTTTAGTGTATTAAAGGCTGTTAATGGTTTTGACTCTTTGATTAGCATTATTTGCCAAAATCCTGATTTACAATCAAATTTATTAAAATATTTAGCATTTGTTGCCAAGTTTATTAACACATCTTTTCTAAGAATAAAATATCCATCAAATATTAGATTTTGATTAAGACTTTTATAGTTGATTACCATTCTGGCTTTTATTGTTTTTAGTTCAGCATGATTTCTTACCATAAATGTTGGACTTAAATGTAGACTATTAGTGGGTTCTATAAGTCTTTTTTGTAAAAGTTCATTGATTTGTATATCAAATTCAATTATATCTTGTTTAGTATAAATCATTAGTTTTACTCTAATTATTTTCTTTGAATCAATAATTTTTAAGCTACAAAATCTAGGGTTTCTAGATCATAATTTTATTGGTTCATCACTAAACTTTTCTTTTAAAATTTTATATAATTAGTGTTTTTCATTAATTGATTTAATTTTCATTTTTTTGGTTTTAGGTCGAAAATTAGAATCACATATATGTTTATGATTTTTTAATAGTGGTATTTCTATAGATTCTTTATCTATTGTAAAAACAATATTATTAATATTCAAACAAAAAGGTAAATAATTTTTTATAAAATTATTTCCTAATAACATATCACCATGCATAAAAAGAAAGTATAAAATTTTTGAAATTATGAATTTTTATTCATAAAATAAATAGAAATATTTTTTGCTTTGTATTCTATTATAGTTTCTTTTCCATTGATTCCTATTACTACAATAGGTTGTTTCATTGGTACCCATTTTTCTAATGGTAAAGCATTACTTTTACAGCTATATATAGTTGTTCCAATGTCTATTAAAATATTTAAAGAGTATGGTTTATACTGTTTAAATCTAAATTTTGCTTCAATATAATTGTAGAACTTTTTTTGTTGATTTTTTGAAAATGTAATTACTTCATCATTACCAATTTTATATTGGTTAATTAGAGCTAAACTTTCAATATCATCTCTTTTAGTATTTCTAGAAGAAATTAAATTTAAAACCGAGTTTACTGAGTTGTAACTTGAATTTTCTTTATTTTGACTACTTGTGTCTCCTGGAAAAATAGGAATATTTATATTTTTTGTTCCTATTGATTAAGGTTGAGAAAGAAAAGATTGCCTATGTAAAACAAATGATTGTTTACTAGCAATACTCTCATTATCTTCATTGTCTCTATTTGAGAATGAATGTATTAAAGAAGGTGGAGGTAGAATTAGATTGTTACTAGAACTACTTTTTTCATAATTTTTAAAATACAAATTATTTCTTGACACAAAAAATTTCATAGGTTTTATTTTTCTCTTAGAAGGAACACGTTCTGTAATACCTTCTAATAACCATCCGATTAGTACTAAAAGATCTCTAAGATTCATTAATCTTAGTTTGATTTCTAAATCAAAAGGTTTAGGTTCAAATATTTTTATAATATTGGAATCTATTTCTTTAATAGATATAAAAGTATGATTAGTAAATTCATTGATAGCTGTCAGTTTATAGACAGATCATGTGCTACATTTATAATTTCTTACTGTTTTGTCGTTATTCTTAATATAAGGTAGTCTTCTATTAATAAGTCATTAATAGAAATAAAATAATTTGATTTTACTTTAAACCAAACAACGCTTGATACAAGATTTGATCGTATTCCTCCTATTAGTGCTTTAATAGGATTTTCAAATCTTTTATCTATTAATACTGCTATTATTGGTATATCGTTACCAACTTTGAATAAAGCTTTTATAGTTATCATAATTATTCCTAAATATATATATCTAACTTCAGGATATTTTTGTTTAATTTTCCTAATTTTTTTTTCAGTAAATAAAGGAATATCTATAGATCCTTGATTAGAATTAGTAGTTATAGTATTGCCACTAAATTTTTTTTGTGTCTTTTTATCCATGGTTTGAATTTTGGAAAAATAAAAAGTTTATAGATTTTATGTTTCTTTAATGGTTGTAGTATTTTTAACAATTCATTTGAAATAGTAATATCTTGTCTTAAGACATCACTTAATTTTGGCATTTGTTGTTCTTCAATAGGTATATTTTTAGTTTCAGAATTAAGTTGATTATTAACTTCCAATATAGTATTATTATTAGGACTGCTACTTGTATTAAGCATAAAAATATGCTTATCATCATCAAAATCAAATCTGTTTCAGAAATTAATTTATAAATAATTTCATCTTCAAAAACTTCTTCTCTAATACAATTTTTTAAATCTCATTCTTTAAGAGTTTTAATAACTTTTTTAGTATTTTTTCCTTTATTAGGACATTGAGGTGCTATATGGACTTCTTTATCACAAATAAAACATTTGTATTTAGATTTCTTTTTAGAAGTTTTTCTTTTAACAAATTTTTTCTTTTTGTCAAATTTATGCGTTTTTAGCTTCCATTTGACCAATTTATATCTTCTTTTCCTTTTGTATTTCTTTGAATAGGTTTTAGATTAAGATTTACAACCAAATTCTTATTCATTTTCTAATATTTTGTGCATTTTTTATCACTTAATTTACTTTTTACTTGCTTAAAAGCCTTTGTTTTCAGGTAATGTTCTATGATTTGTTTAGAAATAAAATAAATTATATTTCTTACAGAATATAAATAGTCTTTATTTTCTATTGTAGGGTTGTGAAGTTCTAAATATTTGGGATACTGTTGATTATAGAGTTCATCCCATAATAATGGTAATTTATGAAAATATTGTTCCTTCCAAAATTCGGAATGAGTTTCATCCAATTTTTGGTATTCATGTATATATATTTTAGAAAATTCTTCTAAATGTTTTATGTCACATAATTTTATTTTAGTCAATATATAACTAGCTTCATTGTTTTGATCAATTAGTTACCTTCTTCCACAAAATTTATTTTTTAGTAGATTTGTAAGGTTTTTTTTTAACAAATCTAGTATAGTAATTTCATTTAACAAAGTCCCCTTTTTTAGCTTTTCCTATTTCAAAGTTTTCCCATTTACGCAAGAATTGTAAAACATCTCCTTGAAATGTTCCACAAAAATAGTTTAAAAATTTTTCTTTACACTAGCTGTCTTTGTAGTTTTTTACTACAATAGTCATAGATTATGCCTAATCTTCTATGGTTTTTTCATAGTCATTTATATATATTTTTGAAAAATCTAAATATGTTCCTTATTAAGCTACAATTCTTTTGTTTAAAGATTCTATAAAACTAGATTGCAGTATAGGTTCTGTAATAGTTTCAAAAGATGTTTCTACTTGTTTGATTTCATCTATATAAATATTATCTTCGGTTCTATTATCAAACTTATCTTTATCATCAATTTCTTGATTAAAAATTTCTCCTACTTTTCTTTTTCCCTATAAACTTTTTGTTTATCAAGATCCATAAGTGTAGGTTTAATATCTATTTCTTCATCTACTTCTTCAGAGGATGAAAATTTTGTACTACTAATTTCATCTTTTATTATTGGATTAGTAGTTGAAATTTTATTTTATTTTATTTTATTTTATTTCATTTTCTTCATCTAAACTACTTTCATCGATAGTATAATCAAGCATATAATAATAATTAAACTTTTTAAAAAGTTCTTTATGTGTTTCATATAGTTTTTCTATTATATTTAAATAATCAATTATTTTTTTAGGAGTTGTGATTTTTTTCCATTTTATACTTAAAATGTTCTATAAGACTTTTATAGGATTTAAAATCTAATTTTTCTACTTTAGAAAACTTAGTTGGTTGAGAAGTTGAGAAGATGATGGTTTATCATCATTAAGAGTAAGAATAGCATTACCATAATATAAAGGTTCAAAATAATTTGTTTGACTTTTATTAACTTCTAATAATTCTAACTTTTTATTAATATTTACTAATAATTGTTTAGAATCTTGGTTTAAATTTAAGCAAGTAACTTGTCCTAAACTATCTACTTTTGATTCTAATATATCTACTTTATTAAACAATTTTTTTAAAGAAAATTATAGATAAATCAACTAAACTATTAATACTATAGCTGATTGTCGGTATATTGATTTTCTAATTAAGGATCTACATGCAAACTATAATTATAAGATTTTTTTGAACAAACACAGTTTTCAATACCTTGTTCCATGTTCCTGGTATCTAAAATCGTTTGCATATCTTACAAAGATATTTAAGGCTCAATTTAAAAGCCATAACACCAGTACAGAGATAGTAAATAGATATATGGTTTTTAAAACATAAAACTTAAAATTCAAAGCTATGAAAGTAAAAAAATACTTATAATGATAGTTGGGATTTGAAAATATCAAATATCAAATATATATATATATATATATATATATATCTAAACACTGATTTGTACAGTCTATGATCTATATAAGGCTTTTATACCAATTACAAAATTAAAAAAAAAAAAAAGAGAGTATAAATTTTACAGGAATAAAAGAAAAAAAAGAAAGAAAGAAGCCGGGAGGGAAAAGTCTGCCTATTCTCCTGTCTCCCTTTTTTATTCTTACAACTATTAATTCTGCATATGCAAACGCATTTTCATTTGATATGAACCAGGATGACATGGTCTATTGATAGGTTATTCTTGTTGTCATTGCTTGTTCTTTTTGTTGGCCTTCCTAATGCCGTCAAAACTCATCATAGCCCATCACTTGAAGTATCATTTTGGGGAAAACATTGTAGAACAGTTGCTCAATTTGAGCTCAGTATAGTAGGAATTATTGGCCATTGGGGTTGAGAGAGCTGCTCTCTTTTTTAAGTAGTTTATGCTTCAGACAATTCTAGGCCAAGGCAAAACGTATTAGCCAATGTATGATCCTTTATTTATGGGTGTAGACAGTCAGTTTCATCATACAGATAAACTAGTCCGTATAGAAGCAATATATGATCTGATCGAGACCCTTTGCTTAAATTTCATAAATAAATCATCGCAAAACAGGCAAGTATATCATCTAGCTACTTTGATGGTAGAATTCTGCACTACAAACTTTAAGAGGAGAAAAACAGAGTTGAACAAGAATATGTTAAGGCTTTCCTTTTTCTAATACTAGTAAAATTTGAATATCAAAAAATTAAGCCAAAATTGGGCTAGTCTGTATATTCCCTTTAGTCAATGAAAATATATAGGCTTGAATACATCAAATACAAGCAACACAACCATTCAAATAAAATGGGGGCAGGAAAAATACAATGGTTAATCTTGGTCCTTCACTTGCCAAGGATCGGCATTTTACTGGCACCAGAAGTTCTGGAGAAGTATGTCTAACAAGCTCCGCAAAAATGAGTTGGTTCGGGACTGGCAATTTTCTTTCAATTCTGGGATACAACCTTAACTCATTTCTCTTTTCTAGCCATAGATTCTCCCTTATACTCGCTACCGGCAGTAACTACGAAACCTGCTCCAACCTAAAAGAAGCACAATGCAAAGAAACTACTATAGATACGAATGGTAATAAAAATAATAAAATCAATTGATTCTTTACGTGTATGTGAAGTTGACACAATAGTGTTAGAGAAGTACTTGGCAATCTTTCAATACAACACGCTCTTGAAGCTGTACATTGCTGCAAATCACAGAACCTTGAATTATACAACCATCACCAATGGTAACATGATTCATTACAACTGAATTGACAACCTGCATATGCATGGAAAGAAATTTTTAGTTACAAAGTGAACAATTATCTAAGCTTGGAACTTTCCTCTTATTTATAAATTCATAAATGAAAAAAATCATATAGGACAAGCTTTACTGACAGCATCGATTTACTTTCTGCTTAATTATGCTTGCCTGTTATGATTAGAGAAATCATCATACCTTCACATGGGAGCCTATCCGGCAGTGACGGCCAATGACAGATCGTTTTACCTGGCATTTGTCGCCCATTTCTGAACCTTCGCCAAGCATACAGTGTGGTCCCACCTAAAATCATAGAAAGATAAGGCCTTAGTTTTAAGAGTATAAAGCATAGATGTTAAAAACCAATTGTTATTATTTATCATAATAATCAGCAGCTGTTATCCAAACTGATTTTAAATAATTCTAAAAGTTAGTGTTGGTGATGTAGGCTTACAGTAGTTTTGGTTCCAAGCTTCGGTGAAGGACCTATAACATTATTATGATCTGAGGAGGTATTGCTTAACAGATAATCTGCCTCACCAGTAACCTGAAATATTAGACAAAGAAATACGTCAATTGAATGACATAAAAAGTGGATTAAAAAGCACAGACTGTAAAAGAAAAGCATAAATGAGAAATAGAACTCACATCTCGATTGATGTCCATAAACGCTTGAATGGAATTTAAGCGCATACAATAACTGCTGCTGCTTGCAATATAAGCGCAGCATTTATGGGTCCGAATAGAAGCAGAACCATCAGGATCAACAGAACTGATTTTGTGAAAGCTTGGGATAGATGAATTAAAGAGGATTTGAGAGACCAATACTTGATTGTTCTGGGAACTAAACTTCTCATTACCATTTTCTTCTGCTTGTGGAATTCCATTTAATAGGGCCTCTGATTTCTGATAGTTATAAAAGAATGAGGAACAAAATTTGATACCCAAATACACAAGTGGTTTTTGAACATCCTGACATGTAGTGATACTAACCAGCTGGCTCTGGACAAGATAAGGAAGCACATCATGTTTCAAGCTTTGAAATGTATCCTTTTGGTCTAAAACTTCTTGCAGGACAGACCTGAGTTGAAATATAATAAGGAATTATACACAATGACAAAAAGCAGACCGAATTTGAAGTCTGATTTCAAAACAAGTCGGGGTGGGGGGTGTGTTAGATGGAGGGAACCAACCTCTTGAATGCATACATATAAGCATCCATTAGATCAGATCGAATTTCCATCTACATAAAATGTAAAAAGGAAAATGAGGTTGACAACAGAATATCTCACAAATATAAACTGTTTGATGGATGAGCAAAATGCGAAAGGAAAAATTGTCCTTTAACAGACAATTTACTTTTCCATTTGACAAAAGAAAATAAATGAATATGCACACACATAAAGAGTGCAGGGAGAAACATGTACATAGCAAAGAATAATATTATAAGACAATAGGATAACATGATAAGCTCTGTTACCAAACAGAAGGACATTTTATTGTAACGTGAATGCTTTCAGAAGAACTAGACCCAAATAGTAGCTTTTAAATTATTGCCCGAAAAGAATATTACTAGCTTTTAAATTGGCATATAGGCAGGTAAAGGCTGGTCCAATCAATAGAATATGTTTTGCTTTAAATAAAAAACTGAGCCTCTAAACTTGTACGTGGGAGCATACAACTCTATCATTAATCATTTTCATCAGCTGGGCATCAGTTGTCATAGTTGAAGAGTCGTAAAAAAGGTAAATGGATTGATGTTAAGCAAAACCTGGCCTACTGCATGGAGAATGTGCTTCTGAAGTCGAGTATCTTTCTCAATTTCTGCTCCTATAAAGCATTAAAAGATTCTATGTCAGGCAAGTCCAAGTTTGGCCAATAAAAAAGGCGAGTCCAAGTAACAAGCTAAATAAAACAAAATGTTTAAATTCTAACCTGTTGCTATGTGTAATAAAAACTGTTTGCCAGGGTCCAGTCCAATGATGTCGTATCGTCCTGGTTTCTTGGCTTTGTCTTTTCCACCAGAGGATCCTGACTCTGAAGGTCCACTAACAGGAACAGAGCAAAGCATTGCAGTTACTACTGCATCATGTCGCCTATGGGTGGCAGCAACTGCACCAGGAGGAACATCAGAAACAAGATCACCACTCACAACCTGCAGAAAAATGAAGTGGTCTGTAAAGAAACAACTTTGCTTGGGAACTCAAACACTATTAATGAAAAGAATTCTAACCAAAATGTCTTTTGTGGTGAGGTGGTGTGAGATTGCCCTAATTGCCCCAGCTGTTCCTATATCCTCAGGGACTGCAGCAATCTTCAACATCAGAAAAGAAGAAATTAATTAGTTATTAAACTAGAGAAAGGAAAAATTTTCAATGGCAAACACATGTAATTCATATCAAAAGAATGACATGCAATCTTACAACCTTAAAAAGCATATTCATGAAAAAAGAACAGAAATGAAAAGCATGCATTGTCATCTTAGATGTATGAATTTAGGAACTGGAGAAAGAAAATAGGAAAAAATTTACACTAATAGACTCAAATTAAAACCAAAAAGAGGAATGCATATAATAAAGGGATTCTATATGTAACAACAAGAGGAGAGAATTTTGTTCAGTAGCATCTATTCTTGTTAAGATCATCAACTATGTATTTGGAAAGACAATACAGGACAGGTGTCAACAGATTCTACAAAATAGAGCAGGTATAACCCTGATTAGGCTTCAGATTAATAATAACAACAGATTCTGACATGGAGCATTACTGGTTGCCAAAAAGAGAAGAGGACATAGGTGAAACCGCATGGGAAAAGATAAAGTGACAAGAAAAACTTATAATAAAAGCATTTGTTCAAAAATCATACTTAGAAAATATTAAAGCATTTGAAAGTCTACTTATTCACCAAAGAGATCTCCGGATAAAAGAAATCATAACAGAACAGGTCAATTTATGAAGCTGTTTAGTGCAGTGCCCGAGTTACCAAAATGATGAACTTCACCTGGTTTTTTAGGAGGAAAGACACGAAGCCCATACAATTCTGTCATATTCCAGACTTTAACAAAATGAGCAAAAACCTAATGACCTAATGGATAAAATTGCTGTTCGCTCCCATAGATAAAACAATCTAAGTTTTGCAAATTAAAATGGCATAACAAGAAAACTTCTGCTTCCATGCCTGCATCAATTAGTCTTAAATTCCAATAAGTTAGGGCACAACCATTAACCATTATATATTGTGTAATATGATAAGAGAGCTTAGCCTGATTATCATTATCCTATTATCATATTGGCTTATAATTGACAAAGCCTTAATTCGTTTCTTATTAATAACTGATTACAATCTTGCAAAGCCCAAACCATCATTAAAGAAATATTCAGCCTAGCTAAGGCAAGGACAGCAAATTTTGAGGTCCAGAGAAGCAACATGAAAATTAGACTCCAGCACATGCAAGAATAAGCATAAGTTAAATTTCCAACCATAGGATGCTGCCGTCAGCCTGCCACACCCCATCCAAAAGGGTAAATGGTCTTGCTAATATCACACTTATTATTGGCATAGGGTCATGGTCCATTCCAAGTCAATGAACAAGATCTGACAAAAGGGCTTTATCTCACATTGTTCTGTTGAATTTGATATTTCGGTCATCTAAAGCTACAAAACGTGCTCAGCCTCCATGTAACTTCCTAAGCTTGATCTACCTGTTATGACATTTACAAAATTTTTAACTCAAACTCACCCTCCAAAGACTATTTAGGACTAGACTTCACAAGTGGATCAGGAAATAGATCAAGACCTGACAAAACAAACAACTAATAGAAACCCAAAAAGTGTAATCCTATTTCAGAACTTAATTGCACAAACACTAGGTCACCTATAAGTTCATGCATTCCTCTCTTTCAATGACAAATAATTGCACGAATAAGCCACCACACCAAGTCACCTAAAAGTTCGTGCATTCCTCTCTTTCAATGACAAATAATTTGCTCAAACACCAAGTTTTCTTTATTTAATACGATTAACTGGTCCACTTCTCTAAGTAAACCCAAAAAGCTTCTTAGAATGAGCACAAACACCAAGTTCACTTGTTTGGTACGGTGAAGGCATGCAACCTTCTCAGAGTGCAGTATGATGCAGATTATGTTACAGAATGAGCACATGGTAGGTTTCCAGGGACTTCCTAAACTACAATTGACACGCTGGATATTCTAGTTTGATTGGTTTAAAGATTCAAATTTGTTCTTAGTCTTGAAGCTTGATGAGAATTTAGTGAAAATGAGTTAAAAACTCTAAATAGGTGAAGCAGCTTATGAGCTCAGTTCAACCCCCACCCTTTTTTTCTCTCAAATCAATTTCATGTTACTATTCAAGTTTAATTGTACTTTAAATTCGTTCCAATCAAGTAATAACATTCATAAAACACAGTACTAATTCAAGTCTTAATATAAATCTTCAATAACCAATAAAATGGCATAGTTTCAACATAAACAATCTTAAAGTTAAATTGTAAACAGAAAAAAAAAAAAAAAGGTAATTACCTCAACATGCAGACGATCAACGAAAGTCCCAGAAATCCAACTACCAACAAGAAGCGCAGCATCTTCCCCTTCAACCACCTTTTTTGCCACCCCAATCATTCAAATCAAAACATCAAAAACCCTTAAAACTATAATTAATAACATCCATTTAACCTATCAAACTTCAATAAAAGATAAGGAAAAAAATGGAATTAGGGTTTTTTTTTCTTACAACAATGAGATCTTTAAGATTGCTTTGTTCTAATTGGTGCAAAACGTAGTAGAGAAGGGGGCGGTTGGCTACCGGAAGAAGCGGTTTAGGCACTTCCTGCAAGCATTTCAAGAAACAGAAATGAGAAAAAGCAAAGATAAATGAAATTATGAAAAGGGTAATTTTGAATGCCAAAAAAGAATAGTGGGAGGAATGACCTTGGAGACAAGGGGTGTTAGATTCTTTGAAGTGCCACCGGCTAAAACCACTACTTGGAAATCCATGTCCAAAGGGAGAGAAGGAAGGAAATAAAATTAAAAAAAAAAAATTATACGTAGAGTTTTGCCGTGGGTTTTTGGTGAATCTAGGAATGAATAAAGATTCAAATAAAGAGTGTTTTTTTTTTCTTCTTTTGTTTTTTTTTGGATTTTGATTTTTTAGCAGACAGCAGCAAAAGGAGCTCTAGAAGTTCGGGGGGGGGGGGGGGTGGAGAACTTTTCTGCACTGTTTTTTGCTTACAATCAACCGAGCTGCTGAAAGGTATTTGGCTCGAATCGTGGGGTGCGGTCACGCGAGCGCTCGCTTTCCGTGACTGAGGAAAGTGGGTCGATTCCTTGCATCTCCGGACCACACTCTTTTTTTATTCTCTTTTTTTTTTTTTTTTTTGGCGTTGGGATAACTGTGGTTTTACCCCTATAACGTTTTCAGATGTTTAATTTAGTCGTTATTCTTTGATAATTTTGTAAACAATTTAAGAAAGGCTCCCTGTGAATAATATTTCTTTTATAAATATAATTATTAATGCCAAGAAATATCATAGAGGATTAGGTAATTTTTTTGGGTCAAGTTTGTATCAATTAAATAAAAATATATATATTGATAAAATTTAATGAAAAAATCAATAATATGTCAAAATTAAAAATAGCATATAGAAAAAAAATTTTTGATCCAACATTTATTGAATAGTGATAACTTTGTTAGAATTTTCAATACAAATGTTTATTTGAATAAAGTATTCAAATCATTTTAAATTTTATATATTTAATTTATATAACAAAATTTTTTAAATTATCAAAATAAAATTTCAAATTTATTTTTTAATTTTTTTTATTTAATCATTTTTAATAAAAAAAGCTTTTCAACTTAGACTTTAAAAAAATTATTTAAGTGTTCGGGGATCATTATATCACGTGCATGCATAATTTAAACTGAAGTTGCACAAAATTTTAGCTAAAGCATTAGCACTAAGCTTTCCTAAATTCGTTGAAAGTATATATGTTTAATTTATATAAAGTTATCTCTTTTCCCAAATGGAACTGCCCAACAGACAAAGCTGGAAAGCTTTATTTTTAAGATTTTGAGTTTAAAATTTGAAACGAACAAAACGTACGTTTAATAAGATGGGATAGGATATTATTTCTTATTGCATTGCTCAATATCACATTAGAAAAAGAGTATAGCCAAGGTTAATAAAATTAACCTTTATACAATTATGCTACCAAATCTTTGCAAGATTATTATGAAAAGAGTCCAACAACTTGAACCATGACACGATGGGGTTTTTTTTTTTTTTTTTTTTGGCCAAAATACAATAGGGGTTAACTGCGCGTGAAAGACTATGCTTAAACAAGGAATTGGACATAGCAAATCCAGGTTTTGGAAAAAGCATTTCGCCTAAGGGCCAAAAGAAAGGACTGCCTGAAAATATAGTAATTTGTATATTTGTATACTGTTAAATATTGATAATTTATGTAATAATATTATATTTTATACTAAAATTATATATCATATTGATATAAAAATAAAAAATATTTTCTTTTAATTTTAATAAATTTATATATAATTTTTATTAAAATTTTAAATCATATTATTTTTATATTTTTATATAATTTTTATATCATGTTTAACAGTTTTACTTCTTAAACTCTTACTACACAACCTGTGATGTACCACACATACCAAAGTACAAACCAATATTTACGTGTGTGGCCTTGAAAGACAATTGGTTTTAATCCATGTGAATTGAATTTATGGCTTTGTATCAATCCACAACTATAAGGTTTGACCTACACGGGGTTTTGATGTGATTATATATATTGGTAATATTTGGTATATAAAATAATTAAAAAAATAGAATGATAATTATTTTGTAGTATATTTGATTTGTATAAAAAAAGATAATATTATAAAAAAATTAATCATCATTTATCAAAAAATGATTAATCATTTCAAAATAAAGAGAATTATTTTTAATTCATATAATTAAATTTATATATCTTATTATTTTTTAAAAAAATTATATCAATAATTTAAATTATATAAATTTTAAAAAAATAATTTTGATTAATAAATAAATTATCTTATTATAATCCATGTATATATCAAATACAAGATAATATAATGATATTATTTAATTTAATCTTATTTATAATATTTTATTATATTATTTTATTATAATTTTATATACTCAGTACATCCATTATATGCTACATTGTAACCCAAGAAGATATAATACTAAATGTTTTAAAACAGCCTAACAAGAAATGTTGGTTAATTTTGAGAGAAATTAACTATGAAAGTTTTTTTTTTTTTTTTTACCAATTTCCTTTTTAGGTTAGATAATGGATAGTGGCCGATAACCTCTTGAACGAATAGTAAAGAAAGATTTGTATCATATTATAAGATTTAGATTCAAATTCAAACATTTCCAATTCCACTCCGATATCAAATTAAATAAAAAGAAAGACGATAGATAGTGAATAAGCAGTAATACCCCCAAAAAAATGAACGACATCCATAATGGACAAAGTGAACTCAGTAACAAATATATCAATCCACACATATCCTATAACTAGGAAATTGATTTTTTTCTACCTCGACAATTTGTTTGGAATGCCAATTGGTAGCCATAGTTTTCCATGTGAGAGAATCTACTTTATAAACCACCATTGATTTTACAAGTCCTTTTCTTGTAGCAAAACAGCCAAGTTTGCTGCAAGATCTAACTAGAACTATTCCTAGGTCAAACCCCACCTCCAATTCTTTGATATTCTCAAAGATCTAAAACTACTTTTTTTTTTTGTAAAAAGAAAAAATTCAATTTCTTAAAATGAAACAGCATGCAAAATGCTTTTATAGAAATTGGAATGAATTTAAGGTTCAAGCCTAAGAACTCATTTAAGGAATCTTGTTCAAACTCAATTCAAGTATTTTAGACATAAATTGCAAAAAATACAGAAGTTGTCATCAATCTTTTTTACGGTATAATTAGTCACCCAAAAATTTTATTTTTTTAATACAACGAATTTAAAGTTTATTAAAAAGATAATTTTGATTTACGAAAATAAAATTAAGTTCAAGAATCGATCACGCATGAAAAAAATTAGCACTCTCACAGTACTCATAAAATTAATACCAATTAATCATATGATATTTATAACTTTGGATAAAAATAATTTTTATATGAAATTTAATTAAATTTTCGTTCATTTTTAAGAAATACCATTATTTAAAAACCCTTATTTTAGAAATACTATGAAAATATCTAAATTAAAAAAATACCTTAAAATCCTTCGACATAAAAGCAGAATTTAAAAGTAATCTTTTCCATCTAAGATTTACCACAATATTTTTGTGAAATAAAAATAATATTCTTCGAAAATAATAATTATCAGTGACTCTCCAATATCTAGGCAGAGTACCAAAAATTATATTCTTTAAAATATTATTTTAAATTTATTTACTTATTTATTTTAAATCCATTTTTAAATAATATTTTTCATAAAAAGATATTTATACAGAAAGAGGATGATGTCACAATAAACAAGAAACAATAATAACAATTTAAAGATATAAGCATGTGAATTCAGGATCGGATCCTTAAATATAAAGAGACCACTTGGAGTTTCAACCTGTAGATAGAGTTGGTGTGATTTTTATATTTAAAATCTTATTTTTTATTTAATTTTATTATTATTTTAATTAAAAAAATTATATAAACAATCTTAATGAGATAAAATTTCCTAAATATCATATCGTCTATGTAGCATTCAAAAATAAATTACTTTATAAAATGTTTTCATACAAATCCTTAAACTTTAGATGATTTTGGGGTTTTGAGGTTTTAATATTTCATTTAAGACCTCAACTAGGGTTTAAGGTTTCAAAGTTGTATTTTAAGGTCTCATGTTTTATCTAGGGTTAAGGGTTTCACTTAAGGTTTTTGAGTTTTACCTAAAGTTTAGGCTTTCACTTAATGTTTCAATTTTAGGGTTATATTTTGGGGTTCATTTAGGGTTTAAAAAATTTGTGAATTTCTTTAAAAGTTTTTAACATCTAAATAAACTTTCGAAGCAAACTCATATTTTGTAATTTTCCAAAAAATCAAATTTTTTATATTTTCATATTTTTTTTTCTTTAAAATTATTGTTATTACTTATTTACCCTTATCTATTTCTAAAAAAATTGGATTTTTTTATATTTTTATTTATTTTCTTTTTCATTAATAATAATAATAATATTATTATTATTATTATTAATCTTTTATTATTTTATTTTAATATTTAATAATTTTTCAACATATAGATTAAATTATTATATTATTATTTTTTATACATTATTATTATTTTTAAAATATAATTTTGGACTCTTTCAAACATCTAAACAGAAAATTTAAAATCTTTAATTAATTAATTAGTAATTAATTAATATCTTTTTTACATTATTATTATTATTATTATTATTATTAATCAAGCCCATGCAATAATTAAATTTCAAAAAAAAAAAAAAAAACCAAGACAAACCTCATGGCATACTAGATAAACCATCCCCACAAATACTTTTCTTATTTATTTATATTTGCTATCATCTCTGTTTATCAAAAATTAGGAATCATGCAGGAACAAGAATGTGCCATGAATCTTGAAATGCCAACTCTTGCAGACAACAAAAAGAGACATGTACTAAACTGACAAACGTGAGCGAAAGGTAAAATTTTAAACTTTTTCTTCCTACTTCATAATGACCAATATGTAGATAAAAGGCCATAAACTTTAATCTTACATTCAGATAAACTTCTATGCATAAACTTATATGCAAATAAAAAGTTTTTCATAAACATATATAGCTTTAAACTTTCTCCACCTATCCCATAAAAGGAATGGATAAGCGAAATGCATCAATCAGGATGAAGTCTTAGGCTTCTGCAAACTGGCCACTTAATAGACAAGAAATAAAGCACTAGCTTTAAACCGAAACAACAGACATGATTAAAAGAGCTTCAAGCTTTCAAATATGAAAATAAAAAAACTTTAAGCTTCTATTCACAACCTACTCTCTTTCTTTGTTTTTTAAATTTATTTTTCTGAAAAAAATATTTTTAACTTAAAAATAAAAACACTTATCATCATACTAGTGAACACATGTCAATAATGGAGACTTGAAGTTCTTATCACAACCAGAGAAGAATCAAAACCTTCTTCAACAAAAGGACCACCTCAGTGAATTACTTTCTTTTTCATTTCTATGTTGCTGTTCTCTTATCTGGTTTTAGCTTCTTCTTCTAGCACTTTTTCCTCTTTTTTGTCCACTCTTTTTTTATGATTTTTTTTTACTTTCTTTTATTTTTTGCTACCCATATGTCTTTTTCTGGTTTTTCTTTTCTTCGTTACAAGTTTATTTTTTTGCTTTTTACTTTTTCAATTCACTGTTCCCTGTCCTCTTTGTGCCCAGCATTTCTCACGTTCATCTTTCTTTCTTGGTTAATCTACCTTCTCTACTGGTTAGTTTTTTTTCTTATTGCCTACTGGTTACATCTACCTCCTCTGCTGATTAGTTTTTATCTTGTCACCTGTTACTACCACTAGCATTTTTTTTTGTTTGTCTCGTACTTAGTTTTTTTTTTCTTTGGTTTCTTTAGCAGCCCATCTAAAAAATGCCTCTCATGTTGCCTAACTTGGCTATTTCTCCCAGTTTCTACCTCTTTCTTCTTCCCACGCCTTCAACGCATGAAAACATCTCTTTTGTTTTCTTTTTATCACTTTTCTCCTTCTCATTTTTCTTCATGCCTCATTTCCTTTTTTCTTTCTTTTACACCATTTTTCACTGTTGAATGCCCCAAATGCCTCATCTATTATTGCTATTGGTTTCCTCATTTTGCCACTAGTAAGAAGTTTTTTTGCTTTTCCCTTCAAGTCCTCACGTTCCATATGGTTTTTAGTTCCCTTTATAACTTTTCTTTTACTTCCCCACATCTCATGCATTTTGACAAAGCCAAGTGACTTTTGTTTAGTTAATTTCGACCATGTTTTATAGCCCATTTGGGCTTTTGTAGTTTTACTTTTATATTTTATATTTTAGATTTTATTTGGGTCATACTTTCTTCTTTCTTTTTTTTTACTTAATTTTTATATTTTTATTATTTTATTATTTACATTTAATAATTTTATATTTTATTTAATGACCAATGGTAGGTTTTTTTATCGGCCTTTATCAGGCATCTTATTAGGTCACTTTAGATATTATTTGGACTTATGCAACGAGCCTCACTTTAGAGCCTATATTGGGCATCATCCTCGAACATTAAAAATGGATCATTAATAGACTAAAAAATTTGAATTCTTAAAAAAATATCATGTTTGCCTGATTTTCTAGGAATTTAAATTTCTTTTTTCTTTTTAAAATTAGTTGTTTCATTATTTATTGCCTTGGAAAAGAATATCACCATTTGATATCATAACATTATTAGATGAGGGCAAGGTTCACAATTTAAATTCATGGCTTTTGAAAGGTCATGTTTGATGGATGGAATCAACTAAAAGGTTTAAAAAAAAGTGTTTATGTATTTGACAAATTTCTAATAGCGATCGTCAACTCATCAAAGACTCAAAACTTTCTTTTTTTTCTTTAAACGATTTCTCTTTTTTATAGCCTTAGTACTTAACTATATGGGGTTTTATTCAAATCTAATAATTTTTCCTTTTTTACCATTTTTTTTCAAAGAAAACCTACAAATCCAAATTTTAAAAGAAATTGAAAACATCAAATGATAATATAAATCCATAAAACATTATGATGCACAATGTCTATTCATGCAATGCAAACATTTAGACTTGACTTAAAAATTCACATTCTCAAATATTCTTAAGATAACACTCAAATTTATGGAAATAAAAGTTCTTCACTTGACAATTCAACTTTAGCATTGCTGACCCGTAACTTCACTACTAAAAACCACTAACCAATTCTTTAAACTTCTTAAGATCTATGTCAATTAAAGCCTAAATTGTATTCTTGAAGGCAATGCAATCTTCTATGGAATACCCTTCGACCTCATCATGAAATTCACATTTAACATTGGAATTATACAACTTTAGGTAAGGAGACTTTCTTGATTTTACAAGGATAATGAAAATTATATGATTTTTGACAAGTAAGGTGAAAAGTTCAGTGCAAGACATTGGGAGTGAATGATACATCTTCATTCTTTTTCTTTTACAATTTTGTGAATGGCTTGTGTTAATCCTTTGCTCTATCAATGTTTGTGACAAAGGAATTAGAGCACACAGATGAGATGGTTGAGAAAAATTATCAACTTGAAATGTCAATTCGGAATAATACTGTGATCATTAGGAATAGTCATTCACCAAACATTCCTATATCATGGTGATGTTTCTCTTATTTTACCATTCAATAATTATATCTTGAATGTATTCATCAAAAATATTCCCTTACCTTTCATTAGAAATTTATATATTGACATTCATAATTCTTCATCTTTTTATCATATCTTCAATTCTACCCACAATAAATAACATATCAGCAAATTCTGAAAATGTATTACCAATCAGCTTATAATAATAAGAAGAAGGAAAGGCATTCACAAATAAGGAATTCAACTCCCTATTAGTTAAAAGTGGTTAAACTTGTGATGCAATCTCTTTCTATCAATATCATATTATTCGTAACCCTCATTAAGGCTTTTTCTCATGTTTTGAAGGGCTAATTGGTCTAGAGTCAGCTTCAATAAGTGCTAAATTACTTTAAACATGCCTAAAATAAATTTCTCTACGTATAAAATAGGCTGCTTTCCAAACTATAATAACAATTAACTATTATCCCAGTCAAACTTTTTTGAAAGACATGAATAAAAAGATTTTCATCCCCATATACCTAACTATTTTGTGACAATATTGAGCCAAATATGTCTCAAGAATCTAGTTTTATTATGCTTCTCAAATGTTAGAACCTTGAACTTGGATGAAATAACCACATCGGGAACTAGCTAGGATTCTTTTGCGTCACTATATTAATCCCTACCTTCGACAGGTTGAATCCTTTTTTCCAAGAGACTATACTTCTTCTGTTCATCTAGATTCCACGATTTCTCCTTTAAGGGTCCTAAGTTAGGTCCTTCGGTTTGATTATTTCCTTGAGCAAAAAGTCATTCGATAATCTTTTCCATCTTTTCTATATTAGTATTCTCCTGATCCTTTAGAAAAAATCGTAAAGATTATTCTCGAAGAAATTCTTTCTTTCAAAGCACATATGAATTGCATTCTCTCGAGTGTATACCTAAATGGATGAATGAATGAATAAATACACTGAGGCCAAAGCTTTTTAGTGAAAATTAAAAAAAAAAAAAGGTAAGAATAAAAAACAAACTGTAATTCACATATCGAAATTCAAAAAGACAACATCATATTAACATAAAAAAATATTTTCCAATTAGAAAAAATTCATAAAGCATTTCATTTTCCAAACAACTTATCACTTGAAGACTTCTTTTAAACAAAAATCCCTTCCATGTTTATTATTATACCATCACTTTCTCATTATTTCAAAATCTTTAACCTTTTATTGTCATTGGATCAAACCATTTTACATCTATAAGTGATTGTACCTTGTACTTGAAACTCTCACAATTCTTAATAGAATGTCTACAATCCTATTATGGTATTTGCATTTCATATTTGAGTCAAAATATTTTTGGTATTGAGGCTTTAAAGGCTCTAAAGGCACAAGGGCAACAGTGTGTCTTTCAAATAGATAGGGATAGAGTTTTTCATATGAAATGGGGATAGGATCTAAATATTTCTTTTTCTTGATGATTTTTGGGTAATAGATTGACTAGGAGTCCATGAATTTGGTGGTGGTGTAAAGGTTCAAAGTTGAGCAATTGACTAAACAGGTAATTGGAGAATGAAAGGTTGAAACTTTGGTTTAGATGTGGACTTATTGGAGGTTGTATGAAGTTTTGGACCTGATCCTAGATGCTTAGAAAAGAGGTCAAAGTCAGACATGAGAATAATTTGAATGTAGGTTCGGGTTGAAATAGGTGAAGGTTGTATAAACCTAGTAACTTTGTTTTGGAAATCAAATTTTAGAGCTCTGAAACTTGGGTAGTCAAATCACTCGTCCTTTTCAATACCTTATCCAAACCTTCATTAGGTGCAAATCACTAAATGCTTCAACATACTCAGGAAATGTACTGGGCTTTACAGGGATCGATTGATCATGACTTCATGAGTTCATAGGACTACTTGGACTGAAATTGGTAAAGACCCTTGAGAAAGCACCAAAATAAATTCTTTGAATCTATAAAGGTCTTCATCAACTCAACGAGCTATTTTTTCATCTTCAAATGTCATAACCATACTCCTCTTGATTCCATTCTAACCAACTTATGCAGGCCTCTAATTGATCCTCTATATTTTCAGGTTCTTATACCTACTAAAACAAATGTTTTATTTCAAGGGTTTAAACCAAAATGCTTATGCTATTATTCATGTTGAATGAATGCTATAATTCTTATTTATCTTACTATACAAAATATGTTATGGATGCCTAAGTATGATAATGATGCAAATATATTTACAAAAATAAAATGACCCAAAATATATAAATCACCTTAATGATGAATGCTTATGCTTAAATCTTTCTTTTTCTTTTTTTCTTTTATTTATCTCTACCTTCTTCTTTTTTTTATTTGGACTCGTTTTTATCCTAACTTTATTTACACTACTACCTCAAACACAAATTGCATTAGACTGCTTAAAATATCCTACTTTTTAATTTTTAAGAAAAGATTGACATAACTTTTAACTTCTAAATAATTTTTACAGCAGGTTAACACTATTGATGGCTTCATGAGAACTTCATTTGCTGATGACTGGCCTAAAACAAATACCCCATTTTTAAAATATAATTCTATATCATAATATGCAACAAAATTAAAGAATATAAAAATAAAATGAATCGATAATTCAAAAACAAGCAAATAATAGAAACAACATAGCAACTATATAATACAACAAACAAGAATATATATATATATATAGTGTTTTAACTTTTGGTTATTTTTTAAAAAGGCAGCATGACTTTACCCTAAGCAAGCTTCTTATGGCTCTCTATATACTGTGTCAAGATTTATTCATCTATAGGTACCCAAATCAAATCTTACATCATCACCCATTACAAACTAATAAAGCACACCAATCCTCACCCATTATAGGCTACAAACGAAAATATCTCGATCTGAGTGAAAATGTTTTGCTAGCGAATGCAGAGGTTATTACCTCACGAAAACGTAGCTACTTCACTTCCTCCTAGTGAATATGCATGTAAGTGAATATGCAAAAGTGTACAAATTGACATATTAAGCAAAATAATATAAACAAATCACAAATACAAAATTAAAACAAGATAATAACTAACATGCAATTTACTAATTTGTATTTATTTATTTTTTTGAAAAAAATATTAATATAAAAGGAATTAAATTAAATATAAAATAAAATCAATTAATTTCAAAATTCTTAACAGCACATAATTAAAATTTTGGCTTGAGTCTCAATAAGTCCCCAGTGGAGTTGTCAAGCTATCATAACATATCTGTCCAGAGACTTGATTGCTAGACATAATCATTTAAAATCATGAAAAATACGGGAGTTGTCACCAATTTTTTTTTTTTAGAATGTAATTAGCCACCCAAAAATTTTATTTTTTCAATAAAATCACTTTAAAATTTATTAAAAAGATAATTTTGTCTACAAAAATAAGATTGGGTTCAGGAGTCAATTATGCATAAAAAAGTGATTAGCACTTCTATAGCTCTCATAAAATTAGTACCAATTAATAATGTATTATTTATAACTTTGGATAAAAATTGATTTTATATGAAATTTAATTAAATTTTTCGTTATTTTTTAAGAAATACTATTTTTTAAAAATCATTTTTTTAAAATATTGTAAAAATCTCTAAATTAAAGAAATACCTTAAAATCTTTATACATAAAGGCAGAATTTGAAAGTAATCGTTTTCATCTAAAATTTACCACAATATTTTTGTGAAAATAAAAATAATAATTATCAGCGACTCTCCAACATTTAGACAGAGTACCAAAAATTATATTTCTTGAAATATTATTTTATATTTATTTACTTATTTATTTTAAATTTAGTTTTAAATAGTAGTTTCCATCAAAAGATAATTATGTAGAAAAATGATGATACCATAATTAAATAAGGAACAATAATAACAATTAAAATATATAAGTATGCGAATTTAGAATCGAGTCTTTAAGTATAAAAAGGCCACATGGACTTTTCAATCTTTAGGCAGAGTTTGGATACAACTTTTTATTTTTAAAATCCCATTTTTTATCTTTTTATTCTTTATTTAATTTTATTATTTTAATTAAGAAATTATATGAACAATCTTAATGAGATAAAATTTTCTAAATACCTCATCTTCTAGGCAACATTCGGGTATAGATTATTTCATAAAAGAATTTCATATAAATCTTTAGACCTTAGGATAATTTTGGGGTTTCAAGATTTCATTTAAGTCCTTAACTATGGTTTAAGGTTTTAAGGTTGTATTTTTGGACTCGGGTTTTACCTAAAGTTTAGGTTTTCATTTAAGGTTTCAATTTTAAGGTTCCATTTTGGGGTTTCATTTAGGGTTTCAAAAATTTATGAATCTCTCTAAAAATTTTTAACATCTAGGTACACTTTTAGAGCAAGCTCGTATTTTGTAATTTTCTTAAAAAATCAAATCTTTTATATTTTCATATATTTTTTTCTTTAAAATTATTATTATTCTTATTTACCCTTATCTATTGCTCTAAACAAATGGAATTTTTATATTTTATTTATTTATTTTTCATTAAAAATTTTATTATTATTATTTATTAATCTTTTATTATTTTATTTTAATATTTAATAATTCTCTAACATATAGGTGAAATTATTATATTATTATTTTTTATACATTATCATTATTTTTAAAATGCAATTTTGGACTACCTCCAACATCTAGGTAGAAAATTCAAAATCTTTAATTAATTAATTAATGTCTTTTTTACAATATTATTATTATTATTAATCAAGCCCATGCAATAACTAAATGCCAAAAAAAAAAAAAAAAGAGAAACCAAGACAAACCTCATGGCATACTAGATAAATCATCTACACCAACACTTTTTTTACTTCTTTATATTTGCTACCACTTTTGTTTATCGAAAATTAGGAATCATGTAGGAACAAGAATATGTCATAAATCTTGAAATGCCAACTCTTATAGACAACAAAAGGAGACAGGCACCAAACTGACAAACGTAAGCAAAAGGTAAAATTTTAAAGTGGCGTTTGATTCGTAGAATCGTAAATTTTGAAAGAAAGTGTGATTTTTAAAAAAGTGCGATACCTTATATTTTTTTTAATTTTTAGGGCATCTAATGTTTAGATTCATTCGTTTGGTTAGGAGAATCCATGTATATTAATTCTTGAATAATTATCATAATCTCCTTAACATATATGATGGTAACTTTTCATTAGTTTTTATTAATAATAAATACCCAAACGACAAAATGATGCATTTAGCAATAAAAGAAAGCAAATATTTTTATGATTACTATTTTTATTTATAAAATATCATCAATAAAAAAATATTAAGATTATTTAAGGCGTTTCTAGTTGAGAAATACCATAAATAATTTTTAGTATTTTTTTAAAAAAGAAAAAGATTATTGAAAGCATTTTTGAACCAAAAACGCCTTAAATAATCTACTTCATTTTTTAAAAGATATTATTTAAGCCAATTCTATATAAAAGAATTATTTAAAACATTTTTTTGTACAGAAAAGCATTAAATAATCCATTTATAAAATATAAAATGATTATTTAATGTGTTTTATGTACAAAAATACCTTAAATAATCCTTTCACAAAAATATTAACCCTAAATCTTAAAATATAAAAGGATTATTTAAGGATTTTCTGTATAGAAATACCTTAAATAATCTATTTATTAAAATAAAAAAAAAGATTATTTAAGACATTTCTCTATACTAAATGCCTTAATTGTAATATAATTTTTTTTTCTATACAAAAACCTACAACTGAATTTCAGTTACATCCAAACATACTTTTAAAAAAGGTAAAGTCTATTTTTTAATTTTTTATTCAGGTCAAATTTGAAAATAAGGTAATAAATAATCTATTTATTAAAATAAAAAAAAAGATTATTTAAGATATTTCTTTATACCAAATGCCTTAATTGTAATATAAAAAAAATTTTCTGTATAAAAACCTACAACTGAATTTTAGTTACATCCAGACATACTTTTAAAAAAGTTAACGTCTATTTTATAATTTTTTATTTAGGTCAAATTTAAAAATAAGGCAATTTTCCCTTTGGAATCCTAGAATATCATAAAGAGATGTGAATTTTTTATTCCAAGATTTTGGGTACTATTGGAAATTTGTCACTTTCTCTCATAATTAGCTTATCCTAAATCAAACGTGTGAATCAAACATCAACCATCAAGATTCTGAAAAAAAATTTGTGAATTCTCTCGAACCAAATGCTAGCTAAGTTTTTCTTTCCACCTTATAAATGACCAATATGCAGATAAAAACCAACAAGTGGCTGGCTCGATTAATTAAGGCTTGTCCTCCTCAATAAAGAGGTTTCAGGTTTGAGTCTTGCCAGTGACTGCTTATTAGGGTCATATTGAATACACGACCTACAGCCACCTATCTTAAGCTATCAAATACGACACATTTTATCCTGACCTGAAAGATTGAGCAACCTATCTACCTTAGATTTATCTTACAAAAAAAAATACAAATAAAAGGCCATAAACTTTAATCTTAAATACAGATAAACTTATATACAGATAAACGGCTTTTTCATAAACATATATAGCTTTAAACTTTCTCGACTTATTCCATTTGGACAAAAAATAAAGCACAAGCTTTAAATCGAAATAACATATATGATCAAAAGAACTTCAAGCTTTCAAACATGAAAATAATAAAAAAAAAAACTTTAAGCCTCTATTCACAGCCCACTCTTTTCTTTTGTTTTTTAAAGTTATTTTTTTGAAAAAAATATTTTTAATGTGAAAATATAAATGCTTATCATCATACCAGTGAACACAGGTCAAGAATGGAGCCTTGAAGTTTCTATCATAACTAGAAAAAAGCCGACACCTTTTTCAACAAAAGGACCACCTTACCGAACTGCTCTTTTTTTTTATTTTCGTGTCTTCATTCTCTTATCTGGTTTTGACTTTTTCTCTTAGTACTTTTTCCTCTCTTTTATCTTCTTTTTTTTATGATTTTCTTTTTTTTTTCTACTACCTATATGTCTTTTTGTAGTTTTTTCTCTTCTTCACTATAAAGTTTTTTTTTACTTTTTTCTTTTCCAGTTCACTACTTCCCATCCTTTTTGTGTCCAGTTTTTCTCATGTTCGTCTTCCTCTCTTGGTTACATCCACTTCCTCTACTGGTTAGTTTTTTTTCTTGTCCCCTATTACTGCCATTGGCTTTCTTCCATTTTTTTTGGTTCGTCTCTTACTCAATTTGCTTCTTCTTTTTCTTTGGCTTCTCTAGTAACCTGTTTGAAAAATGCCTTCCATGTTGTCCAGCTTAACCCTTTCTCCCAATTTTTGCCCCTTCTTCTTACGCTTTCAATGCATGAAAACATCTTTTTTTTTCTTTTTTACTACTCTTCTGCTTTTCATTTTTTTTTTTTACTTTTCTATTATCTCTCTTATTTGCGTTGCTACCCTCTTTTCTTTTTCATTTGTTCCCCATTTTTGTTTTACTGTCATGCTTTTTTTTTTTTCTGTTTTCTACGTTGCCAAGTTCATGCCCAAGCCAGAAACCTATCAATTTTCATTTTTTAAGGCAACAGTTTTTCACATTTCATGCCATTTTCTTCATGGTTTTTTCTTCTTTTTTTGTGTGTTTTTAAACCATTTCCTTTTTCATGTATGTAGCAAACATAAGGTGGTCTTAAACTTCATGCCAACCTATGCATGGTTTGGCCCTTTTTTTTACATAAAAATGGTCCCTATTTATGGCCAACAAAGGCCCAATGTTTTAAGGCCTTCATTTTATTCTCCCTTTCTTTTCTTTTTTTTTCCTTTTGGTTTTGGGATTTCAAAAAACACTTGTTTTTTAATCAAGCTCTATTATTATTATTATTATTATTATTTTATCGTTTAATAGCTAATAATGGGCCATTGATGGGCTTTTTATCAGGCCCAATCAAGCTATATAAGACCATTGCAATAGACCTCACTATGGGGCTCATATTAGGTTTCATTCTCGAGCATATAAAAATGAATCGTTAATGAATCCAAAAAATTGAGGATCGAAGCCCAATTACAAAAACAATTTTGATTTTTAAAAAATAAAATATCTCAAATAAAATTAGGTGTCTACATAAATATAATAGGATAATAGTTATGTTATACTAGATTTATATCTAAAGAGAAAGATAAGATTGTAAGGAAGATTAATCATCTTCTTGACATAAGATTGAACTTACATGTTCTATTATATTATTTAAAATTATATTGATAATTTAAATCGTATAAATTTTAAAAAAAGATAATTTTATTTAATAAATAAATTATCTTATCCTAATCATTACTCACATTGAACTTAAAATAAGATAACATTATTTAATATAATTATATTCATAATATCTTCTTTTTATTATATCCTATTTATAATTTTATACCCTAAACATGACATAAACTCACTTAATAAAAAAGGTCAAAGTTCAATTAAGCCCACCATGCATGAACAATTTTTTAAAAAACTTAAGGTATTAAAGTAAGGGTCAGGATGGCCCATGTACATTTTTTTAAGGAGACTATTACATACATAAAATTGAAGTATTACCTCTTTTTCAAGCTTTATTTTTCTTCAATTTAGTTTTTATGTTGTCATATATGTATAAACTATGAAATTTATGTAGTTATTAATTTATTATGTGTATATAATTTTTAACTTATTCTAATTGTGTATTTTTAGCTCATAATTGAAATAAAAGCACAAATTCATGTAGAAGTGCTAAAATTGAATTTATTTATATTTGTATAATCTAATGTTTTATTTTTTTTATATTTGATATTGTCAATATTTAATTTCTGATAAGTGAAATTAAAAATGTAATACTTTATTAACATATATTGTTTCACTTTTTAATTCTAGTATTAATTATAATGGAAACTTAAAATTTTTTTCTCTAAAAAAGTGTAAATGAATATAATTACTCCTACATTATCCTTGACATTTACAAAATTAGTCTATTTTTGGTCAATGTTAAATACATGCAGCTAACAAGAATATAGATAATTTTAAAATAAACGATTATCAAATTGCATGAACAAATAAATAAAGGCACCTGAATCTGGCGCCAATGACAAACCCAAAGTCCATCCAACAAAATTATTTGCATTTACTTCAAAATTTTCAATCGAACCAAGAATCCAAGAATATAAATAATCAATATTTTATGTGCCAAATTTTGTTGCCTTTTTTTTCTTCTGCCATGTTACAAACAATCATTTTGTCTGCTTCTTAGACTACACAAATAACCAAAGCTTTTGAAAGGCACAAGTTAGCAGCAATTGTGCCAATTAACACTCAACACTCACACAGGCGGCGCGTCGTATAACCTCCGGCAGATCCGCCGCACGACCCCACTCACCACCGACAGTATCATATACCAAAACAAGCCCTTCCTTAAGACCCCTTTGGCTCCTTCCACTTCTTCTTAACAAGTCATCTATGCACCCAACAACTTGTACCAAAATTACTTTATCCCCAACCCCAACACAACAGAACCTCACTGTTCCGTCTAGTCTTATTTGAGTCGGCATTGGTGGACTTTTCATTCTACACCACTCTCCAAACCCTTCACCGCCCCCATCCCCACCACATTTCCTCCGCGCATCGAACCGCCAAAAAGAGAGTTCCACCGCGTGGCTTGCTAGAACATATATGTATCCGGCTACCGCACACGCTGCCACAACACAGCCGCCTCCTGGTACCGCCCTGCTCCGCAACCAGACACGCGCCTCCGCATCATACAAATCCATTGAACTTGCATAAACGTGAGCATCTGCCCCACCACCTCCATTTCCACACGCGCCATCGATCTTCAATCCACCAATCACGTAAAAGATTCCATCCACCGCTGCCCCTATGCACCCATAACGCCTCCTTTGTGAGTGAGCCACCACGCGCCATGTATCACTTTCTGGGTCGTATTCCTCCACGGCAGAGGCAGCTTTTGAGCCACCACCGCCAGCAACGTAAATTTTATTGAAAACGGCGGCGGCGGCGAACTTTTTGCGAGGTAAAAGCATGGGGGATTTAGGAATAACGTGCTGGGTCCAAGCGTTGTATCTAAGCATTGAATTTCTACCAATGATGTAAATTCTTGGTCCTATAGAAACGAGCCTTGGGATGCTGTGAAGTGAAGGATTGTTCATTGGAAGACATAAAGAGAGGTCCCAAGTAGCGCTATGGCTCAGCGAAGAAAGAGAGAGGGTGGCAGCAAAGACACCGGCGTCGGAGGCGGAGAAGGCGAAGACAGAAGGGTGGAGGAGGTGGAGTTGACGGCGGAGGAGAAGGAAGGATGGGGAGTGGAGAAGGTAGAACCAACGGCGGCAGACGAGGGAAAGGGAAGGGAGGGAAGAGGAAGGAACCCTGGAAAGGCATTCCAAGAGAAGGTCATCAGGGAGAGAAGAGAGGGTGAGAGAAACAGTGGGGTGAAGGTGTTGGGGTGTTATTATCAAAGATTTGTGATTGGGGTTAGGGAAACAGGATTTCATTAGCCATGAGAAATGGCGAGAATTGCAGCTTTCTGACATGGAAAATAGATTGGAGGAAACAGTGAGACAAGCAGATGAAGGATTTTGTAAGAGAGTTGCAGCAAAATTGAGTTGTTGCCTTGTATGGCTGGCTAGTTGGTAGTCTTTTATTTGGAAAAATGGAAATTGATGAAATGATAATTGTGTCAAGTGTGCAGACGGGGGAAAATGTCAAACAAATGGTTTGGCTTGTCTTGGCTTTCCCGCAAGGGTAGTAACATTGACAAGGAAACAGAAAGAAATGGATTTTATTTGGTTTAATGGGTAAATGAATTCTACCAAACTTCAAATTCAAAAGAAGATGAAGTTGGGCGTGGGATGTGAACATGATCCACCATCCATGAGTCAAGCAAGGAGTCCATTTTCATGAATTTTTTAGAAAGGCTTCCAATTTAAGGCTAATATAATTTCAGTTGTGTTAAATAGTTTGAAATTAGGAAAAAAAATGTATAAATAAGATAAATTTTATATGTTTTATTTGGATTATTATTTAAATAATTATATTTTGAATAGATATATTTATGAGTAAGATCTATCATTAAACTTGGTTTTTATATTTTTATATATTTTTAAATTAAAAATAAATAATTTTTTACAATATTCTAAATAAAATCAAGTATAAAAAATCATATTCAAAACTTAATTAAGAGACTAAGATTGCATTTGATACAATTGCAGCCTATGAGGTGCGGTTAGCATCCAAAACTATGTTTTTGTTATCCAAATGGGTCCAATAGTGCGTACAATTGGATTAAGTAACAGCGCCACGCCTTTATCTTTTTACCAGACCTTTTAGGTCCCACTGAAATTTAATTTCCCATTGCAATAAAAGTTTTCAATCTTATTATTTTTTAAAATTTTTATCCTCTATTAGTTAACCTTCCTTTTTTTTATTTTACTTTTTTTTTTCAAAAATATTAAATAATTTTATTAATTTAATATAATAAATAAATTTGATTATAATAAACTAATAAATAAATAAACATCTTCATAATTAAATATTAATTAAAAATAAATATTTACATAAATAATAAAGAAAATAGCATACAAATTTTTATTATATACAAATTTTAATTTAATATCTTTAATAATTATTTTTTATTCTCACTATAATTTATTTTATCTTCACTGTTATTTTTATATCTAAATATATATCTTATTATTGATTTCAATCTCATCATTATAATAATTAATCTCAATTTTACTATTATTTTTAATCTATCAAAACCAATGTCATTCTCTATGTAAATGGATTATAAATTGCTAGATCTAATGGACAGTTTGATCATGAAAACACTAATTTTCGGAGTCTTTCATATATGATATAATAATAATAATAATAATATTAATTAATAATAATATTATTATTATTATTAATCTCTTTGTTGTCCTAGGAAAATTCAGAAAAAGCTTTGATAGTCAAAGTTAAATAGTTGAAATTGATTGGAGAGAAGGCCCACAATTAGAAAGCATAAAATTTGGTTGAATTAGTATGAGTGAATGACCCTACAAATCCATCTTCATGATCTCACTCTTGAAACTCTTTTCATTGAGGGTAATCATGTGGTTCCCCCAATAATTTAATGATCTTACTAAACTACTGTCTATAATTAGGTATTTTTGCTAAGTTAATTTTTTTAAAAATATTTAAATGATATATATAAAGTAATAGATAAATCAAGAAATAATCATAAACGATTTATTTGTAATTAATTAATTCATGACATATGAAAATATTGATATTAATATAATAACATAAATTTTATGACTTTTTTCTTCTTACTGTTTTAATTAAATTTAGATGTTAATAAAATATGAAAAGTCTTTCAAATAAAATTTATTTTATATTATTTTCCAAAAATGTAATCATTAATTAATAAAAATACAAAAATTAAATTTAAGACAATAACATTTTTTACTTTTCCTATTCCTCTCATTTTACTTAAATTCGTTTGTTGTAATAAGAAAAAAATTTCTAAGTAAATTGACTATGAAAAGATTGAAATGAATATATATATATATATATATATATTGATTGTTATTTTCCTACCATTTTAATTAAATTTTATGATAAAAAGCATGGAATTTGAAATTTTGATTTATATATTTAAATGTTTATGTTCAAATCATGGATTAATAGAATATACAAACATTATAATTAATATGCTAATTTTTCATATTTTATTTTTTAATAATACTAGTTTATTAAAAAAAATTAATACTTGCAAATATTGTAATTAATATTATATCTTTATATATTACGTTTTTTTATTTAAGAAATTTTTATAAAAAAATTAAAAACATTTTATCGTGCATTAAGTACAAGTTTAACTCTACCTACACATAAACGCAAATTTTTAATATTTTGCTTTTTATTTAAACTAATTTATTGAAAAATGATAAAAACATGTAATACTATAAATGAGCAATAAATTACCACTAACAAAATATTAAAATTAATATGACAACTTTTGATATTTTGGATTTTTATTTAAAATAATTTGTTAAAACATAAAACATTTAATAACGAATAATACTTTTTTAATATATATATATAATAAAATAATTAATTAATTAAAATATTGATATTTAATACATTATTAATAAATATATTTATTGTTAAAAATCTAATCATATATATATTTATTATATTACAACAAACAAAAATAGATAAAGTTTGCATATGGATGCTTAGATAGATATTTTTTTTTGACACATGGATAATACCTATTATACATTACTCAAATTCAAATATCAAAATTTTCAAAAATAAAATCTTACCCAAATTATTTATGATTTTTTCTTCAAAATAAAAAACTCAATAAGTCGTAATAAAAATATAAAATTTTAAAAAAGTTAATCTTATTTGATTAAGATTTCACCTAGAGATATATTCTTTTGTAAATTTAAAATTTTCAAATGGATATTTTTATATTAGTAACTTTCTTTATAATCTTTTAGTTTTTAATTTTTTAAAATTTAAAAATAAAAATATCACTTATTATATATATTTATTTAAAATGAAAAGATATTTATCATCAATTTAAAGTTTAAACATCCTAATTATCATCCAATGTCTATAAATAATATGAGCTGCAAAGTTTTTTTTTATTCAATTTGTAATTTTTTTTGAAAGGTATTATTATTTTAATGATTTTATTTTTATAAAAAATAATATTTATTTTCAATTATTTTTCTTTTGACACACATTTACTACTTTTTATTTTCAATTTTTCAAAAGTTTTTTTAAAAATCATATAAATGAAGTCACATAAATACTATGAGCTAATTTATTATTCAATTATGTATAATTTTTCTTTTAAAAAATAATAATATTTTTATATTCTCATTGTTTTTAATATTTAGATCATAATTATAATAGTAAAGGTATGTCGAATTTTTTATGATTTAATAAAAATTAAATTCAATTTCTTTGAAGAAAAAACGTTGGCACAGTAATAAACTTTCTATATAATCCGATAGTCATATAAGGTTAAAATTTTACTTAATTTTAAAATCCACTTTTTCCATTTCTTTTCTTATTTTTTCATACCTATCATACTTTATCCTATTATCTACTTGTTGGCATAAAATACATATATAATCCAATCCTTTCTTTTCTTATTTTTTTTTTCATTCTTATCATACTTTGTCTTATTATTTACTTATTGGCACAAAAATACATGTATAATCCGATATTCATATAAGATTGAAATTTTAAGTAAAGTGAAACCCATTTGTTTCCTTTTCTTTCCTTATTTTTCCATAGTTATATTTGTTCTTCAGGTGTAGTCTACAACAAATATTAATATAAATTTAAATTTATTTTTTAATTTAGATATATAAATTTATTTTTTAAATTTAAAATTTTTTATTTGTGCCATTTCATGTTCTTATATTTTAAAATACATCATATTTTGTTTTCTAGGTTGGTTCCTCTTTCTTTCTTGGTTTAATTAATAACTTTTAACTACATTATATTATTACTTTAATGGTTTTTATTTGGCATTGTCTAAATCTTTATATTTTTTTATGAAAAATATCTTAATCTATTGCTTAATTGCCTATTATTAAGCTATTTTAAACTATTAGCATAAAACTTTTCGAGTACAAGTTAAGGATTTTATAACTATTGAGAGTTTTTTCTTAAATTTAAAATAATTAAAACTATGTCATATTGCATACTCTTTATATATAGGAGGTAATATATATATATATATATATATATATATATATATACACACACATAAAAAAAGACAATAAAAAATAATTTAAGTTGAAATCAAGACAACTTTATATTATACTTTACAAACTTTATAATAATTATTGGATAAAAAAATGTATACTAATTATGTTGCTTAATACATATTTCCATGTAAATATGCAAGTATGATAACTAATTAATATAGATCAAATTATTGTAACAAGAGAATTAAGTAAAACCTCCTTTTTTTTAACTCCTAAAAATGTAAACACAACATTTTTTAAATTTAAGTCTCCTAGATTCAAAATTTTGACATGAAATTTTTATGGGAAATGAGTTTTGAGTTGTGTTATTTCATAATAAAAATAAAAAATTTTGATGAGTTATTCTCCTCACCTATTTGAATTCAAAACTATTCAAACTATCATTTAATATGTAATAAATCATTGATTTAAAAAAAATAACTATTAAATCTTAACAAGAAATGATGCATTTGTTTCCTATTTTCCCTCTTTACATATTTTTAATTTGATCTATTTTTTCTTTGTAAGTATTTAATAATATTTTCTTTATCAATTTCACAAGTTAGGAGTCATTTTTTTTACAATGTATTTGTAGTCTGTTATCATTTTTAATTATAGGAAAAACATACACTTTAATATAAAAATATCGACTTTAATTGAACGCATTAATTGAATTTAATGTTTTTATTTCAAATTATTATGATAAATTGATTATTAAATGATAATAATTAAAATTCATGTATTTATATTAGATATATTAATGATATAAGAATAAAATCATTATCCATGCATTCAAAAATTGTTCGGATATTTAATTTTATTATGATTATTGTTTATAGTATGTTTTAAATTTTATCAATTTTTTAATTAAAAATTTTAATTTTATTATGATTTGATATTTTAATTATATTGTACCTATTATATATTTTAAACATATAAGTGATTAAATAATATTAATTTATATTTTAATATACATTTAAATAAATAAAAATAATGTGTACATCATATGAATAACAAATTAGTTATTTATATAAATTACTGTGCAAAATGTTGATATATTTGACAATGACATTGTGTCACTTTCATTGCATATCATACCTTAATTTTTTTCCAATAATGAGAAAACCGATTTAATATGTATCAAGTGAGGTGATAATGGTCAGTATTGAATTGTATTCGGCTTAATTTTTTTGAATAATTTATGTACACACTTTATTTAGTTCAGAGCTCAAATTAATTAGGCTCAGACTTCCTGCAAGTCTAATTATTTTGTTCTATGTATTATTTATTTATTTATTTATTTGTTTCATGTTTTTATTTTTTATTGTATTTATGTATGTATTTTATCTTATTTATCCTATTTACTTATTTATTTATTTTTATTTTTTTCTTTTCTTTATTTGTTTTAAGTTTTATTATGGTTTATCTTAGATTTAATTTATCTCATTATCAAGTTATTTCAAAAAACAGAAGGGAAGGAAATTGTAAATGTCCGAAATTCGATTAGAGTAGGAGTAACCATTGATGAGGTTGGATTGAATTTTATTCTTAAGTGATAATTCATGCTTTTAAACTTGAAATTTAATATTTTGCTTGAAGATAAAAACTATCCCAATTTGATGATAAGGTAGGATTTTGAAGAAATCAATTTCTAGTAGGACACTGATTAAGCTAGAACAGGGTCCTATAAATAGGCCTTGCAATTCACAACAAAGACATACTACAGACAGTAATCATAACAATAAAAAATTTCAAGAGAAAAAAAAAGCAAAGAAGAAGTTCCTGGCAAAAAGTTTTTTGAAAATTTGGGAGTCGTGAAACTTTGATTTGGTCTAGTCAATGTTTTGAAGGATTCCAGAAGCCCAGAATGTTGGAATTAGTGTTTTTTTTACGAAATTTTTAAAAAATTCTAAAAAATTTTTTTGATGAAATTTTAAATTTTCCAATGACTTTTCTAATGAGATTTGCAGTTTCCAACAACTTCTTTGATGACACTTGAATTTTCTAGCGGCTCCTTGAATTTACTAATGATGATTTCCAAAAACCATTGAGTTTTTTGACAAACTTTGACAAAAATCAACAGTCGAAAATCACCCAGAGAGAGAAAAAGTCTAGTAGAACTATGAAAAAAAACAAAAAATTTTGCCTTTTATATTGTTGCAAAATGGTGCCGTTTTGAAGTCCCCAACCTGAGCAAAATCCACGTATTGCCTCAAAGTCCAACTCGATTTGCAATACATGAACGATTTTTCAACAGCCTTTGCCTAAAATGAGTCGAGCCACTCTCTTAATGATTTTAACAACTTTTGGTTCCTTTAGTTGAGCTACAACTTAAGCTGAGTCAAGCAGTTCCCATTTTAGTAATTTTTTTTAGAAAAATCTATTTTATTTTATTTTATTTATTTAAAATTTTTTATTTTAATTACTTTTAATAGGTACTTTTATTTATTTATTTATATTTATTTTGCTTGTGTAAATTTTATTTATTTTAATTGATATTTAAAAAAATTTTCAAAATAAACTCATAATTCTTACTAAATCATTGAAAGATTTTTATAGGTTTAGAAATTTTAAATTATGAATTCTATCAAACTATTGAAGAATTTCATAATGACTTTTTGTGAAAAACAATTTTTCAATCTTACTAAACTATAAAGAATTCAAATTTCAAAACTAAGAATTACAAAACAATTGGAGGACCTAATGAATTTTTTTTTTAAAATTTCAATCCTACCCAACGATTAAGGGATTTAAATATCAAGTTAAATCTTACCAAATTATTGAAAGATTTAATAACTCATTTTAAAATTTCATGAAAATGTTTTCAAATAAAAATGTCACCGAACTATTGAGAGATATGCATCAAAATAAAATCATGCAAAACTATTAGAGGATTTTATTTATTGTTTTCAATTAATTAATTTCTTGAAAAATACATTAATAAATCCGACGATGGAGCTTATTCAAAGTAGAACATTAATATCTATGAATACTCCAAAAATGAAGAAATTATCTTAAATTACTGTCAAACAATTAGAGTAATTTTAAGATCTATTTTCAATAATTAAATTATTAGGTAAATAACTAACATTTTTTAAGGTTTAGGTAAAACAAATTCAAACTGGTATTTTCTTTGGATAGGTGTTGTGAGGGTGCTTTAACCTTCATTACAAGTAATCGTATTTCTAAATCTAGGTCCGATTTTGTGAACTAGAATTTATCTTTTAAAAATACATTAGTCTAGCTTGGGAGTTCTCTTTAAAATAGGATAGATTCGATTAGTGGCCAATCACACCTAAACAAAAAAAAAATTAGTGGTGACTTTCTAAATTTATGTCTAATGATAGGTATACAAATCTATATGTTATGACAATTAGCAACTCTATTAGGGATGCTAAGAGTCAAGCTAGTAAATGATCTCGTATTATCTAAACCCAACTTAATAAATCTACAAATTTTTGTTTTGTATCTTGTGCTTTTATTTTTTGTCGTATATTGTCATTCACTTGCAAATGTATAACATGAGCTTTACACTTAAACTCTGTCCTTTAAGAAAGAGTAAAATACCTATGTTTTTGTGAGATTTCATGTCTCCACATAGGCTAACAAAATGCTTTCACTCAAATTGAATCATTTTCATTTATAGCCTATGATAGGCGAAGATTGAGTGCCTTACTAGTTTGTGATGGATAATAATGTAAGGAACAATTTGGAAACATTTAAAATTAACCCAAATCACATGTAGTTAACCTTATGAGCCCAACCTATAGGTAAAGCCATGTTTCTCTTACCTTTTAGAATTGACTTGGAGTTTAAGATTATATTATTGTATTATATTTGTTTTATACTAGGTTGCTTCTTTTTTTTTCTTCTTATATTGAGTTAACTAATCAATTTCTTTGCTTTTTTTCTTTTGCATATTCATAAAACATGCATACGACTAAATAACATACTTACCTTGAAGCTTTTATGGAACCTACCGAACATCTTGTTTGCACTTCGTTCATGTTCGTTAAGTGTGAATCACCCAAAAAGTTAAAGATTGAATAAAATATACAACACAAAGAAGATTATCTACCATTTGGCTTTGTTTGTACATCGCCTAAAGAAGTCCAGTTGCTCTTCAAACAAAATGATCGAAAAGACTTGATAAACATGTGAAAGAACATAAATCCATCAAGACAACAAGCCTTTTGTCAGAAGTTTGGCCATATCGCATACCTTTTGTCAATAAAAGTGAAAAATTCACTCATTAAGGCAATGGTGCAATTTTAGGACCTTTTCTAACGTTGTTTTATCTGTAATGAAGTCAATATGATGCTAATTATAGAGGAATATTCAATTCTAGTAGGTATACATTTCTAACATCTAGACAAAATTTATGTGAAGAAGCATAAGCTTGGGTATAACAAGAAGTTAGCTCATATATTGAGAGTCGACAAGAAGGTTATAAATTCACATTTGTAACAAAAAAAGTACATAAAAGCATTCTTTAGGAATTTCTCCGTGACTTTATTACAAAACATTTGGATGATGACTAAAGACTGAACGTGTTTACCGTAGCAATATATGTATGGTGATTTTTCTTGAAGTCTTGGGCTATATTGAGATGGAGGTGATAGATTTGTTTGAGTAAATAGAAAGAGGATGCAATTCTTCTCTAGCAATCTTAACAAAAACCATTAAGTCATTGAACTATTATTAATGAAATGATAAAAGACACTTTTTGGGTTACACACCATTATTGTACCTATAGATGAAGAGTCATTTTGAATGTAAAACGAGTGCGTTCTCCAAACTCTATTTTCATAATTAAAATTTGATCAAGAAGTTTTATGAAAATGAAATCTAAAAAAGAATAGAAGCGTTTGCTACAAGGGCTCATAAGTAGTTAAATGCAGTGGTTAGTCTCATGGATAAGTCGATAACCCATGCTATATCAATGTAAAAATGAAACTGGGATTTCACTTTTAGGCTTGTAGAGATTAACAGGCTATACACCACTTATGGTACGAAAGCAATATGGAGTAGAACAATTTATCCACATGACACATAAGCTTAATCAATTAGATTGCTTATATGATGAGCCAAAATATTTTAAAAAATCGATAACATAATCTAGGCATGAAAAAAGTCCAAGAGGTTAAGTCCTAAATCTTTTACTAATAAGGTTACCTTAGGATATTTGGCATGAAGAGTGAGAATGAGCAAAAAAGTAGTATTCAAAGATTCTTGCCAATTCATAAAACAACATATGAAATAATTACCTTCAGAGTTAAAGTGTGCAAGAAAATAATTTAAAGTTAAGAAGGGCAATTTGAGGCAAGAGATTCAAAAATTTCAGAAAAAAAATGAAAAAAAAAGTAAAAAAGCTAAGATGGATGAGGTTATTAAAGAATGTGACATAGCCATTAATGACTTGATAGAGCTGTACAAAAAATGTAAGAAGATGACTACTGAGGTAAAAAGACAAAGGATTACAACCCAAAAGATAGCTAGAAAATGCGACACTCCTCTCAATGAGTTAATGGAATCATATCAAGAGTAGAAAAGATTGAGTATCCAAGTAGAGGCTGAAGAGATAAACATCACTGAATTGACTTGTGAGAATGAAAGATTGAAGAGAAAATATTTCCAAAAGGGAGGTGAATGTGTTGAACCATAAAAGAAGAATAAGGCATTTAAGAAATATGTTTAGATTTTGAAAAAAAAAAATTAAATGAGCAAGGGAATCACATCGTTAAACTCATAAGGGAGCATAAGGAGTTATCATACAAAGTTAGGTTTGGCAAAAGAAAAAATTTGGGATGACATAGGTACATAGAGCATCTTGTGACCTAAATAGGCGTGATAATGATCAAGGCAAGAGAAATGACTGTAAAGACCAAAGCTTCAAGAATATTGATCACCCTAACAGAAAAGCATAGACAACATTTGTTGAACTTCATTGAGGAGGCCAATGACCAATATGAACAAGTTAAAGATTTTTTTAAATTAAGAATAATAGATTCTATGTTAACAGATTTCTTGGGAATAAATGAAAGCTTATTTTTGTTGGAATTTTGTTTAAAGAGGGCAAACATTATTTTTCATTCATTGCATCAATTCATAATTAGTTTTTGATTACATTAGTTTAGGAATAAGTCCACTAATAATATTATGGTACATAAAGTTCAAAGATAGATCGACCATCTAATAACCCAATTCAATTTACTTATCACCAATATAACACTCAAGCCAAACAAATGGAATAAAAAAATGCTAATCAATTTGAAAAGACAAAAAGGGCTTAAGAAAGGCTTAGATGAGAGTTAAGCAAAATCTTTGAAATACCAAATAAGTTAAATAAAAAAAATACCATAGAAAAAGATGCCAACCCTCAAGACCATCTATTACAAATGTTGTTGATCCTCTTTATCCTCTTGGCTATGGCTTATATTAAGCCTAGTCTACTTAAGGCATTCCATCACAATAGTTCACATTCCTTATTAGGTATACTTACCCAAAAATATTGTCTACATCAAGCCAATAGCATTACCAAAGTTATGTTAACCCCATTTTTATGGAAGACCTAGTTGAGCCAATCCAAGTTCCTAACTTGGACGATTCGAGGGAGAAAGAGAAATGAAGCTAAAAGTGGTTGAGTCTCTAAAGGACTTGAAAGTTGATCAGAAAATAAATGTACTTGATGAGAGGTTATGAGTTATGGAAGAGATCGATTTTTATGGTTTTATGGATGCTGTTGGGCTTTATTTAGTCTTAAATATTGTTATTCTTTTGAAATTCAAAGTTTTAGAGTATGAAAAGTTTGATAATATAAAGTGCCTTATCACATATGTCACTATATACTATAAATAAATGGTAGCTTACACCAACAACAAGAAGTTTCTAATCCATGTGTTCTAAAATAGCTTAATCAATTCTATTGCAAGGTGGTATATCTAGCTTGATAGAACTTGTATCCATTATTAGAAGGAGCTAGCTCATGCTTTCATCAATTAGTATCGTCATATCATAAATTTAGCTTTTGATTTTTTTTTTACAAAATATAGAGAAAAAGATGACAGAATCATTCATGAAGTATACTTAGAGGTTGAAAAATGTAGCTGTCTAAGTCCAACCATCCTTAACTGAGAAAGAAATAACTATTTTGTTCGTAAGCACCTGGAAGTCACCCTATTATAAGAAATGATAAGGAATTGACTAAAAATTTTACTGATATGGTGATCTCGAGTGAGATCATAAAAAATGCCATAAAAATGACAAGATTAAAGAGGGCAAACTAGCTAGTTCAAAGAGAGTGAAGCTCAGATTGTGAATTTCGAAGGGCAATAGTTTAGAAACTATCCCTCTTGTCCACTACCAGTTTATCCCACATACTACCCCAATGTAAAAAATACCATATCTTTCTTATATCAACTAGTTCCATAACCATCCTACCTACTTATTTACTAACCAACATTTAGACCACCCACTAATATATACAGTCCTAACACCTAACCTATAGTGAGACCCCTAGCTTACCCAATTAACATTGCAAGTGGTCCACGAGAGCCATGAAATAATTAAGAGAAAGCTATCTTTAATCCCATCCTTATAACATATACCAAGTTATTTCAAGAACTCATCAAGAATCATCTACTTGCTTATATTTATATAAAGTTATTCAAGCCTCCTTAACCTAAGTGGTATAATCTTACTACCCACTATAATTATCACTTTGAAAATACTAGCCACTTCATCAAAAACTACATCACTTTGAAGCATAAAATGTAATGACTGATCAAAGTTAGGATGATTAATTTTGACATAAATGGAATAATAACACCAAATATTAGTAGTAACCCATTGCCTAACCATAATATGAATGCTTTGAATAAGGATTGATAGTGCCATATGAAAAAAAAAGTGGAAAAAATCATGATTCCTTTCATTCAATTGTTTGATACCTTATATGAAGTTGACAAAATACATCCAATAGACCCATGCATTTATTATGGTGGATATGTGTCAAACAAAAGATGCAAATACCATAGTGGGGCTCTTGACCATTCTATTAAAACTTGTGAACATTTTCATCAAAAGGAACAAAAGCTTATGGATTCTTATCACATTGAATTTTATGAAGAGAAAAAAGTTTCAAGAAGTGCTGAGGTGTTAGTTACCTATAAACCATCAAAGTTGGTACCAAAATCGATAACAATCTACTATGGTAAGAAGTCAAAGTTAGTCATTGATAAGCTTATTCCCAAACCAATGACTTTCTAGGTCCTTAGCCTTTTTTTTTTATAAGGATAAGAAGGTTATGTTATAGAGATATAGCTATGAAGTTATAGTTCTAGCTAAAAGAAGACCACACCTAAGAAAGATACTGATAATATAACTGATGTGGGTGGTAAACTCGAAGTGAAAGATATTATACTCTAGAGTGTTGAAAAAAAGTGAGAGACAAAAGTAAAAGTTATGGAAGAACGAGATGAATTGGTATTAGTTCCGAAGAAAGAGTGTCAAAAATCAGTGTGTAAGAAAAAAGCATGTGAATTTTTTAAATTGGTAAAGCATAGTGAGTATTTTTTGATGGAATAGTTAAATAAAATGCCAGTTAGAGTCTCATTATTATTGAATTCTAAACCTTATTGTAATGTTTTACTATAGGTGTTAAATGAAACATATATGGTACATAATGTATCTATAGAGTATGTCAATCATTGGGTTGAAAACCTAGTAGTGCCACATTATATAGCTTTTAGTGATAACGAGATTCCTCTAGAAGAAAAAATAAGCACCAAAACATTGTATACCATTATTAAATGTAGGAGCCACACCATAGCTAAAATCTTCATTAATAATGGCTTTGTGATTAATATAATATCTATGTTAACCCTAACAAAGCTACCTGTTGATTTGTCGCATATGAAAAGTAGCCATAAAGTTGTTTGAGTTTTTTATGAGACCAGATGTGAAATTGTGAAAGATATTAAGATGTCTTTGTAGATTGGGCCATGCACATTTAATGAAAAATTTCAAGTGACAGATATCTCTTTATCTTATAAGTGCTTATTGGAAAGGTCATAAATCTATATGGTAGGTCTGTTCTTTTTTTCTTACATTAAAAAAACAAGTTTAATGTAGAGGGGCAATTGAAGATTATGTCTGGAAGAGAAGATCTTTCAGTAACCTAACCTATGAATGCCCTATATGTAAAAGTTGTTAAGGAGGTGTTGCAATGTTCTTACTAATCTTTCAAACTTGTCAACACTGTAAACTAAGGATCTAACTTATACTAACCTTATTTTGTAAAGATAGTGGTTAATTAGATTATTAACAATGATTGGTATCCTGGGGCTAGGCTAAGCTAGGCTAGGCAAGAATTTGGAAGGAATAAAAGAGCCTTTAGCAATAGTTGCCAACATTAAGAGGCTAGGCTTAGGATATAAAGTAGAAGGTAAAGAGATGACAAGGATCTAAACAAATAAAATGGAAAAAATGATAGCAAGCCTTAAAGGTTATAAACTAGAAGTGATGCCAATGATTATCCCTCACTTCTATGACGCTTTTAGACTAAAAGGGTATATGTATTCGGGTTCAAATGAATACTTTGATGACAAGCTAGAATTGACTATGGAGGAGGCTTTCACTAAACTATCTATCCAAGTAATTGGCAAAAGAATGAAAGGGGTTAGGAGCATGAAATGTTCTTCTGCTTATGTCCTTTAGGCTATGAATTGAATAGTTTGAGTGTCATCGAGATGCTACTATCCTTAAGACTAACTCAATGTAATTGTAATCCCCAAATGCTTATGCCTAAAAGCATTAAGATATTCTTTATATATGGGTTGTTTTTTTTTTTTTTCAATAAAACAATAGGAAGATGCATTTTTATTCATTTCTTCTATTTGCTTTTAATTTCCATTTTCTTCAAGCCAATACATCTCACCAATATCTTTCATTTTACTCAATTTCAGGTTATCAAATGAATATGAAGATAATCATAATAACAATAGTGATTTAATTTTAAAAATTCAATAAACACTGACAAATTTGGCAAGGAAGATAACTTCGAATAATATATTCTGCATTCGGACTTAATGAGATTAATCGAATAAAAAAACAAATTGATTAAGCTTTATTAAGAAGTAATTGAATTGATACATTTAGACGATAATGAGAATAAGAAAGAGATTAAGGTCAGTGCATCACTTCAATTGGTAGAGAGGCAAAAGTTAAAAAAACTACTCTAAGAATTTATGAATGTATTTACTTGATCCTATCAGGATATACTCAAGCTTAGTATTGAAATAATGGATATATGTGCCCCTGAAGTCGGAATGTAGACTAGTCCAACAAACTGAGACGAATGAAACCAGAGATGCTGTTAAAGATTAAAAAAGAGGCAAACAAGTAGTTTGAGGTGAGTTTCTTACAAGTGCCCAAATATCTAGAATGGGTAGCTAACATAGTACTTATCCCTAAAAAAATGAAAAAGTACAAATATGTGTTGATTATAGTGACCTGAATAAAGCTAGCCCAAAAGATAACTTTCATTTACCTCACATCGACACATTGGTAGATAACACGTTTATACATTTTATGTTTTCTTTTATGGATAGATTTTTTAGATACAACTAGATAAAGATGGCTCAAGATGACATGAAAAAAACTATTTTCTTAACCATGAAGGCCACATTTGTTACAAAGTTATGCCCTTTGATTTGAAAACATTGGGGTCATTTGTCAAATAGCCATAGCGACACTCTTTCACGACATGTTGTATAAGGAGATCAAGGTGTATGTGGACTATATGATTGTGAAATTTTATAAAAAAGAAAACCTTGTCACCAACCACAGAAAGTGGTTTAAAAGGTTGAAAAATTTTCAACTCAAGCTAAATTCGTTCGAATGTACATTAGGGCTAAGTCAAAAAGTTGCTAGGCTTTGTGGTCAATGAAAAAGGGATTAATATCGATCTAGACAAGATATGTGCTATTCAAAATTTGTCACCTCTAAGAAGGCTAAATGAAGTTTAAGATTTTTTAGGTAGATTGAACTACATCTTCCACTTTATTTTTTAAATTACCTCTAAATGCGATCTAAGCTTTTTCACAAGAATAATTTTGGTAAGTAAAACAAAGAATGCTAAGAGGATTTTGATAAAGTTAAGCAGTACTTGTCAAATCCTTTAATGTTGGTATTGCTTGTTCTAAGAAGACCATTAATCTTATATCTGACAATATACAAAAAGTCAATGAAATGTGTGTTAGGGTAGCAAGATGAATTTGGTAAAAAAAAGTAAGCTATCTACTACCTGAATAAAAAGTTTATAGAATATGAGTCCAAATATTCTTTATTATATAAGATGTGTTGTGTATTGACTTAGACATTTAAAAGACATAGATAATGTATGCTCTATCACAATACTTAACTCATAGCAAAACTAGATCTAATCAAGTACATCTTTGATAAGCTTTTGCTATTTGGAAGGATTACAAGGTTACAAGTAATGCTCTCATAATACAAAATTGTATACGTGAGCCAAAATGTAATAAAAGGAAGTGCAATAATCAAATTTCTCGTAAATCAGGCTACCAAAAACTATAAGCAAATGAAGCTTATTTTTTCAACAAGGATTTAATGGCTATTTTCAATTGACAGAAGATGATGATGGTTAGAAGTCCTGGATATGTACTTCAATGAACCTGCTAATGCCTTATGACATGAAATTGGATCAATTATAATATCTCCTGAAAAATAATATTATCACATTACAACAAGATTGAATTTCAATTACACTAATAGTGTTGCTAAATATGAGGCATATGCCATGGGTTTACAAACTGCTATAGATCAAAAGATTAAAGTATCAAATGTTTGGAGATTCAGTTTTGGTTATCTATTAGTTGAAAGGAGAATAGAAGACAAGAGATTCAAAATTCATCCCATATCATAAATATATTTAAAAGTTGATTAAGCAATTCAAAGCCATCTAATTTAAACATTTGCCTCGTTTAGAGAATCAGATTGTTGATGCTTTAGCTATTTTGGCTGTAATGGTCTAGATTGGTGGAAAATGATATTCAACCCATCAAATTAGATGTAAAGGATATGTCGATATATTGCTCTAATGTGAAAAAGAAAAATGATTGAATGCCATGGTATTATGATATCTTACAGTATGTTAAGAATCACCAATATCCATACCAAGCAATAGAGAATGACAAAATAGTTATTAGAAAGCTAGCTATAAGTTTTTTTCTTGATAGGGATGTTCTCTATAAAAAAGGTCGAGATCAGGTGTATTGAGATGTGTAAATGCAATTAAGGCAAAGAAGATTCTTGAAGAGGTACATGATAGAATATGTAGGGCATATACGAATAGACATATAATAGCTAGATAGATTATGAGGGCTAGGTGTTATTGGTTAACAATAAAAAATAATTACATTGATTATGCTCGAAAATGTCATAAATGACAAATCTATACTAACAAGATCCACGCTCCACCCATTACTTTACATGTTTTGGCATTACCCTGGTCATTTTTTATGTAGGGCATGGATGTTATTGATCCTATCATCTCGGAGGCCTCAAATGGGCATAGATTCATTTTTGTGATAATGGATTACTTCATAAAATGGGTAGAGACAGCCTCATATAGAAATGTGACATGATTCATAGTTTGTAAATTTATAAAAAGAGATATTATATGTAGATATAATATCTTAGAGAGGATCATTTCATATAATGTCAATAACCTTAATAGTAAGATGATTGAAGACATATATGCCAAATTCAAGATCAAACATGATAACTTTACACCATATTGTACAAAGATGAATGGTACAGTAAAAGCAACAAATAAGAATATTAAAAAAATTATTGAGAAGATGATCCAGACATATAGAGACTAGCATGAGAAATTATCTTTTGCTTTATATGCTTATTAGACATTAATACGTACCTCTACCGAGACAATCCATTTTTCTTGATTTATGGAATGGAAATTGCATTGCCAGTGAAAGTAAAAATCTTATTTTTGAGAGTCATAATAGAAGTTGGATTTAAAGAAGTCGAATAGATTCGAGAGCATTATGAACAATTGAATTTCATTGAAAAATAGAGACTAACAGTGCTATGTCATGATCGATTATATTAGAGAAGGACGATGAAAGCTTATGACAAGAAGGTTCAACCTCATCATTTTTTAGAGAGTGAGTTGATTTTGAAAAGAATTCTCCCGAATCAATATGATAACAATGCAAGTGGATTTTGAATTAAAATGGGCTATATGTTATGAAAAAAGTTTTTTTTAATAGAACATTATTCCTAATGGAGATAGATAGAGATGATTCACCCAATTCCATAAATTTTGACGCTGTGAAAAAATACTTTACTTGAAATAAAAGAGAGAAAAAAAAAAAAAAAGAAAGAAAGACTCAAGTCAAAAACTCGAAAGGACATTTTAAGTAAAAAAAGGGCTCATCTAAGTTAAAAACCTGACAAGTTAGCTTAAATGATGAGGATACAACATCATTTGGGAATTAGCCAACATGAAGGTTAGCATATTATGATGAGCTTTAAAGTGTTAAGTGCATCAAGTGGTTGAGTTTTTGCAAAGAATTCAAAATATGTTGTCATGATTATCTATTTATTCATTTTGGAAGCTATTATCCCAAATGTCCATCTTTGTAATTTTTTCCTTTTTACATTGTGGTTACTAGAATTATTCTATCATTCTTTTCAAATAAAAAATATTCCATTTCATTCCTTACTCTTGTATTTCTAATGCTTATATCTTTTTTCTCTTAAATGCCTTGCAATGAATAGAAGAAATATGTGCTTGTATTTTACATCTTGAAATTGAAATAATGATTGATAAATGAATAATGGCATTAAAGATTTTTACATTACCTTTGGAAAGTTAAAAATAATAAAGACAAAAGATGAAATATTCAAGGCATGGTAAGGACACTGACTTTAGAAATGAAAAAGAAAGATTTCTTTAAAAGGAAAACATAGTTGCTACTATTGAATAAAAGAGATGATGAATGATTGGATTGGTTTTGTTCTCATTGCTCGAAATTTGAAAAGTTTCGAATCCAAAGAAAAGTGTCTTGAAAACCTATGTACCACAATTGATAATGTATTAATTGACATTTGCATTACATATATTTTTAAAGTTATGTGCCTTCATGTTGAATGAGCCTTTAATTTTTAAAGTCGTGTGCCTTCATATTGAAAATACCTTTAATTTTTAAAATCGTGTGCCTTTATGTTAAAGGAGCCCTTAATTTTTAAAGTTATGTGCCTTCCTTCATGTTGAAAGAGTCTTTAATTTTTAAAATTGTATGCTTTTGTGTTGAAAAAGACCTTAATTTTTAGTAGTTGTGTGCGTTTATATCAAAAACATTCCAAAAAAAAAAATAAAGAATAATTTGAGCCTAGACGTAATAGATTGTCTATGTTTTTGCACAATTTTTATTGCATAGAAAATGCATAAAAATGAACAACTATAAACACTTTATTTTAGTTGAGGTCCCAAACTAATTGGGCCTGGACTTACTCCAAGCCCAATTACTAGATTTTTGTTCTATGTATTATTTATTTATTTATTTATTTCATGTTTTTATTTTGTGTTTATTTATATATTTTTATCTTATTTATCGTATTTACTTATTTTTTATTTTTATTTTTATTTCTTTTATCTATTTTAAGTTTTATTATGGTTTATCTTAGATTTAATTTATCTCATTACTTGGTTATTTCAAAAAAAAAAATGAAAGAAAATTGTAAATGGTCGAAACTTAATTGAAGAAGGATTGACCAGTGATGAAGTTGGATTAAATTTTATCCTTAAATGATAATTCATGCTTTTAAACTTCAAAATTAATAAAGGATGTTTCTTGGAGATAAAACCCATCCTAACCCGGTGATAAGGTGGGATTTTGAAGAAATCAAATTCTAGTAGAACACTTATTAAACCAGAACAATGACCTATAAATAGGCCTTGTAAATCATAGCAAAGACACACAACATAGATAACAATTAGAGCAACAAAAAATTTTTGAGAGAAAAAAGAAAAAAAAAAGGTTTTTTTGGAAATTTATGAGTCATGAGCTTTTGATTTGGTCTAGTTAGTGTTTTGAAGGATTCCAGAGGCCCAAAAGGTTTTAATTTTTAAAAAAAAAAATTTATGGAAAATTTTGGAAGAAGTTTGAATTTTTCAATGGAAGTTTAAATTTTCTGACGAGATTTGTAGTTTTCAGTGACTTTTTTTATGACACTAGAATTTCTCAACAACTCCTTGAATTTATCGATGATGATTTCTAAAAACTATTGAGTTTTTTGGTGAACTTTTGTAGAAACTAATAGCTGGGAAACAGAAGGAGGAAAGAGAGAAGGTTCAGCAGAATTTTAAGAAAGAATAAAAAAATTTACCTTTTACATTACTCTAAAACAATGTCATTTTGAAATCCTTGACCCGAACAAGATCTGCATGTTATCCCAAAGTCTGACTTGACCCACAATGCATGACCCATTTTCCAGTAACCTTTGCTGAAGCTAAGCTAAGCCACTCCTTCAGTTGTTTGGTTTCTGCAATTGAGCCACAACTTAAGCTGAGTTGAGTCGTTCCCATTTTGGTAAATTTTTTTAAAAAATTTATTTCGTTTTATTTTATTTATTTAAATTTTGTTTATTTTAATTGTTTTTAATGGGAACTTTTTTATTTTATTTATTTATATTACTTGTGTAAATTTTATTTATTTTAATTGATATTTTAACAAAATTTAAAATAAATTCATAATTCCTATGAAACATTTGAGGATTTTTATAGGTTTAGAAATTTTGAATTATAAATTCTACTAAAATATTTGAGAATTTCATAATGAATATTTTTATGAAAAACGAATTTTCAATTCTACCAAATGATTGAAGGATTCAAATTTTGAATTAAGTACTAGCAAACAATTAGAGACTTAATGAATTTTTTGAAAAAATAAATTTTCAATCTTATCAAATTATTAAAAAATTTAAATATCGAGTTAAATCTTAAAAAACTATTGCAAGATTTAATGACTCTTTTTAAAATTTCGTGGAAAGGTTTTCAAATGAAAATCTCACCAAACTATTGGGAGATATGTATCGAAATAAAATCCTATCAAATTATTGAAGAATTTTATTAATTATTTTTAAATTATTAATTTTTTGAAAAATACATTAATAAATCTGATGAAACCTTTTCAAGTGAGAAAATTGCCTTAAATTACTACTAAACGGTTGGAGTAATTTTAGAATCGATTTACAACAATTAAATTATTAGGTAAATAACTAACATGTTTTAAAGTTTAGATAAAACGAAATCAAACTGATACTATCTTTTAGATAAGTGTTGTGAATGTGCTATAACATTTCTTACATATAACTGTATTCTTGAACCTAGATATGATGTTGTGGATTAGAATCTATCTTTTAAAGATATTTGAGTTTAGTTTAGGACTTCTCTTTAACAGTTCAGTTAGGTGGCCAATCACACCTAAACAAAAAAAAATTTGTGACAACTCTCTAAGTCTATCTAACGATAGATCTATAGATCTTTTCATTATGACAATATATAAAATTATAAATTTTTAAAATCTGATCCAAATTCGAACTAAATTTTTATACGATCCAATCCAAATAGAATTTCACCAAATCGGTTCAATTCATCAATTTTTTAAATTTAACTTTTTTAAATTTTTTATATATTATTTTAATATAATTTTTAATATATTGAAATAGATTTAGGTATAAAATAATTATTTTTATCTTATAAAATTTTAAATATATATAAGCTAATAAAAATATATAATTTGATTCAATTTTTTTTCATATTTTAATCCAAAATTTAATCTAAACTTAATATATACCTTTAATATCATCACCAAACAAAAACAAATCAATCCAAAACTAAATCAAATATTCAATTTTCTTACCCCAAATGCGGTTAAGGTTTTATATATCATTGAGTTCCTAATTTTTTGTCAACTAACTTGTCTTTCAAACTCCAGTCGGCCCAAATCCCATCTCTGCAAAACTCAACCCAACCCAACTCATTAATCCACGCACCCAAATGCCCGTACACCTATAACGGCTAGAAAATTCCAAAACAAGGTGCTTGATAGCCGTTAGATTCGAATTCAATCAAACGGTCAAAATTCGATTTCAGAAATTGGACCGTTGGGGAGAAGCGTGCCTTCCTTTTCACGTTGCTTCAAAAGGAAATTCGACTATTGAAAAAGGCAATTAACAACTCATTCTCATTAACAAAGGCAAATCCATTCAAAAACTGAAAAACAAGAAAGAAAAATAGCAGAAACCAAGAACTTTTGCATTAAGGAAAAGAGTTAGAGGGTGGCGACTAGTAACCTAGAAGGGGAGACGCGTGGAAGCCGTCTCCAGGTGTTCCTTTCATCTTTGTTAGCCAGCATTGGTGGAGTTTTAGGCCAGGCTGTAGAAAAAGAAGAAGAACCGGATATGGCGCCTAGAGCAGTTGTTCCTCAGCATGAAAACAATGGTTTTTTTTTTTTTTTCTGTCTCTTGATTCTTTCTGGGTTTTGATATTTGCGTTCATTTCTGTTGAATTTTGAGATTTTTTTCACTGATCATAGGATCCTTGGAGGGGTTTTTCTTATTTGCTAGTTCTGTTGTTTGATTTTGATTCTATTTCTTTTCCTTTCTGGGGATATTTTGTTAAATCAGCTTCAGGATTTGGACTGGTTCTTTAATTCACTAGTATTCGTTTTTATTTTGAATGACATTCTGAGGCTTCTGTAGTTTGATTTGCTGACTTCCTTTTGTTAAACGTAGAATTGTTTGGTTAGTTTCTTTAAGCTCTATTTGGTTCATGGAAACTTTGAAGGGAAAGAAAATATCAAAGAAAATCAAGAAAAAAAGGAAAGAATTCTTGTTTGGTGATGCATGGAATAGGAAGGAAAAAAAATATATATATATATATATTTATGTTGATTTCTTATCTGAAACATAAGAAAAAGAATACTTCTACAAACATAAAATCAGAAATAAGATTTATTGGGAAAATTATTCATTGTTCATTGTTTTGATATGTTCTATATTATTCTTGACTTTTGGGGTTTTTCTTTTTTCAGGAGAAGTGAAGCAGAAAAATGTAGTAGTAGATGGAAGGAATCGAAGAGTTCTTCAAGACATTGGCAATTTTGTCAATGAACGAGCAGCACAAGGAAAGGTAGTTCCATAAACATTAAATTTTCCTTTTCCTTCTCCTCACTTTTAGTCATAGATACTCATAGTTGCAAATAGTACCAATCATTAATTGCTCTTGGTTTGCTTGTAGAAACCAATTACTGAAGGAGTTGTTGCTGTTGCACAACCTGTGAAAGGAGGTGGTGTCACAAAGGGGGTAGCAGCCCAAAGGAAGGCAGTTGACAAGGTTGACAAACCAAAACCTGAGTCTGTGATTGTGATAAGTTCTGATGAAAAAACTGAGAAAAGTAGACATGTTAGCAGAAGCGAAGGATCTTCCAAGAAGGAAGTCAAAACCCTCACTTCAATCCTCTCTGCTCGGAGCAAGGTTATATATCAAGTGAAAGAATTGACTGCTTTTTTGTTTTTTCGTGTTGTTTACTGTTTGTGGATTGAATTGATTTCACTTCAGGCTGCTTGTGGACTTACCAATAAGCTTAATGATTTGATTGAGGACGTTGATGGAGCTGATGCTGATAATGAGTTGGCTGTTACTGAATATGTGGATGATATCTACAAGTTCTACAAGCTCACAGAAGTAATAATCTTTCACTTTTAATTGTGATTTTTTTCCTCTATATATTTCATATGCTAACGTCACAAGTCTTCTGATGCAGGACGATGGTCGAGTACGTGACTATATGGATTTGCAGCCAGATATCAATGCCAAGATGAGATCAATCCTGGTTGACTGGTTGATTGAAGTCCATCGCAAATTCGACCTTATGCCAGAAACACTCTATCTTACCATTAACATTGTTGATCGATTCCTTTCAGTGAAGGTTGTACCTAGAAAGGAACTGCAATTAGTAGGCATTAGTGCAATGCTAATAGCATGCAAGTATGAAGAGATTTGGGCACCAGAGGTACTTTTTGTGTGCATTTTATAATTTGGTTTTGCTTCTGCTGATATTGCTGCTTCTCTTACTTTGTCTTCTGGTTTTCAATTTTACAGGTCAATGACTTCGTTTTCATATCAGACAATGCTTATGCTAGAGAGCAGGTCTTGGTCATGGAGAAATCAATCTTGGATAAGTTAGAATGGTACCTAACAGTTCCTACTCCATATGTCTTCCTCATCCGGTTCATCAAAGCCTCTATTCCATCTGATGAAAAGGTAAAATTTTATCTAACAGCTCGTCCCTTCAGAATTTTTTAAGTACAGTTTGGTTCATTTTGGGTGATAATGCATGCAGATGAAGGATTTGGTGTTTTTCCTTGCTGAGCTTGGTCTGATGCAATACCCAACTGTAGTTTTGTACTGTCCTTCTATGTTAGCTGCTGCTGCGGTATATGCTGCGAAATGCACCCTTGACAAGAGCCCTCTTTGGAGTGAAACTCTGAAGCACCACACAGGCTACTCTGAAGACCAGCTAATGTAATCCCTCTTCCATTTTTCCTTTCTTTTACTTTTCCAATTTTGATCAAAAAATTGATAAGTTCTTTTCTGATGTGTAACAGGAATTGTGCAAAACTGTTGGTCAAATTACACTCCAAAGCTGCAGAAAGTAAACTCAAGGCAGTATACCGGAAATTCTCTAGTCCAGATCGCAGTGCCGTGGCTCTTCTTTCACCCGCAAAAAGCCTTTTACCAATACATGATGCAGAGATATTCTGACTACAAGATTATAGTTGAATGCTTTTGTGTTCCTTGATCTTTTCGATAGGGGTGATCATGTTTCTGTTATGATCTGCTATCTGTACATTTTGTTCTTTGAAGTAGGATTTGACTGTTACTAGGAATTTAATATGTGACCAAGTGTGATGTTTTGCAAATGTTGATGCTTAGCCGCATTTTGCTTCTAATCTCTTTCAAACTAAATTGTTATTGTTGATGAGACATATATTATTACATTTCTCATTACTTGGCCTTTTGTTATTTCTCATATTACATATATTTTGCACCGACGAGTTGATCCTCATTTTTTTATCAGAAGGGTGTTGTTGAGAACACTGATTATTTGCCCTGATGGATTCAGGAAATTGTTTTTAGTGAACTAGAATATATGAAATTTTTTCGCACAATTTCCGCTCCATTTTTAAATCTCCTCTGAACTCACGGCATCAAATCTTACAAAATATTGAGGCCAAGGGAGAAATGGAAAAAAGCAGGATAATAAGACTTACTGAAACAATCTGTAAGATATGCACTGTTATGCAGTTTATACTTTTCAAGGTTCACTGTGGCATGTGAACACCTCTCATCTCAAGCTGAATGCTAATATGTATTGTCATCGTCTTCAGTGCCAGACGTAGAGGCTATCAGAATTTGGACCAATTACTTCAAAATTTTACCATTTTTACATGTAGAAGTAGAACCATATATCTTAAATGAACCCTTTAAAATACTTTTTCCTCGCTCCCTCACAGAAAAGACAATCACGTCATTCAGTTTTTGTGAATCAGGCGAAAACTTGGTTGGAAAGCGAATTGTGGTATTGGCTGACAGGGAAAGAGTTTTCGTAAGACTTTGTTTACGGTGGGGTAATAGAATAGTTTCTTGGAAAAAGATATACGGGGCTTTCGTTAGTCTTGAGCATTTATTTCATTGCATGATCTTTTTCGCATTATTTGTATCATCTCTCTCAAAATTTCCATTTTTATTCCGTTTTTATGAATTCCTCAAAAGTTATAATGTCAACAAAAATTGTTTGCGGCGTTTACAATCTTCATTTCTGTTTGTACTAATTTTGGATTGGGGAAAGAGCTCGGAGATAAACTTTGACACGTCAAATATTGGTATGGAGCTCCGACTTGAAGGTTTTTGAAGGTATTCGTGTGTATGCAAAAGAAAATGAAAGTTAAAGATAAAGGTCAAGACAAAGGATATTCTTTACGTTTGCATTCCGATATGTAAGTCAATAAAATTAGGTCGATCAAAGAGTAAAAAAGCAAGAAGGAGAGAAAGATGAATTGAATAAACCTTTCTTCTTGGTAATTGAGTCTCTCTATTTATAAGTAAGCTGACGGGATCATAAAGGATAATTAGAACAAGACTAAATTAAGGTGACACGACAATCTCAGGTCAAGTTAGCACAAATGATAAAGATATCTCTGATTGTCTGTTGAAAACTTTGAAAGAAAAAACAATCACTATATCCTTTTAAACATCAAATACCCTTAACAATATCATAAGAAGATACTGTGATAAACAATACTCTAGTTTCTTTCTCCATGAGAGATGGTTAGAGTTGGACAACAACTTTATATATCTTAGAATTCTCCTTTTCATGTTATGCAAAGATAAATGATTTGAAACCAAATCAATAATATATTTGCATTGGATGATGAATGTTATCAACTTCTTCAATGAATGAATGCAGATTCTGTTCAACTAGACTATGATAATGAGTGCAGATATTTTCTTAAATCAAACAACACTTTAGATTTCTTTCCTTTTTTATGCACTTATATTTTACCATTTTTTTATTGTGCCTTTGACTCCTGGAATGTTTGAACATAATATGGACCAAAGCTATACACTGTTCTGTATTTTTTGCCATTGATGCTCCCTTGAGTAGCAACTTCCACTACCATTCCTTCTCGTTTGTTCAAAATTAGGTTGTCTTAGAATTTTTTTACAGTAGAGTTATTTTTGAATTTTTATTATCACAATTTTATAATTAAATGTTATATTATTATATGCTTTTGCTATAAAAGATTTTGAAACCATCTCCATCCTTTGGTGAGCATAAGTTTTATTGTGAGGTGAGTTGATAGAGTTATTAATTGGACTTAAATTAGCAAAATAATATGGTAAAAGATTAAATTTTTATGAATTATATTAAAATAATTAAATCTAAATTTTTATGAATATATAGACTAATTACATATTTTGATCTATTTTCATTAGTAATTCATTAGTAATTGAAAATTTTTTTATTAAATTTTAAAACATCAATTACTTAACATATTTTTTTGATACATATATTATAATATTAATATTTATTTTTATATAATATAAATTACGTAATATCTAAAAGAGAAATGATGTATATTATATAATTGAAAGATTAAATTCGGACTTTGAAAGTTAAAGTTAAAGGTCTAGCATCAAAATCAAAGGGATCGAAAGAAAAAAAAAGAATGGAGTTTGAAAACCTTTTCTATGTATTTCGTTTTTGGAGACGGTAAGACAGAAAATAAATAAAATTACAGATATCACAAGGAAAGAAGAAAGAAAGGCACCAGCGCCAGAGAGCAATCCAAAGGCCAAAAGCTTTTGTGTTTTCCATTGGAATTAAGACACTGAAACCCAAGAAGTCAGGACAGAGGTAGATGGTATGGGATATAAAACATTTCTGGTTCTATTTTGGCGCGTGCAATTACCTACATGTACAGATTGTAAAGACAAGGCTTATATCAGGGGAACTGGAACTGCCACCATCACAAGCCAAAATCATATCAACTCTTACCTGCCTGCAGGTATTCTCAAACTTGGTTTTGCTCCTTCAGTTATACTGGAATTTATGAAAAAACTGCTCAGTAATTGTTTCTTTGAGTATTGGTTTTGTTTATCGTTTGTTTATAAAAGTCGGTTACAGGACAAGGCATAGAGATGGGAATGAGTAAAACAGAATTGAATTTTCGAAGGTTACTTGCAACTGCACCCCAACAACAAAATCATTCTAAACTCATACATGTATGTCCGCTCATGTTTCAACTCTTATTGTTAATTATATTCTCTGGAGATGGTTTAGCTTCCTTGTCTTTCACGGACTGCTGACTGGTTTTCTTCCTGAGAGTTTTTATTTTCCTTTGAATTTTGTTTTCCTTTTATATGATTTTTTTTTCCCTTTTAAATATGCGAATGATGTAAAGAATTCAACTTTCCTTTTCCTTTGCAGTGTGTTGCTACTTTATGAGAACTATTAGAACAGTTAGCTGAAGAGAGAACACCAGAAGGTTTACCAAGGTTCATTTTTCTTCCCTTATTATGCTTTAATTTGATTGAGCTGCTTCGTGGTTTTAATTTGTTAGGATTACAATAATATAAGAGTTGCTTTTTCATAATTGATTCTTCTCTTATGTAACAGATTTAATTGCTTTGTTTCTGAGATAGCTTATTAACTTTTCAATTTTAATTTGCTTTTCTTCCCCAGAGTTTCAAGTGCTGTGGTCAATGATTATTCAAAGGAGATTGAGGATGTTGCTTCAGAATTAACAGCCACAGTGGTGTGTTTATATGATCTTTAAAGCTTATCTTATAATGATTCAAAGAGTAACCGGGATTTGTAAAGGAAAAATCCAAAAATACTAGTTCTGAAATTATAAATGTCGAAGAAATAAATTTTTTCTTCCATGGCTGCATCAGTCTGTATGCATTTTGCTTGTCTGCACATGCGTGCTTGTCCATGTGTGTCCACTGACTCTTGATTCTTATTTACAGAGGTTGTGATAGTTAACCATTCTTTTATAGGGCTAATTTCTAGCCCAATATTAAGGTATCCCAAGAGCCCGACAGAAGAAACTCTTTTAAACAGAGTCCTAAATCAGATTCAGAAAATCACATGCCTTCTTCTCCAGGATTAAGAAGGAGAGTTGTGTAAGTGAATCTTAAGGACTGAGGATGAGTATAATTCTTATTAGCTCTTGAAAAATGCTCTTTTTTTTTTTTTATCATAAGTTTTGTTTTGATTGCTTTGAGCAATTGAACAGGCCTACCTCAAGCATCGAAGATAGAACTCTTGGCACCATTGAGGCTGATACATCTACACCTATCAAACTGGATGCTGCAGCAGAAGCGCATATACAGAAGCACAGGTATCATTTGATATTGCTATTGCTTATTGATACTTAGAGTCAAAATAATGCTTTGTCCTAGATAGAGTTAACATTTTATTAAGAGCAAATTATGATATCTCCCTGCCAGAAGGAACTGCAATTATGATGAGTTCAGTAAATGGCTCATCTTGCAATTATACTTCATATGTCAAAGCTATGTCTTAATGGACGTACCCTGAATGATTATTAAGCTTGAAGGTATCTCCCTGTTTATCAGTTTACATTGCTGCTAATGGCTGTTAATTTTATTCTCCTCGAAAACAGAAAGCTTCAGGAGGATTTAACAGATGAGATGGTTGGGTTGGCAAGGCAACTTAAAGAGAGTAGTCTCATTATGAGCCAGTCATTGGAGAACACTGAAAAAGTAAATTTCACTTGTTTACTATTGAGTGTTCCATGGTTCCTTACACTGATAATCACTCTTGATAGGACATTGCATGTGTCAATTTTATATGTTTTGGAGAATATGGAAGCAGATAATTTTTTACTTATTATTTTGCTCATGTGTATGTCTTCATTTGTTTATAAATACTGTGAAACCTTGTGTGGTTTCTTACCGTGCATAATGCACATTGAGAGTTGATGCATTATGAGATTAGAGTCTAATTTCTCCTCTGAAGCAGTTAGAAGTAACCTCATTACTGGGTTTAAGTCTGGATTAGGTCACATTTTATAAATTTCTAATGAGTGGGATTACCTTAATTCAGCTTACAATGTAGGTACTTCTATGAAATAACTAGAATGGTGGCTAGGTTTTAAACGTATAAAAGGATGCTGTAATAGTATGTTATATTGTTTATATATTTCTTCTTGTGGTATCTCACCTACTCATTTATTATAGCTTCTTTGTTTTTGTTTTTTTTTTTTAGTGAAAATGGAAATGACATTATATTGAATTGATGTTTTCATATATAAGTCACCCATTGGATCTTGGTGTCTGACTCTAGACGATTTGATCAAGTCCTGATCCAAAAGCAGATTTTTGCCAAGTTTATGCATCTCTTTTATCCCTTTTGTTCAACTAACGGAGCATTTGGGATTTTGATGTTTTCCTGATGCAGCTCTGGGCATGTATACCTATTATATGTGTGAATGTGTGAGTGTTTGTGAGAATTATCTTGCTATCTTACTTTCCATGTTTTATATTACAACTGTTTGTTACTGGTCTAACAAACTGATTATGGCGTATTACAGATACTTGATTCCACAGAGATGGCTGTCGATCATAGTCTTGCTAGCACTGGACATGCTAATGTCTGTGCCATGATGATATATTCAGAAACTTCTAAGACTACATGTTTCCAATGGCTTCTGATCTTTGTCATGATATGTATTTTTATCATGGTTGTGCTCCTAATTCGCATGACATGAAATAGTTCTTGAGAATGAGGACAACTCACCTGGCCAATGATTCACCCCATGATTAGCTCCTGGTCATGTTTTATTAATGTGTTGCATTTAGGTTTGACTAGCTATCCGTTTGTAGAATTGAGGTTTAGTGGCGGTCACAGCTTTTGTATTTGTTGCTGATAACAATTAACAATTGATTATTGTTCAATTCTGTATATCCCCATTCATCTTCTCATCCTTGGTGAAATTAATGCCAGTCTTGGGTGCATTTATATGTGCCCAAGCCTCCCTGATACCATGTCAGTGGAGAATTCACTTTGAAAAAAATAGAAAGTGGGTCCAAATTATTCTCAAAGTTGGATATTACACTATAAGAATTGAACCATAATTTCTTGTGCACAATCCAGAAGTCCCAAAATACTCGTGATGCATCTTCTCTACATCAACTAAGAGATTATTAATCTCAATCAAATAGGATTAGCCCTTCATTATGTGCTGGAGCCTGACTTCTTACCTAACTTTTGCCTCCTAATTGTGCAAGTGAATTTCTGCAAAAAACAACAGAAAAACAGAGGCAAAAACTTAAAATATGAATGCAAATCACCAAGGCTGCCAGTAGCTGCAGTTTTGCAATCAAACATACAGTAAATGGTTTTGTTTAATTTTGAGACTGGTTCAATGAAATTTACTTACCACATCATATGGCAGATCTTCTCAATTGTCACAGATAGGCACAAACTTTAAAAGCTAACACAATGTGCAACAACATTAGATGGTATAGCCATGCAAATTTTCAATGAATTAGAACAGTTAAACGTCTTTCCTTGGGAAAAAAATTTGGTAAGAGTCTTAGAGATATGCTGGCTTAATAGTGGCTCCATCTCCAAGTGAAACAGCCCAAATCCAACATAATAGAGCCGCTGCTGAAATGAGAGGAAAAGAAGTAGAATCCCTGTGGGAGGAAGTGAGGGAGGTCAGCCTAGGAAACTCCGTGGACCGCCTCCACTCTCGACCCACCCCTATCCAGTTCCTCAGAGACTTTGTGTCCCAAAACAAACCCTGCATAATCTCCAACGCCATCTCTCACTGGCCAGGCCTTTCCCTTTGGCCCGCCCCTTCCTACCTCTCCACTGCCCTCTCCTCCTCTCTTGTCTCCCTCCATCTCACTCCCGATGGATATGCTGACGCCCTCGTCCCCCACCCTTTGCACCCTTCTCTCTGCTTCGTCTCAGCCCATGTCCAACCCACCCCTTTCCCTCAAGCCCTCAACCTCATCTGTCAGCCACCCAATCACTTGGTAGCATATTTGCAGCAGCAAAACGACTGCTTCAGGACTGAGTATCGGGAACTCGAGTCCGACTGCGATGGCCATATTCCATGGGCTTCTGAGGCCTTAGGTTGCCTTCCGGAGGCCGTCAATCTCTGGATTGGAAACCATCTGTCCCAGACTTCTTTCCATAAAGACCATTACGAGAATTTGTACGCCGTCGTCTCGGGGGAGAAGCATTTTTTGCTACTCCCACCTACTGACGTTCACCGGATGTATATTAGGGAATACCCAGCAGCTCGGTACTCATATTCCGAGGTTTTCTCCTTCCCGCTATTCTTGAAATTGGGTGATTAACATTACTCGTAGAAAAATTGGAAACCCTTTTTTTTTTTTAATTTGTATTTGAGAGTGTTGTTTTCTTGATTTACAGGAGAGTGGAGAGTTTCGTTTGGAGCTTGAAGAACCGGTGAGATACGTGCCATGGAGTAGTGTCAATCCTTACCCAGCAACGGGGAATGAGGAGCAGGAGAGGTCGAAATTTCCATTGTATTTTAATGGGCCTAAGCCATTTGAGGTTACCGTCAAGGCTGGAGAAGTTCTCTACTTGTAAGTTTTCTTTCTCTTCTTATGATCCTCTAATGTCTAACTGATGACTGTAGACTAATTTTCTCCAACAATTTGCACATCAATTGGAGTAATTCATATTCTAGTAAATGGTATGATCAGCCTCTCCTTATATTCCTCATTATCCATATGCATTGTGCATCAAAATTTGTTTCCACTTTCCCAATCTGAGTTTTATTGTGGATGGTGACAATTGCTTTTATATGCTTTTCATTTCTGCTGTCTGTATTACTGTTACATTCTAATTTTAAGACTATGTTTACCCAAATTGAATTGGATGACTACACAATTGAAACTTAAAATAAAGCTTGTATGGTTCTTGAGAATTGTGGTTTTCATATTAAGAAGAAAGTGGTTTTATATGGATCATAATTCTTGTGTTTCGGCGGGGTGGTGCAGGCCAAGTATGTGGTTTCATCATGTTAGACAGCGTCCGGGAGACGGAGGATACACGATTGCTGTAAATTACTGTAAGGATTAAATGTTTTCTTGTTGCCTTATTTGGTTTGATTTCTCATAAGAGAAATCGTGCAAGTTTTATTTGCAGGGTATGACATGCAATTTGATATCAAATATGCATACTTCAACTTCTTGCAATCACTTCCTTACCAATCAACTGATGATCCAACGATACCAGAGAGTGAATGTGAGGATTCAGGACCTTATGCATCTCCCAAACATTTAAACAGTAGATTCTACAGTGATGAATCTGAAACAAACAATGTGGAGGAGGTCAATAAAGACCATGGGAATGTATAAGTACTGACCTTTCATTCTTGATAGTAGGTTTGTGTGATTCTTTGAGGCAGGGAACTTGAGAAATCTCAGGGACCATGAGAACTGCTGCCTGCCGTCAACATGACCACAATTTTGATAGAGTCTCAAGAGAACTGCAGTGTGCTTCTGCTACCTGAAAATGATGGCAACATTAGAGAACCTTAGAAACTTTTTTGAGTTGGGCCTGATGTCCTCAACTGAACATATTCGTAGTCTGGTAGATGATGAAACTCACGTTCATATGGACGTGTAGCTATGGTTGGTATCAGCATGCAATTGTTCAGGGCATTTTACTCACAGAGAAACGTGTGAAGTTGCTTTGGATTTTGTTTATGTGAAACATTTTCGAGAATTGATTGGACATACCATATAATATATGTTATCAATATTTTACTTATTTTTCAGTTTTATGAATGACCTTTCTCTATGGAATGGATGGTTACGTTTTCTTCATGTATTCCTCTTTAGCTGTTTTTGGGAAGCAAGTTGGTATGCATATGCAAGAGGGAACTTTTAATTAGATCTAACAATTTGTGTATTTTTATTATATAAAATATTGATAATTTATGCATTTATATAATATTTTATATGAAAATTATGTGATATGATTTGTATTTATACAAAAAAATATAAATTTTTTTTATTTTTATTAAACTCATTTAAAATTTTAAATCAAATTTTATTAATGATTTTTTCGGTTATTATGTATCAAAACTGTCATATCTAATTTTAATAATCCTTAATAATTTGCAAACCTGCAAAAATATGAAATCTAAAGTTAATGCTCGTAACTGAGCTCAGGTAAATTGCTCTCTTCTCTGATAGTAGCGAAGCTGGCATCTCCTCTTCTTTGTTTCACAAATTCGATTTTTATATGGTAAAATCAGTAGGCTGTAAATTGTTTATTACCAGCTAAAGTATAATTAATTTTCTCAAACCCTTTTTATTTTTGCAATTTAATTGAATTTGGAAGGTGGCGTTTATGGTCAGCGAGTATTACGGTGCGCTGCAGCTTTTAAACCGTTGGATTTTAGTTTGAATTTGCTACATTACGTGGTAGTTTGTATTGGATCTGGTGACATTGATTTTGATGAATAATTATTATTATTATGATCGTGATTAAAAAATTTTAATAAAAAATTTATTAAATAAATTTTATTAAAATTAACATTTAAATTTAACTGTACTTTATTAGAAATGCTGTTCCATGCAAGCGACCACTGAATGAGAAACACAATTAGAGAGTTAGAAACTGATATAAGACAATCAGAGTAGAAACGCAGGATTTGCGGTAAAAGTATATATTAAATCAAATGGGTATAACATTGAAATAAAAAATAAAAAATTGTTTTTCTTTTTACATTTTAATTTATTATCATTTAAAAATACAAAAACAAAAAAACTAAGCTTAGAAAGATTTTTTTACATTTTAATTTTCTGTAATGTATTTATAATTAAACTGCAACTTCCTCTTTAGAAGATTTGGACTAGAGATTTTTCAATATTGATATATAATTTCAATCCCTCAAATATCTATACGCAGTTGTAGTATAGATATTTAGAACATGAAGAGTAGTGCTTGCTCTGTTTTATTCTTGTGATTTCCCTCATTTTACCGCAAGTGAGCTTTCTCATATTCACTTTCTAGTTGATTTTGAGTATAATTTTTTTTTAATTATAGTTATAATCAAATATTATATTTGTATAATCAACTATTACATTATTAAATAATTAACTAATAAACTATAACTTAATTAAATAATCAAACCCCCGTGCCCTAGAACTTAAACCTAGGTTTTTTTAAGGTTATATCATTCCGTAAGACTTGAATTTGAATATAATCTTAAAGTTAACCTATCATTAAATAAAACATATTATTTATAATTTTTTTATTATAATTTTGTAATTAGTTTATCATATCTAAAAATTATGCAGAAGTTCATTACTTAAAAATATAGACTTAAAATAATTTTTTTATGAACCATATCTAATATTAAATTTTAATTAATTAATTATATTACAATATTTACAAAAAAAAATTACATTATAGTAATTGTTTATACTCTCTCAATAGGTAAGTAACAAATAAATTGTTGATAGAGACTAAAAAATAGTAATAAATAATAATAAATACAAGAACACTTAAAAGCGATTAGTTTTAGGCTTTTTTTTTTCTTTAAATAATAGTTTTAGGTTTTTTTTTATAAAAATTTTAGGGGAGGAGATGTCGTTTTCTCATTTTAAAATCAAGAAAGATTGTAAAAAATTAAATCTGAATCTTATATAAAAAAAATTATCAAATTTTACTAATTCTATCAATTCGGTTAACTTAACCTCTCTTTAATAAACCTTTTTATAACTAACATATTTTTTTTAATAAATTACAAGTATAAGAGAAGTTATAATCATGATTAAATATTAATTAATTGAATAATTAATTATTATATCATAATTAAATTATAATTATTGAATGATAAACTAATAAATTAAAAACATAACTAAATAATCAAATTTACATACAATCAATTTTGAAATTAATACTTCACAATTTTAGAATTTCTTTTTTACCACTAAATCAAAGTTTTAACATGATAAAAACATTGAATTTGGACTCAAAATCAGAAATACTCCAAGATCCTACCATCATTTTTTTATTTATTTGGGCGAATATCCTAAATTTTTTATAACAATTTTCAATAGGGCATAGGACATCTCTGCCCATTTGCATGCCTTATGTCCAGGGATCAGTAAGTTCAATTTAGCTTTACTTTGGATAAATATTAATAAAGGAAAGGAAAAGAAATGAAAGAAAAAAAAAAAAAGAAAAGAAAGTTTTTTAAAGGAAAAAAATATATACATGTAACCCTTATTTAGATAATTAAAATTAATAAATGAAAGAAAAAGAAAGAAATTCTAACAACTATTATTTGAAAAAAAAAAAAAAAAAAAATGATTCATTATAATAATTTTTTTCAATTATAACATTTCATTGCTTGTGATTTCAGAGCACTCATATATTATGATATATTTGTTATCTTATCTGATATCACAATTACTATTATATCAATGATTTTTAATCAAGTGAAATTGAAAAATATTTTACAAACATGCATTGATAGATTTTGAATTAATCCGACATCTCATAAACCAAAAAAATATATCTATTTATATTCAATTATTCATCAAAATTAAATCATCAAAAAATTATAAAAAAATTTTATATTAAAAGAGATATATGAAACTTACTTTTAAAAAATTACAGAATAATTATGATCTGCTTAAATTTTTTTGATTAAATTTTTAATATTAATAAAAAAATTGAACATAATAATCTTTTTATAAAAAAATTTTTCAACTTTTTTTCTTTAACTTTTCCTCCAAATTAAAGTAATAAAAAAATTTAATTCACAAAAAAAAACAAAAAATTATTTGATTTCTACCTTTTTTTTTTCTTTAAATTACAAATTTATTCAAACAAAAGAATAAAAATTTTATTTCTTTTATATTCTTTTACCCTTTTTTTTTTTTGCCCTTTTCTTCTTCTCCCCTCGATACAAACTCACGGTTAGCGAATGTCGGATGTTGTTAAGGAACCCATCAAAAAATCTGAAGTGAAAAGACAAGCTACAGAAAAGTGTCTATGGGAAAATGACATGGGAAAAAGGTATTTACGAGAATTTCAGTTCTCTTTTCATCCGTCCAAATGAGAGTCCAAAAGGCGAAGAACTTGAGGAAAATTAAAGTTTCATTATGTTTTAATCTTTTTCCTTTTGCAAAGTACAACCCACATCCAATACATTAATATTACGTTTATTTTATTATTGTTTTATTATATCAAAAAAATAAAATTTTAATATAAATAAAAAAATATTTAACTCAAAATTAGATCTTTAATGTTTCTTCAATCACTTTTAACAGTTAAATTAAAAACTGAGTAACTACTTATGTTTTATTATTCTCTCATCGTTTTGTGCTCCATAAACAGACAACTTGCAGACAAGTTGACTTTATTGTTGGCCTCGATATTTAAGACAATTGACAACCCAAAGAATCAGAACCGTGAACTTGAACCGATATTAAAATATTTATAAAAAAAATGATATAATTTAAAATTTTAATAAAAATAATATATTAATTTAAAAAAATCAAAAAATATAATTTACATTTGACGTATCATAAAATAAATAGAAAACGATATGCCAAAATCTATTCAGCACTGTAAAAAGGGCTACAGTTTCATATGCAAACATAGATAATCGAGAAAGAAAGGTCTGTGAGTAGATGAGTGGTGAGGAAATGGAAGGGATAGAACACAAGATAGTGGCGGTGAATGGTATAAACATGCATGTAGCAGAAAAAGGGCAAGGCCCTTTGATTCTTTTCCTCCATGGCTTCCCCGAGCTATGGTACTCTTGGCGCCACCAGATCCTTGCTTTGTCTGCCCTTGGCTACCGAGCTGTGGCTCCTGACTTACGGGGCTACGGTGACACTGATGCCCCTGATTCAGTCACCAGCTATGCATGCTTCCATATAGTGGGGGATCTGATTGAGCTTCTGGAAACAGTTGCTCCTGACCAAGAGAAGGTGTTCGTGGTAGGACATGACTGGGGCGCTTACATGGCTTGGTATTTGTGTTTGTTTAGGCCAGACAAAGTGAAAGCTTTGTTGAACCTGAGTGTGCCTTATATTCAATCTAGTCGACAAATGAAGCCCATTGATGGCTGGAGAGCTTTCTATGGTGATGACTATTACATCTGCAGATTTCAGGTAAAATTTTGTCTGCTTCAAGCATTTTGTATCGCCTTTTTCTTTCAGTTCTTCATTGATTGAACAACTTATTAATTTTGTAACATTCTGGATTCAATTTTGAATACGAAATGTTGTTAGTAGGAAAGGATTTGTAACTGTTTCTTTGCCAATTTTAGTTATATCTCAAGAGTCTAAAAATGGGTTAATTTTGATCACAGGTGGCTATATTTGTGCTAGCGGTTAATTTATGCAAGGGTTAATTTGACCCTTAAATTTTATTATTTTTAATGATTTGATATCCAAATTTTATTTTCGTCAAATATTTTGTATCATTGCTGGCAAATATTGATCAATAAAAATGCTACAGTTTTTTATTATATTATTGATTGTTTTTCGGTCATATCAGTTTATTAGTAACAAAATTAATATGTGATGCAAAATATTTGACAAAAATAAAGTTTGAATATTTAATGTTAAATTTTTTTGTAAGTATTAAATCATGAAAAATAGTATAATTCAAGAGCTATTTCACACATTTACGCTTTATGCAACTAGATTTCACTTGAGAGAGCCTTAGCCCCCTTAACATGGCAGGAACCAGGAGTAATAGAGGCTGAGTTTGCTGAGATTCGTACAGAGAGAATTGTAAGGGAATTCCTAACATACCGAGTTCCAGGTCCAATATATTTAACCAAAGGGAAACTATTCGGACATTCAGCAGATACCCCAATTACGTTGCCTTCCTGGTTGTCAGAGGAGGAAGTTAATTACTATGTCACTAAATTTGACAAGAAAGGCTTTACCGGTGGAATCAACTATTACCGTAACTTTGACCGGTATGTTTCAATTCTTTCCAAGTTTTAATTCATTTATAGTAACGATCATTCATAACAGATAGATGCTTAAATCTCACATCTCACTTTTTTTTTTTTTTTATTTGAGATTATCAAAATTTAAACCATGAAACTAAGAGTTCAACACTAACAACAGTCATCGCCTTTTATGTGATGTTATAAGGTCTTCCTTTTCAGGATTGCATCATAAATCCTGTTTTCCCCGTTTGTTTTTTGTGACAGAAACTGGGAACTCATGGCACCATGGGATGGTTGTGAAATCAAAGTACCAGTTAAGTTCATTGTGGGCGATCAAGACCTTGTTTATCATATGCCTGGTGTCAAGGAATATATTGACAATGGTTGGTTCAAGAAAAATGTACCACTTTTGCAGGAAGTAGTTGTAATGGAAGGAGTCGGGCATTTCATCAACATGGAAAAAGCAGATGAGATTAACAATCACATTTATAACTTCTTCCGCCAGTTTGATCAACATTCAAAGTCTTGTTTATGACAGCCCCATTACCTTTAAGCTTTCGTATGATAAATTTGGCTGGGATAATAGCCTTAGTACTCATCCAAGCCTTCATCAGTAAGTTGTCATGCTTGTGGAATTAAATATTTTACTCGAACAATATTGCCTTCTACAATTTGATGGTGCAAGTCAGATACGTACAGGCATAGCTGAGTAGAATATGCAATGGAATGCTTGCATTTTTCTTTATTGTGTCCTAGCTATAATTTGTTTTTATTTAGCATTAGCAAGCAGGGAATAAATGGTGGAACAGTAATCTTCAGAGGAAAACTGAATTAACGAATGGCTTACATCAAATTGAAAACTTGACATTCACACATCGGTCAGTTATGCATAAACCATTCAGACAGCTCCAAAAATCCTCCATATGCAAGTCTGAATATGTTATATTAATACAAAAGGCAAACAAAAAACAATGCCTTGGTGTTGGGACAGGAGAATGGAAAAGGAAAAGGAAAAGGCAAACTAGGGAAAAAGAATGGTGGAAACCCAATACAGAATCAAACCCTATCGTTACGAACTTATGATACACGATAGATAATAAAACTCAACATAATTACAATTAGCAAAACAGAATCCTTAGGAGGTCTATTAGGTTCCTAAAGAAGCTCTGTCTTCGGGGCCAGCGAGCATGATCTGGCATTTTCAAAAATAAAAAATTCATTTAGCAGGGGGAAAAACAGCAAAAGGAAAGAACAGACTTCATACACATTGAGTGTACAAGCAGAATTTGGACAACCACTTACGTTGCAGTCAAAAGCAAATCTCCTAGCAAGCATAATGGCTGCATTTCTATCTCTCTCTGATTCAAATGCTAATACAACTGAAAGCCCTTTCTTTGCTTGCCAAAACAATGCCTGGGCGGCTGCATTTCCACCTCCTCTAACTCCACACAACTAAAATCACAAAGTATGAGAAACAAAACATAGTAAGCACATCGGATATCAATGTCAGAAATATCATGTTCCATATCAATTTATTAATTATTTGTACGGAAAAGTGGTTCTTAGAAGTATAAGAGAAAGCATTATCGACATGTTTGCAGGCAATTCTCATTCTATGCCTTTTTCCTCTTCCTCTTTCGGTGCCTAGTGTGTACAATTTCTTCTAAATAATAACATCCAAAAGAAAAGCCAAAAGCATGATGTGTAGGATATATATAGAACTATCCTCAACCCACAACATTTCTCTTTTTTCTCCTTTACCATTGGAGTAAACATCAAAGCATCTTTCATTGATGAGAAAATGTACGAGACTTAATACCTGCATTGAGCTGGAATAATACTCTTTAGCAATTGTTGTCTTTCCTTTACATAGCTTCATCCTCATCTTTCCGACATGTAGTACATGAATAGATTCTGATGGATGATCTGCACCATTCATTTGGGTAACAACTACCTATAAAATATAAAACAGTAATAACATAATATTAGAAGCCAAAATATAAGAAATAAGAGGTTAAAATCTATACAGAAGATATGAGAAACATTTCATTATCCATTCATTCAGGGAACAACTACCTACAAAATATACAAAATTTACAAGCAACAACAAGGAAATAAATAGTTAAATTTCCAGCAGATACAATTAACATTCTCATGTACCCAACTGCAACTCAAACCTGTGAAAAACTGATGGGATGAAAATAAGTAAATTAGCCATGTACAAAGCTTTAAAACCTTTCCAGTATGTCATTTTCTAAACCAAAACCAGATGTTGTAAGACACTGATGAAACAAGTGCTAGCAAGATTTTAGAGCCTATTTGGTCAATGAGGAACAGGGTCAACAACAAGCAAGTTCGGGTTTATTGGTAACCAACATCAAAGAATGATGCCAGACAGGAAGTTCCGCTTGATGCAGGAACTGCAAATTCAACACTATTTTTCTACAATTTTAAGGCTTTAAGGTCTGAGGGATTGTTTAGGCCCTTAGGGTTTAAAATTCTAGCAAGGATTAGGGAAGAAGTTTAGATCTTCAATGCTCTAATGAGCTGTAGCAACAGGAGAGACTCTTCAAAGAACAATGCAATATCTAGAACAAGAAATAAACGGAGAAGAGATCATTTCTCTAGGGAACCACTGTTAACAAGATAGTGTGAGAAAACACTTATTTACAACTGGTTGTAATCTTGTAATCTGTATATTTATATTTGTATCTCTAGAATTAAGTATTTGTATCCCTAAAATTAGGATAGACAATCTCTCAATTATAAGATTAGTTTTTTAGGAAGATTTAGTTTCCTAGTTTAACCCCTAGTTAGTTGTATATAAACCTAAGATTCTTGTATAATTCTCAATAAGCAGTTTTTCAATATACATTCAGTTTCCACACTGATTTATTTCTTAGTTTTTTCACATGGTATCAGAGCTTTAGGCTCTTCTTGGGAAGCAAAATTTTCAGCCTTCATTGTTGACTTCTATTTTAGGCCTTCATTGTCGAATCCTATTTAGGCCTTCATTGCCGAACCCTTTCAAAGAAAGATATCACTACCACCCAATTTGAGGAAATGTCAACTGAAAAAATCACTGGAATACTACAAATATCTTAGAAACAAGGAAAGTTCAACAGGGAAGAGATTGAAAAACAGAAAAACTTATTGAAAATCCTTGAAAAGCCTACTGTGGTATGTTATTTGGGTAAGGTTTCTAGTTCAAGTAAAGCTTCTGGTTCTCATGGATTAAATGTCTCAGCTAAGCCTATTACGAGTTCTTGGGTCATTGACTCAAGAGTCACAGACCATATGACATATTCCTCACAAAAGTTTAGTACAAATAACCTGTGTCCTAGTAATAAGAAAATTGTTGTTGCAAATGGTTCACTTACTACAGTGGCAGGATTAGGAGATGTTCAAGTTAGCCCTCGTTTGTTCTCAAAAATGTTCTTCATGTTCCTGGATTGTCTACTAATCTAATATCTATACAAAAACTTACCAGAGATATGAATTGCAAAGTAACTTTTTATCCCTCTTATTATGAATTTCATGACCAGAGTTTGGGGAAGATGATTGGACTTGCTAAGGAGAAGGATGGACTATACTATCTTGAGACATCAAATAATACATGTAATATCAAGAATAGTTTACCTTTGTCATTTCTTTTTGAAAAATCTTCCAATAAAGACAAAATCTGGCTTTATCATTTTCGTCTTGGACATCCTTCGTTTGGAACTTTGAGAAACATGTTTCCTTTTTTGTTCAAAGGATTAAATGTCGAAGATTTTCATTGTGATATTTGCGAACTTACAAAGCATAGACGTGTGTCTTTTCCAATCAGTAACAAAAGAAGTTCTACTCCCTTTTACTTGATTCATAGTGACATTTGGGGTCCTTCTACAATTCCTAATATTTCTGGTGCGAGATGGTTTGTTTCATTCATAGATGATTGTACCAGGGTCTCTTGGGTTTTTTTACTTAAATCCAAATCAGATGTGAATAGTGTGTTTTTAAGCTTCCAAAACATGATCCAAAATCAATTTGGAGTGAGAATCAAGAGATTTAGGTCTGATAATGCAAGAGACTACTTCAACCAGAGTCTATCCACCTATTTCCAAAAAGAAAGGATTATCCATGAGTCATCTTGTGTTAATACTCCACAGCAGAATGGAGTGGTAGAGAGGAAAAACAGCCATTTACTAGCCACAACCCGAGCCTTTCTTTTTCAAGCAAATGTACCTAAATTTTACTGAGGGGAAGCTATTCTCACTACCACACATATTATAAATAGGTTAACTTTAAGAGTTTTGGGATTTAAAACTCCTATGGAACTACTCTCACAATTTTATCCCAACCTCAATACCACAAACAATCTCACACCTAGGATATTTGGTTGTACATCATTTGTTCATGTTCACAGTCATAACAGGGGAAAATTGGATCCAAGAGCGATTAAGTGTATTTTTATGGGGTATTCTTCAACTCAAAAAGGATACAAATGCTATCATCCTCCTACCAAAAAATTCTGTGTTTGCAGATGTCACTTTTGAAGAAAATAAACCATTTTTTACTCAACCTTATCTTCAGGGGGAGACTTCATTCATGGAAGATAAGGATAAAGACTTCTTTTTGCTTGATTTGCCCCTTTCTTCAACATTTACACCCATTAATTCTTCTAAGTCGAAACCTGTTTCTATTGAATCCAAGTCAAACACTGAATTTGAGTCTGAACCCATTCCAAATACGGAAGATGTGACAAAGGATAATATTGTTCTTGATTCTATGAAGGAATTACAGGTGTACTCAAGAAGGAAAGTTCCAAATCCTGAACCAGTGCCAGTCCAAGAACCTGATCCTAATTTTGGAAATGAGGTAACTACAATTTTTTATTCTGTTTCTCAAAATGAGCATGAATCTCCTAAAACTATAACTAGTGATTATGATCTGCCTATTGCCATTAGAAAAGGAACCAGAGAATGTACCAAGCATCCACTATACCCAATCTCTAATTTTATGTCATTTGAAAAATTCTCACCATCCCACAAAAATTTTCTTGTGAGCCTAAACACTATTTCTGTTCCTACTACATTATTCGAGGCATTATCCAATGAGAAATGGAGGCAAGCCATGAAAATAGAAATGGGGAAGCCTTAGAGAAAAATCAGACATGGGAACTGGTAGAGTTGCCTAAAGGAAAAAATCAAGTAGGGTGTAAATGAGTTTTTCCTGTAAAATACAAGGCAGATGGTACTGTTGAAAGGTATAAAGCCAGGTTAGTGACTAAGGGCTACACTCAAACCTATGGAGTGGATTACCAGGAAACCTTTGCTCCAGTTGCCAAGATAAATACAGTTAGGATTTTGTTATCATTGGCTGCAAATTACAATTGGCAGCTTCAACAATTTGATGTAAAGAATGCTTTTCTACATAGTGATTTGGAAGAAGAAATATATATGAAGGTTCCACCGGGATTTGGAGGTCATCTAGAAGCAAACAAAGTTTGCAGGCTGAAAAAAGCTTTATATGGCCTTAAACAGTCTCCTAGAGCTTGGTTCGGGAGATTTGCCAAAGTGATGCTAGCAATGAGATATAAACAGAGTGAAGGAGATCACACATTGTTTATCAAGCACTCTGATTCAGGGAGAGTCACAGTTCTATTAGTGTAGATGATATAATTCTAACTGGAGATGATGGAAAAAAGAGAGAATCTCTAAAACAGTGTTTGGCTAGAGAATTTGAGATAAAAGAGCTAGGGAGATTGAAGTACTTCCTAGGAATTGAAGTAGCTCACTCACAGCATGGTATTTTCATCTCACAACAGAAATATGTGATGGTTCTTCTGAAGGAAACTGGAAAGCTTGCATGTAAACCTGCAAATACCCCTATAGATCCTAATCATAAAATTGGAGAAGCTAATGAAGATGCTGCTGTAAATAGAGAGATGTACCAAAGATTAGTTGGAAGCTTCATTTATCTCTCACATACTAGACCTGATATGGCATATGTTGTGAGTGTGATAAGTCAATTTATGCATAGTCCTAAAGAAGTGCACCTACAGGCTGTCTACCGTATATTGCACTATTTGAAGGCCAATCTTGGGAGAGGTATCTTATTCAAAAAAAAATTCGGGTTAGTTCTAAAAACATATACAGATGCTGATTATGCAAGTTCAGTAACTGATAGAAAATCCACCTCAGGCTACTGCACTTTCTTAGGTGGTAATCTTGTGACTTAGAGGAGTAAAAAACAGAATGTGGTGGCAAGATCAAGTGCTGAAGTAGAGTTCAGAGCAATGGCTCAAGGAATTTGTGAACTACTATGGTTAAAGATTATCCTAGAAGACTTGAAAGTCAAGTGGGATGGACCAATGAGACTCTACTATGATAACAAGTCTGCAATAAGCATTGCACACAATCCTGTGCAACATGACAGAACAAAACACATTGAAGTAAACCGGCATTTCATAAAGGAAAAACTAGACAGTGGGTTGATTTGTACACCTTATGTATCAACCAAGGGTCAACTTGCAGATGTGTTGACTAAAGGTCTCAACATTGCAACATTTCAAGAAATTATTTCCAAGTTGGGAATGGAAAACACCCATTCACTAGCTTGAGGGGGAGTGTGGGAAAACATTTATTTACAGCTGGTTGTAATCTTGTAATCTGTATATTTATATTTGTATCTCTAGAATTAAGTATTTGTATCCCTAAAATTAGGATAAACAATCCATCAATTATAAGATTAGTTTTTTAGGAAGATTTAGTTTCCTAGTTTAACCCCTAGTTAGTTGTATATAAACCTAAGATTCTTGTATAATTCTCAATAAGCAGTTTTTCAATATACATTCAGTTTTCACACTGATTTATTTCTTAGTTTTTCTACAGATAGCAATTGTATTGCATCTTAATTACAAAGAAAGTTTAAAGTGGAAACCCTTATTATTATATCCTCTGAAGTATAAACAAAAATAAAAAATAAAAAGTTTACCAAAAATAAAACTAGAACAAAATAAATCAATAGAAAGACAAAATGACCAAATCCTATTTGAAGTACCCAAATCAAATAAAGTTGAAAGTTTACCAAAAATAAAACTAGAACAAAATATATCAATAGAAAGACAAAACAACCAAATCCTATTTGAAGTACCCAATCCAAAAAAAGTTGAACGCTATTCATTTAGCATATATGGCGGAATTTTTTTGACAACATACATTGAATTCAACATCATGTTTCCGCACAAGTGCCTCCACATAGTTTCCCAAGCCAGCAGCTGCTCTCACAAACAAAGAAAAAAGGTTATAAATTTCAATAAATAATGAGAAAAAAATTTAACAAAATTTTCAAATAAATTAAAAAAAATTAAAAGTATGCATAAAAAATCCAATATAGCAAACCTGGATCAATAGCATCAGTAGTTGTCAATATGATTAGCTGGCCATCATACATAATCTCAGCCTGTAGGATCCGACCAACATCAAAAGGCTCTGGAGCATAAACTGATTTGCTGGCACCTGGATAAAGCAAGGTAAACAAACAAAATCAGATCTGAAAGGAAAAAGAGCATTCTACTGCCCATAAGTGTCATGCATTAGCATCTTGACCTCAATTATGCTTATTTCATTAAAGTTTTCTATGTAGCTTACTGAAATTATTTTAGTATGATAACCACTCTTAACCAAAAACAGCCCACCCCCACCCCTCCTAAAAAAAAAAAAGAAGTCTGTCTACTTGATCAACATAACATTGACTTTCTTTTGCAGCTCATTTCATCCATGCCATAGTCTTCTTTCTCCTGTAATCTATGTAGCTATTAGTTTCTTGAATACTACTTCTAATCAGTTAGCACACAGTTTCAGCAAAATGCACCCCATATGTTCAACCGTTTAGTCTGCTTATCTCTAAAACATGCCATTTATACCAAGCCCAGCTGACTTCTTCCAACTCTTCCCAGAAAAAGAGAATAACCAAATCCTAAATGGTGCTTCTTTCTTCTTAAATTGTCAAATTGTGTTCCTCTTAATATTTCCAATTCAATGTTATATGATACTTTTGATACACACGTTAATGCCAAGTATGGGCTTCTTGAGGTAATTTACTAAATAAAAACAAACCTTCAAACAATAGCTCAAGCTACAATTATTCAATAGATAAACACAGGCCCAATGTAAGTGTAGCTCATACTGTTTTTGTTTCTTAGATCATTAACATGTTGATTCTAACAACACTAAAAATATGCTTCTTTTCTAGCATGTAACTAGTTATGGAGTTAAAAGCATTGTAAAAAATCCAAGTTGAAGTTTTAAATCTTTCATCAAAACAGACCTATGCTGTTCATAAACATACACATTAAGAATCTTTCTTAAATATAGGATGGTTCTCTTGAGACTCATTTATGTAAGAAGAATGCTAAGTCATAAAAACAAATATCAATCAAACATCACATGAACATAGAAAATATCGAAACAATGACTTTACAATCAAATTCTCTATACAGCCATTCTGATCCTAAACTCTAGAAGGCAGAAACCTAAACCTGAATTAATTTACAACGATATTAAAAAATAGAAACCCAGTGCCCAAATTAATTGAATTAAAAAGTAGCAAAGAATTAGTAATCATTAGTAACAGCAAAGTTCTGTTTTTACTTTAAAAAGAGTCAAATTTAAAGTAGCTGAACCTATATTGCCTGCCAGGGAAAACAACACACTTTAAATTGTGTTTGCAGTAATTATCATAGAATCCATGGTCTGAATAGACAATGTAAGCAAAACCTTTGAAAGTTCATGGAAATTTAATAAACCTCAACTCAGGTTACTGAATTAGGGAGACCAATTCCATTGATTTGGATATGACAAACTATTGGTCAAAAATATTATGATCAGTCCCCGTACTTAGACGAAATGGTGGATTTAGTCCCTCTCAAATCATCGATCAAATTGGTTCCTTCTATTTTTATGAATTGTTAAATTAAGTCCGTTCAGTAATGGAGCCAAGTTTTTTTCGTTAAGTTCACTGACAGCCTGGCATGGCTGCTGACCATGCTGACATGGCATTGACTTGTATTACATTGTTATATGTTAAAATAATAAGAATTTCAGATGATGACATGGCACTTTATATGGCCAAGTGGCATGTTAACGTCACATTTTTTCACCATTTTTTGGTTGAAGAAATTAGCTAAAAAGGATTGGCTCCAAAAAAGACATGTCACACAATAACCAAGATTTCTTCTTCCACTAGCTGAGACATTCATGACCCGATTGATTTGGCATTTAATTCATTCGGGTCTACTTGTGATTACTCCAAAATTTCTAAGGTTTTAGGACTAGTTGATGCAAATTAACAGTTTCGAAACTCAATTAAGATATTTATTTCTAAAACCCATCAACTAAAATTTTGATCAAGATTAGAAAAAAAAAAAAAAAGGAGATCATTCAATATTTTGGGTTTCATGCCCATAATAGAAGAGGAAGATTTTCCAAAAAAAATTCAAAGCCCCAAATAAAATATTTATAACAACATTATGCATCGAAAACCCAAATTTCAACAAAAAATAGCAACTACAATCTGCAAAGTCCTAAACCAAAAACCAAAAATTCAACCTCCAATCACTAATTCATCACCACTCAACCATTCACCGCTACCAAACACCTAAACCAACTTTACCAAAGTTCTTGCACCACAAAACTACAACCTTTAAAATTTATAAAAAAAAAAAAAGATCATCAAAGCAACAACAGAATTTAAACTCAAAGAAAAACAACCACCAAAAATTAAATAAAAAAGTTGAGTGGACATAATGAGCCGTAAGGAACTCTATGAAATTTGGAGAGACTCCCAAACATGTTGATTATGTTGTTACTCTTGCCATGGAAGCTATTTAACTCAAGCTTTGAAACATCAACTTAGCTAAGACTTTGCAAAACCAAACTCTTAGCCAGAATTGAGGACTGCATCTGTTTAAATCAATTTAACATTTCTTTTCTTGGAACAATGTTTTCACTTGATGAAAATTTGGCAGCCTGGTGTGTTTTGTAGCAAACCTCCTTCTTCCCTTTTTTTTTTTATCTATTAAAATTAAATATTTATCCAGAACAAGAAGTGGTGAACCGAGGAGGAGCTTTGTGTGAGAAGAAAATTTAAATAAAGGGAGGACAACAGTATGGTTTCAAGTAAGAAGGTGCTTTAGAAAGAGGAGATACAGGGGACGTCATCCTTGGTGAAAAATCTATGAAGGGAGAGATACAACTGGAAAGAAGAAAAAGGAAGGAGTCACCAAAAGCAAGTTCCGATCCAGTGACAGAAGAGAAGAGAGAAGTTTAGAGAGAGGGAGAAGGCTACTGTTAGGAAGGTTGAGAATAGTGGGGAGACTCAGTCAGTGGTGAGAGAAAAGGAGAAAGAAGAACCTTTCACATGGTCAAACAGTAAAAATAAAGCAAGTAAAAATGCCATGTTTCTCAAAATATCCACATCATTATCTGCAAAATTTCACAAAAATGTCACTTCATGTTGATTAATACCACATTAGCACTATTAAGGGAAAAATTTTGACTCCATTACTGATTGGACTTAATTTAACAATTTATAAAAAGTAGGACTTAATCTGATCAAATAATTTGAAAGGGACTACATCACCACTTGGCCTAAGTATAGGGACTAATTGTACAATTTGACCCAAACTATTCAATTTTCAATATCATAAAACAACATGCTAGCCTGTTCGACGATATTTGCATTTCAGACCATTTAATGCCTAATGGGATATTTGAACATTGGCAATACTTCTTTGCATGCTTAACCTCCAACTTTAATTCAATAAATCGACAAAAATTATATTTATCTATGGCCACAATGGTGTTTAGCTTTAAGGAATAGAAAGTGTTAAAACAACAATTGAGTACAACAAGGTAATTTAAATACTGCATGATGGGCAACAAGACAAAAAACATGTTAAAACGTTCATATTTTCTTTCAAGAAAATCAGTTTGCCATGCATCAAACACCACCTATTCGGCAATCTTAAACATAGAGATGAAGAATCAATGGCTATCTTTACCTGATATAAGCTCCTTTTTGCCACCTTCAGATGTAATACGGTACCACTGAATTGAACATTTGGAAAGTTCTGGAGCAATATCAGAGCAAGGTTTAATCCGCAAATATGAACCTAAAGTTTCAGCACCATCTAATTCATACAAATGAGATAAATTTTCCTCAACTCTCTTGCTTCTTGCTAGCTGCAAAAATCGGTTAAGGAAAGGAGAAGTTTAAAGAAGTCAATGATTAAAGAAAAAGAATTGAACTATAACTATATGCACCAGTCCATTCCACACAAATGCCTATGAGGAATTAGAAAATAAATGTATCAGAAGAGATGAATTTAAATCCTTCAGAAAGAATACCAGTATAACACTGCAAAGTTGGAAAAAGAAATGATACTAAGCATCCCACTATTTCTGCTTATCTGTATTTGAAATGGAATAACAATCATATGAACTTAGGAGCTGATGTAAAATTCAGGGGCAAAATCTACTAGGGACAAATTTAATTTGTATAGCAAGAAACCATATGATCATGTGTATGGCATTTTGAACATATTAAGTAAGATTGTGTCAAAAATGAAAATTAAATATCAAGAAAACTAGAAAGTGTAGTCTTTCTTTGATGTTGAACTAATTTAGGGTATTACTTAAGCTGTAGATAGTACTATTCACCAATTCAATATTATTTTAATAGAGGTATAGACATCTAAATTGGTTCAAACATTTGAAATATGCTTAAGAACCCCAAAAATACAAGGCCCTCAATATGCTGAAACCAGAGAATTACAGATCAATGAATTATCCCAAAGACGCATAGAATTTCCTAACTTTTCAGTTTCAGACTATGTTCCTACAACAAAGCACATACCAATATGCTAAAGGAATGGGAAGGGAAAAAGAAATGAAAAAATTGGTGGCTCAACATTGTGCCATAAAAAAATCTTTGGAAGAACTAAGAACAAGCTAAAATCTATGAACATTCATTCAACTACACAACTAGAATGGCTGAAAGAAACTGATTAACAAAATCTACAGAATAAAAGGTAGAAGGCAGACCTCTTTTTGAAGCAGTAGGGAATGCTTAGACTTCTCTGCAAGTTGAATCCTTAATGCACGAAGCTCATGTTCCATATCCATAACCTGCAAATTGTTATTAGTTAAACTCATCTGCTATTTCAACTAAAAAAATGGAAATAAGAAAATCATGGTGTCAATTTGATCTGCCATACTGCAAAGCATACATATTTTAGAGGATGCTTCTACATATATTAATATAATAGACTTGCGAAGATTTAATTTTTATGCAAACAACCTTAATATTAAACAAGCCCATCCATGGCTAGAGTCAATTTGGAGCCAAAGACAAGCCATCATTCAATTAGAGAACTCTATACGTGAGACCAAACAGAAAACTTAAGAATGCAACACGTCAACAAAAATTCTAATCAATACAGACACACCCTGAGAATCTTCTCTGTCCCCATAAGTCAGACTCCAATATACAAGTCCAATCCATTGTTTTGTCACCTTATTTGTGGAGGATTGCCACATAAGAAATGACTAAGTGGATGTTCTAATAATGATTTTCACGTTCAGAAGAACCATATTCATCATTAGCAAGGTAATTTCCTTTTTTTCTTCTAATTTTTAGTTTGGAGAGGATGGAGAGGGGGCAATGGCAATAATAAGACTTGCCATTTGGCAAACATATCTTTAAAATTTATACTTGCTTCATTTTTTTCTTAAGAATGGTGTTCATCACACAAGTCCATTTCCTTTTCCTTTTATTTCTTCACTTGGAGAGCAAAAGAGGACCGTGTTCATATTAACACTTGATTTTTGGTAATCATATCTTTAAGAAACAACAGCAGCAGTAGCAACAAAAAATCTCAAATAATAGGTACTTTACCTTAGACAAGACGAGCCCTTTATTTAAATTAAATTTAAAAGATAAAAGATAAATGCATAAACCATGCACATGGTAGCAAACAACTTCTCATATTTGTTGCTTTTTTGTCAGCTGTAGTTTATAGATTCTTTCCCTCAACAAAAAAAAAAAAAAAAAGACTTCAACTAGTAATATACCTCAAAAGATTAGGACTAGAAACAGGGATTAAACAAGAAACGAAAATCCCATCAACCCCACAAGCCATCCTGACCTCCAGAACGATGATGAAAGTACTTCACCAACAATGTTCCCCATCTTTAAAATACATTTAGAGCAAATGATATTCTAACTTCCTTGTACTTTATACAAGCTTATGAATTCTATAACAGCCACATATAACTTGCATCATGCACAAAAATAAACCAATTTTCATGGATAAAAAAATTAAGACAGCAGCATGCTATAAACCCATAAGTGACTTAAAATAATTTAAAAGGATGTTTTTGAGTGATTATGATGAAAAAAAAAATAGTCACAGATCTGAGATAAACCTTGCTTGGTTGATGCAGCATTTTGATCCTTCTAGCCTCTTGAACCTCCTTCATTAATTCTTCCAGGTCCTGAAATCCATGTGAAATATTTGTTCTAAAGGAAAAAACAAAAACATAGAAAAAATTGCCACAATAAGAAAAACAAAGTAGAAACTGCTATGACAAACAAGAGATGGTCACAAGATAACAGTATCATATGAAATTTGTATTAATTGATAGTAAAAGTAAGATATGCCTAAGCAATAGATTTGTTCACAGTTAATGCAATGTGGAAACAGAGGGGTATCAGTATAAAGCTAGATGCATTTAGCAGGTAGATCCTTAACAATGCAAATTCCCATAACCAATCTTTGAAAGTCAATAAACAGAATATTGAAAAAACAAAAACCTGTTTGCCTGAAGCTCGAGACATTTGTTCTTGCTCCTGAAGGGCCTCTTCAACTCTCTGAACTGCTGCTCTTGCATTCTCAATTTCAGCACGAGCAAAAGCTCTTTCCTCATCAACAAGTTTCTTAGCATCTTCAGAAGCCTATTTGGAGACAGAAATATGCAAAAGTAAAGCAGTAATAGAAGAATTAGTATGTTCTATGCATCAAAGTATAAAAAGAAAAGAGAATTAAGCAAATAACTTATGGACCCAGGCCCAGCATTATTAGATTCCTCCCAGACATTATCAGAGCAGCCTTCATCTAAAAACGTACATGTTGTTCAGCCTCAAGTCATGTTTGGTTTTTTTTTTTTTTCAACCTTTCATTCTCAAAACACATTTGGCAAAAGCAAAAGAAATTAGGTGCCTTTATTTCTCAGCTAAAAGTAGATTCGAATAACTTAAACTGAAAACACCAAAATTAAACTGAAAACACCAAAATGAAACCATGTAAAAACAGATAAAACCTAATAAATAGCATTATTTTTTAGAACAAGGGGTGTCCTGAGAACAGTTCTCTTGGAAACTGTTACATAGAAAAGACTTTCGATTTTGAGAATGAAAGAAAGTTTCAGGAAGCAAGAACCAAAAACAAGTCTCCCCTAGAAAACATTGATAACAAGGGATTGTGAGTTACCACACATAGAAGTGTAAACATTTTAGAATTAAGAAAGCATGTCTTTTCATTCCTTGCCTATACAAGGGTTAGTAGTTAGAAAAAAGTGGGCAAGGAAAATAAAAGCTTGCCAGTATAATCAGAAAGCAACAAACTAAGCATATCTATCACCATTGTATCAGTAATTGTTCAATGACAGCAATCAGAACCAGGCGAAACCAAGTAAATAGATTTAAAAGGAAAGAAATATTAAAGTTAAGGCAGGTGTCATAAAGAATAGCTTCAATAATGAGTGCGCTAGAATAATAGCGCACTATTTAAATGGAAATAGCAAGCACAACATTTCCTAAAATATTATTTTATTCAAAATTTCATTAGGATATTCTTACACTCCAATTCCAAAATATACATTAGCAAACTTGAGAGAACCATAATTTAAACTACATCATCCCAACAAAAAAAAATCAGTAAGTCAATAAAGAAAAAGGCATTCTTCCGCTAAACTCTAATAACTGACCAAAAGGCTTCATATGTATTCACTATTCAACCAAAATTATCTATATAGGTACTTTAGCATGAAAAGCCCAGGAGAAAGACTAATAAATCACTGGCTCGATCATGATAATACATTTAGGTTTTTTAAATGTTGCCAAAATAATATATACGCTATTACAGTATCTCTTAACCAAAAACACACTTACGAAGCACCGCATGGATATGTAACAAATAATGCATTAATTGTTCACCATTTTCAGATATATTGGTGGTACAACTATACATCCTAAACAAACTTAATATGAAATGCAGAATAAAAAAAAAAAGGGCGATGACACATCATCCTTCATTTATCATAAGTTACCTGCTTAAGGAAATTTGCTAGTTTCTTCACTTCTGCCTTTTCCTGAATCAACTCTCCTTCTCTTTGAGTTAGTTGAACTGCCAGAGCTTCCACCTGGCGAAGCACTTCAAAGGTCATTATTGCCTCACTTGAAAGTTAGCAGGCAATATACATTAACATCCAAATGGACAATTTTAGTTTTAGATGAACCACACAAGGGGAAATGATATAACCGAGGGATCAAAAGAGAACATCTCAAGCATTGAAAGTTTTGTTTCCTTTTTTTATTTATATCCATTTTTCCACCCAAAAGGTTGGGAAAGCATGCAATCTTAAAGCTGATATACTCAAACAAGATGAATAGTTTTTTCCGGAAAAGAAGTTGGGTTCATACCTAACCATACTATAGATGATAACTACAAGACTTACAACATTATTACAGAAGGCAGAAGATCACTTTACACTTGTCATGCTATTTCTAAACCCAAATCCATCTTCACTAGAAGGCAGGAATGGATACTGCATATCATATTTAAGTGTAAGTTAAACTCCAGACCTAGTGCTTTACCAATAATTATAGCACGGAAAAATCTTGATACAAAATGATAATAACACCTTTGAACCTAACAATGCCAACGGAAGCGACAAATCGGCAATCATGCACATAAAGTTATTGTCATTTTTTTTTCTCCTCATCTTTCACCATGAACATTATTTCCCTATGCATCAAGACTAATAGCAAAGTTTTATTAAAGTAATAGTTAGTAATTCATTTTAAATACTAGCATTTAACTTGCGAAACTATGATAAATAGGTCTGGCATATCACTCTTATAGGTAATAAATTCAATGGTAGAAGCAAAATGTAGAATACTAACCATGGCAATAGCTTCCTCCACATCATCCTTGTTTCTTCCAGCCACACGTCCTTTTAAAGATTCCAGGGCATCTCTAAGCTTCTTCAAAAGGACATGTTTCTCCAGTGAGGCGGCCTCTCTGAGTCTAGCCTGAATCCAATAAATGACTATCTTATAATTTGTTCACATGATAATGCATATTGGTTAGAAATTAATAAAAGCCCCAATGCTTCTCAACTGTGAACAGAAACAACAGATATAGATAGAAAATCAATCGCATGAACAGACCACTCATTGATCTAACCTATTTCCTCAATCCAGTGATACTTCAAGATGCATAACAAAATGATAACAACCCATAAAAAAAAAATTACCATTCGATTTATCTTAATGCCACTCATTGACAAAAAAGAGCTAACCTTTTATTATTAGATTAAAACACAAACCAACTTATAAGTAGTTTCCAACAATCTATCTTCAATTCCTTGAATTCATCATAAAGCTAAAATAAGTCCAACTAATGTTAGCAATTTAAAAAACTGTCTTTAGCAATCTATCTAAAAGAACTGCAATGAATAAATAAATAAACTTGGAATGAATTTGACCTCTTCAGACAACTTGGCAGCAGCAGCTAACCCCTTCTCAAATTTACTAGCAAGGTCACGAACAGAGAGGCGTTTCTGCTGCTCCAATAACAGCGCGGTCTCACGTGCAACTACCTCCTTCATGGTCAAAACTTTAGGATCATCTTTGGCATCCACTATCTGATTATTTGCCCCAATTTTGTAATTGGGAAAACGACTAGAAGCAAATATTACATCAGCTGATACAGCTGGAACTGCTTCCTTTTGCATGGTATCACCAAATTCTCGACTTACCCTTGTCATTGTTCCGAAACTAAACTCTGTCAGATCACCAAAAAACAAAGGTTTTAATTTTTGGGGTCTGGGAAAAAGGATTTTAAATTACTTTAAAAGAACTAAGAATGGAAAAATGTTATAAAAAAAGACTTGCTAACAGCAAAAACCAAAATGTGGATCAGTATTAACCAACCTAAATTACTTCAATTAGGTAAATTAATTATCTAATTAGTTGCTAAACATCTAACAAAAAAACAATTTTAATCAGCTAATTTGAAGTTGGTAACTAAGCAGAAATAAAATACTTAAAATAATATTCCAATTATTCCTAATATAAACTCAAAAAAAAAAAAAAAAGAAATTATAGATCAAAATTTTTTTAAAAAATCACAAAATTCTCTAAACTCTAACCAAAGTAAAACACCACACTAAAGACGTGCAAAGCAGATGAAAGAGGAAACAAATAAAAAAAGATAAGATTTGGTTATCTTAAACCCTAATTCAAAAAAAAGTTAAATAATAAAGGAAAAAAAAAGGAGAGAATTGGAACTTACAGATCATGAAAAATGTGAAAAAAGAAAATTGAAAAGGAGAATTAGATTGTTGGATCAGCTAGGATGAAATGGGAAGGAAGCTTTTGGATTATATAGAGAAATAAATATAAATAGTTAACAACAAAAATGAAAATAGAAAGAAAAGAGAATATGCAGGGATTTTTTTTTTTTTTTGTTGGTTGTTCTGCTTTTGAAAAGGGGAGGCAAAAAGAAAGAAGAGAAGAAGAAAACGCCGCCCTCTCTACTACCATGGATTTAGATATATGTAGATATATCAATTCTTTTTTTTTTTTTCTTGTCAAAGAAAATGGTAAGAAAATGTTTCTGATAAATTTTTAAAAAATTATTTAATGAAATTTTTTTAATGAACAAAATGTAAAAAATAGTAAGTTAATTTATTTTAAAATAATATTTAATTACTTTAATCCTATATTCTTTTCTTTTAATCATTTATTTATTTTTTAAAATTTTTTCCAATTACAATTACTTATGAAATCATATCCTTTTTATAAAAAACTAATAAAAATTACTAAATATTCAATTTTTAGTATCATAATGAATAATTTTTATATATTAATTCAGTATTTAAAATTTTCAAAATTAAATATATTATTTAATTTTTAGCATTAGATTTATTCAATTTATTAAATAACATCATTTGTCACTTTCTTTACTTTTTATATAAATTCTACATTTATGTGTTGTAAAATATGATGTATATATATAATTTTTAATATTTGTTAAATATTATCATTATTTTTTAAATATGAGTGTAAACAAATCGAATATGAATAAATTTTATTATGTTTGTAATTTGTTTATTTAATTAATGAATATTGAAAATATTGTTTATGATAATTTGTTAAATTTAATAAACAAATAAAAACAAATAAAACCCAAATATATTCATAAATTATTTGACAAATGCTTCATTTATTTATATTTTTTGATATAAATAAATTAAACATTAACAAATTATATTATGTTTATGATCTATTTATTTAATTAATAAATTTTAAAATATTATTCATAATTATTTATGAAGTTTAATAACAAAAACTTAACATATTAATGAACTGTTTCATCGAACGTGTTCGTTTATATCCTTATTTTTAAGATTTAAAATTACTTTTTAAAAAAACATCTCCATTCAATTCATTTCATTTTTGTTAATAGTTATGTTACTTGTTAAATTTAAGATTATTATTTAAGAATGCTATTTCATTCAATTAAGTAAAAATATCATATAATTATATTTAATATATATATAATTAATATAACAATATTTTCTTAAAATTCATTTTAAATTAAGTATTTTTGAGCATTGCGATATTAACTTTTTTTTTTTGGCTTTTTATTATAAGAGTATTTCACCCAATTTGCAGTCTTTTTTTTTTATTATTTACTAATGCGCATGGACAACGGAAACGCAAAAAAAAATTGGAATTGAATTGGATGGCCATGGTTGTGCTTCAAATTTAAAACTACTTTTAGAAAGACCGAGACCATGACCCATCAATTAATTATTATGCTTATGTCCTCACCACACATACCATATATTAGTATTTAAAAAAAAGAAAAGGGCGGTTTGGGCGGTGGAAGTATGGAGGATGACTGCTGCGTACTGCGTAGATGACCGAAGCAGCGTGGCACCCAACCTAACGAAAAAGCATTTCATTGAGTTAGATTCATTCTCCGTCCCGCCTGTCCTCAAGCTTTTACATCCACAGTAGAAATCAAAAGAATTATAATTTTTTTTTGAAAGGACACGTCACAGCAATGTGAGAGATAGTGACTTTTTATTATTTTTAACATATTATTAATTTTATTGATAATAGATTAGATATTATCAATATAAAATAAAATATTTTATTTATATATCAAATTATTATTTATGTTATTTTTTCTGTTTTTACGTAGTATTTTATTTTAAAAATTTATCCTTATATTCAGAACGTTATTATTTAGGTCCTATTATTATTGTTTATTACTAATATCATTTAACACGTCATCATTTCTGTTTCTTTCACTTTCAAATTGATTGTGTCTTTTTTCTCAACTAATCGCCTTAACCGTATTTGTAGGAATATTAGATTGGATATTTGGTCAGAGGCAAAGCGTGTGGACACATCATTGATGTGATTTGCTCATTTGTTTACTTTTGTTTTCAAATCATCAAAAACTGTATTTTCACACACCAACGATCAGAGCAGAAAATAAAATAAAATAAAAACAAGATTTTAACACACCCATTGTCCGAGTGGAACAGGGAAAAAAATTGGAGAGAAAAATAGGTGAAAGGGGAGAGTTACGTATGAAGTTATGGATAGTTTACATGTTACACTTGAAAATTTTAAATTTAAAATCTATATTTTTATGATTAAATTTGATATTTTAATAATTTTTTTAATTGAATTTGTATCATTCCATTCAATAGACCAATCCAATCAAACACTTTATATATAAATAGATATTAATTTTTTTAAAAAAATTACCAATATTAAAGAATGCCATATTTAATCAATATTATTTTTAATAATAATTGAATTAAATTTTATATTTTATAAATATTAAAAAATAAGAAAATTAAAAGAATCGGTTAAAGGATTGTCAATTTTTACATCATGTTGCCATTGGAGTGACTAGATTTTAATTGTTTTGAGGTTTTCTTGTTATCCTTGAGCCTAATTTTTTTTAGAGTTAAATATAAAAATGACTTATGTACTATATACTTTTTATTAGTTTGATATTTAAAAAAATAAAATTATAAGTTTAGCACTTGAATTTTATTACATCATTCATTTTAATACATTTTATTAATATTATTAGTCAATTTACTGATGTACCATTACTTTCAATAAGATATTAACACATGTCAAAAAATTTAGTCAATACCATATTATCAATTGCCTATTATAAACATTTCATTTTGTCTAAAAAATTTTTTCAAAATTGAAATGGGCCTTCGATTGTAAATTGGATCCAATTAGATAGCTTTGGGGGGTAAAGCCTAAAAATTTTAATTTTAATTTGATTTTGATTTGATTTTGTTTTTGGTTTTTATCTTTTAGTCAAAGGTCAAGAAAAAAGAAAAAGTCAAAAATTGAAAAATAAAAACATGGGATTTTCCACCAAGATTTGGATCCTCGATTCAATCTTTTAGAGCGTAATGATCAAGACATTTGTAGCTTAATTCATGCAAAATAAAATCATAAAAAAATTAATTAAAAAAAATCGAATCAAATCAAATCACGATGAAATCACGGGTCTAGTGAAATTGATATTTTTCTCAAACTGAAGAAACATGAATCATTATATAAAGGACTTAAACTGTGATAAGAGAATGGGGAAGTAATTGGCAAGCGTTAAAATCAAGTAATAAACATAAGCAAATTAAGCAATTAGAGTTGGAATTTTTTGGGTTCTAAGTTTCTAGTTTTTCTAGATTTTTTAGAGTCTTACGTGAGTTTTTGAGATTCGTTTAGTTTGGGTTTTTGGGTATTCAATTATGGAGTTTTTGATATTGGTTTTGGGATTCAATTCTTTGTATTTTGAAAGTAGTTTTGGGTCTTAGAGAATTTAAATTTGATTTTTGAAAGTGTTGAAAATTTTATGGGTTTTTGTTTGATTTAAGGGTTTCGTGTTTTGTTTGAATTTTGGAAACTTCTAAGATTGTTAGATTTGATTTTTGTGTTTAGGTTCTATGTTAAATTTCTAAAATTTGTTTGGGATTTCTAGAATTTTTGAATTTTTGAAAATTTTTGGGTTTGGATTAAATTTTTGGTTGAAAGTTTAAAGTTTCTAGTGGTTTTCACAATGATCGAAGAGAATCAATGGTGGCCAAAGTCTAGAAATTTAGATTGTTTTTGAATTTGCGTTGAATTTTTTGGTGTTAGAATCTAAAAATTTAGTCAATGTTCTTGAATTTCACTGTGGGTTTAAAGAGAAGTTGGAAAGAATTTGATCCTAAAGAGAACAAGTAAAACTAATTCTAAGAAACACAAAGGATTTTTGGCTTTCATAGTAACATCAATACGATGCCATCCTTTACCAAACTAGGGTTCATGTGTTTTTTTTAACCTGATCTAGTACCCATCTTTGTGAATCGATCTATTGCACAGATACAACATCGAGCCATTAAAGCCACACTATTGAGTTGCTAAGCCAAGCCAAGTTTCTAGGCCATTAAACTAGTGTTGAGTCAAGTTGTTTTTAGCTCATAAGTCAAGTTAATCCATTTTTGGTATTTTTTTTCATTATTTATTTCAATCTTATTTATCTCAATTGATTTTTTTTTAAAAGGGTTTTTAAAAATAAAATTCTTCAATCTTGTCGAATTATTAAAAATTTTAAATCTCGAATAAAATCTTATTAAATTATTCAAAGATTTAATGATTTTCTTTTAAGATAAAACCATAAATAAATTTTCAAATAAAAATCTCACTAAACTATTGGTGGATATGCATCGAAAAAAAATCCTATCAAAATTTAGAGTATTTTATTGATTGTTTTCAAAATAATTAATTTCTTGAAAAATACATCAATGAATCTAAAAATAGAGTCTCTTCAGGGTTAGACATTAGTTTCTATAAATACTTTTGAAATGAAAAAATTATCTTAAATTGCTATTAATTATTAGAGTAATTTTATGATCAATTTTTAATAATAAAATTATTTGATAAATTATAAAGATGTTTTAAAGCTGGATAATTTGAAATTAAACCAACATCATCCTTTGGATAGGCATTGTAAAGGTGTTATATCTTTCATCTAGCAAAACTGTACTCTCAGACCTATATATGATTTTGTAAACTAAAATCTACTTAAAAATACTTAAGTTAAATTTGAAACTTCTATTTAAAATGGGATAGATTCAATTAAGTAATCAATCACACTTCAACAAAAAATATTGGCGGTGACTCCTAAATTTATATTTAACGATGAGTTAATGGATCTATACATTATAACAGCCATGTTAGTATTAAAAGAAAATTTTAGAAAATTTAAAAATTAAAATTAAAAAAATCTAATTTTTTTTAAATTAAAAAATCTCAAATATTTTTAGAAATTAAAAAATTTTAAAAATTATGAAAGCCTAAAATTTTCAAAAAATCTCTGATTTTAATAAAAATCCAAAAAAAAGAGAAAATTTTAATAAAAACAATTTTTCTTAAAATTTAAAAAAATCACAAATACTTGAAAAATTAAAAATAAAAAATTTTTTGAAAAAATTGCAAAATTAAAAATTCTTTAAAATTTTAAAGAACTCTAAAATTTTAAAAATTTTCAAAAATCTAAAATATTGTAAAAATTCTAAAAAATTAAAAGTTTAATAAAAAATTTTAAAAATTTAAATTGTAAGATTCAATTACAATGAAAATTTTCATAATTTTTTTTAAAAATTATTTTTTTAATTTTTATATTTTTCAAAAGAGTTTAGATTTTTTTTATTTCAATTTTTTAAGTTTTTATGAATTTTTTTTAAAATTTTATGAAAATTTTATTTTTCTATTTTTAAAAATTTTTTTGAATTTTTTGGATTTTCACTAAAATTTTTAAGGTTTTTCAAAATTTTTTATATTTTTTAAAATATTTCAGATTTTAAAAAATATATATATATTTTTTTAAAATTTTGTGAAATTTTTTTAAATTTTCTTTTAATGCTGCCGTAACTATTAATGATATGGCATTGATTGAACTTTTTTTTATATGTGTTAGTATTTTATTAGATGTTCATGTCATATGAACAAGTTAATTGACGATGTTAGTTTTAGGTAAAAAAGTGACTGACAGAATAAAAGTTAAAATACCAAATTGAAAATTTTATTTCTTTAGATATCAAATTGATAAAAAATATATAATACAAGGATATTTTTATATTTAACTTTTTTTATTTTTAAAAGCTTAAATTCAAGGACTAGTCCTTTTTTTTAATAAAAAAAATTCAAATTGGATTTGTAAGTTGATTATTTTATGTCAAAGTAGGTTGAAATTAACCACTTTTAAGCATATATTTTAACGGAGAGGGAGTAGGGTAAGAAAGTAGCCAACAATCATATATTTTGCATTGTTATAAGCCTTTTTATTAGAATTGCTATAAGTTTTTTTTTTTTTATAATGATTTTTGAGGTGTACCAAATATTTTCAAAATTCAAACTATCATCAAATACAAATTATATATAAATATATAAAAGTTAAAATTTTGATAAAAATAGTTGTCTTACATGAATAATTTAATTTTTTGACATATGAACCTTATGCAAGTGTCAGGTGTCCTCTAGTTATAATTATATTCTTAAATATTAATATTCTTTCCTTCCACAAATTAGTTACCATTAATTTGATGATTAATTCAAAAAAATCAAAATTTAAAT